>CM053276.1:9775675-10250675 GCA_028583415.1 Protea cynaroides | reverse complement strand
TGCTTCATGGTATGGGGCATGTAGCATGGAGGGGACACACAGACACACACATACAAAACAAATGAAATGCTGACATGTTATGTGTCTCTTGTCAAGAGGACATTTGACTCAGCACCCAATGCAACCAATGCAGTAGATTCCAGTCAGAGGGATCATGCCTTTTTAAGTTTTAAGATCCTGATCTGTGTACTCTCTTGGTGAGCCTTACTAGAGATTCAATGGATGTGGTCACTCCTAGGTTCAAATGAATACAGGCCAAAATACACAGCTTATGTTAATAAATGCTCAATGTTTTGGATTTACCAATCCTTTGAAGTTGAAACAGGACAATTTAGTGTAAGGCTCAAGGTCACTCAAATCCAAGGTCTAAGATAAGCAAATAATATTGCAAAAGGATCATATGCTTTAGAAGATTATAACTCATATGATGTAGGTAACTGAAGGGAGAAAAATTGAAAACAAGGTTGTGGGATGGGGAACACTGAGGAGGCTTCCTAGTTTCCCCATTTGGGTTCTCCAGGGATGTTGTTTTGAATATCCATGGTGTGTATGTACGGTGCATACTTGTATGGAAGATGGGAATCGTCCAACAAGGCATTTCCTACTTCAAAAATGTTCCCCAATGATGAAAATAGAGAAGCAGAAGAATAAAGAAGTTACAAAAGAAAGATGCTAAATCATGAAAAGAATAAAAAAGCAGATGTTACGGTCCCTGATTTTAAAGTTTTTCACTTTAAAGTAGGTGAATATATTTTCAGAGTTCAGAGCAGTTATAGAGAGAAAACCTATTTAAATCCCCAAACCCAATGACACCAACCCAATCTTATATCTTAAAAATACAATAAAATCACTAATTTTTAATATAATTAAGTAATCTCCAATACAAGTGCTTATTGATTGTGGTGAAAGGTGACGCAAGGAAACTGCCTGGGAAGGAGACCTCAACACCTCACAGGCTTGCACACCATTAATATCCATCCGCAGCTTTACCTCCATTCATCCCAGCAGTGGAATCGATGAGAGCTGAGTCTACCAACCTCTAAACAAAGAAAAAAAAAAATTAAACTAAGATGGACCCTTTATTGAGGGATGCCCCTGCAAGATGCTTACTTCCATTTCTTTCGTCATCCCTCCGAATCCCTGTGATCTCTATCTTCATCAACGAAGCTCTCAAGGAAAGTGATTTCCTCTACACCCGCCCACCCCTGCAATTCCTTCTCTGCATCCTCGCACACCAGGAACTAATATTTCCTTTCTTCTTGTCAAAGTCGCTCTCTGCTTCCATTGAATTGAAATCTGATTACGGATATTAGAGTTGATGGTAGCAGTACAGATTTTTTTTTCTGGGGGGCGCCGGGGGGGGGGGGGGGGGAGGAGGGGACGGAGAATAAGAATCTGCTTTCGTGTGTTTACACTTGCCAGGCTATCTATAAGATTCCATAACATGATGTTTTTGATCCTGTCTACATCATCAGCTGGTTTCTGTTTATCTGTTGTTAGCGATAGAGATATTGCCTATAGCGCTGTATCGCTATAGAGATATGGGACCCACTTGAGATTTTGTGGTTTATTATGAGATTTATTATTTAGATAGTGGATTTGTTTCCTAAGTTGACTAGGTCTCCTTTCTTAATTTGTTTAAGTAATTAGGGAAGGTTCCCAAGTCCCATTGTTTCTATTTTTCCTTCTTTAATTTAAGTAGAGGTACCATAGGAGGACAACCTACATCGGATTTCCCCATTCCTTTTAGGGTTGATCCTCTCCTCTTCTTCTTCTTTCTCTCTCTCTCTCTCTGATTCACGATTTCCTGTTCTGGTATTTTTGTTTTGTGCACTGCTACTCCCAATCTCTTCCCACTCGATCCCTCCTTTGCAGTTGTGGTATTATCCACAGTGCTAGTTGTGGCTTATGCTGGGCTGCAAATGAGGATATTAATCACCTTTGAATGCACTTTTTCCAAAAGAGTTTGGGGAAAAATTCTAGAGAAATGCTGTCCTAGCTATAGACCAATTTGGGCCTTTGACCATGAGTGGAGATGGGTTGCAAAGAAATGCAAGAGGAGACCTATTGGTGATACTATTGTAAAGACTGCTTTCGCAGTTGCGGTGTACCATATCTATTTTGAGAGAAATTTAAGGAGCTGGACAGGAAAAGCGAGATCTTATGAGCAAATCTGGGAAGCCGTTACTTTCGATGTGCTTGGAATGATGATGCCCATCTTATCACCTTCTCAGGAGTCTGAGAGGGAGAGGTTCATTCGCTCATCTTGGAACCTTGAGCCCGGATGAGAAGGTCTCCGGGTTCTTTTTAACTTTTGATTTTTAATTTTATTTCCTTTCTGCTTTGCTCAATGCCTTCTTGATGGTGCTGGGTTTCGTAATTATTTTGTAACCTGCCTGGCTCCTGTCCTGGCTTGGTCTCCCTTGTTCTGGGGTTTTGCTAATTTATTGATTCATTCATCCAAAAAAAAAAAAAATGTTTGAATCTGGGCATCTTTGGTTGTGGATTAGTTTGATGATCATGCAAAGAGATTCTGGTTGAGGAGCAACTTTGAATCTTTTAGCCAATTATTCGTCTCTCTTCTCTCTGTCTAATATGGTTCAATATTGCAAGGTTGGTATATCAGATTTGGAAGGAGTTTGGAACGGCTGAAGAAGACTTTTGTTGCTTCTACTAGAATTTGGAACACTGCAGATTTCATCTGGTAATCATCTTCCCTTATTCACGTTCTTCATGTTTGCTGCATTTCGTTTAGTTGTATGTTGGTCTATTGTGCTGCAAAATTTGCCATTGATGGAGACAAGAGTCATAGACATGCTCCTTCACCAGTACCGGTGACTAGGAACCATTGAGTCATTTACTATGTGATGCAGAATTGGGCTTATTTTAGTGGAAATAAGTCTTGGGTTAGGTTATATGTATGTTGGGCCTTTGAGCCCATGGGTTTTCATTGTAATAGGCCACTTCAATGGGCCTAACTATGGGTATAAGGAAGGAGTACGGGATTAGTGTTTTAGCATCCTAAGTTTAGTTAGATAGGTCTTTATCTAGTTGGATTTCTTATCTAATTGGACAAGACATTAAGTCTTTTATTGTTTTTAAGTGTTTTAAGTTACTTTCTTTTTTATTTGGGTTGAGTTCTATTAGAAATAAACTATCTGCAAGGTAAGTTATTATTTGGAGGAGTTCTAGGATTAGTTTGCTTCTTGTTTTGAGTCTTCTATATAGGTTTGTAAAGTGCTACAAGCCTGAGCACGAAATTATGAATGAAATTTGGCTCTCATCCAACCATTGGATCTTGATTTATTATGAGTTTTATATTCTGCTTCTAACCAGTTCACTGCGATTTTGGCTATTCGGGATTCCATTCGCCTTCACTGCTGTGGAAAATCATGGGAAACTCCGAACATCCCTCACCTCACCTATTACTGTAGTTCTTAGAGCACCTAAATATGGAGCTTTCATAGTTAGTACACTTACACTCTACAGTCTTTTAGACTGTTTCAGATTGAGTATATTAGGACCATTTCCATTAGAGAGTGAAATTTAAAAAGCCTAAAAACAGAGCAAACTGGAGAACAGAAATTGGTGGACCTAGGACAATGATAGAGAAGAATGGAACCAAAGACCCATGAGGAGGAGGGATGAAACTTGAAAGAGAATAAATTTAACTTGATTTCATAACAATACTTCTGCAAACAAGTCTTTGCTGGCCCCTTCTTCATGTTTACTGCTAGGGGAAAATCAAGGCCATATTTCCTTGACAAGTTAGAGAGTAGAAATTTAATGAGGTGGCAGCAAAGAAAAACCAGCAGGAGGTGGGATGAACATAGAAGAGAGGAATGGAGGAGAGAACTACGAAAGAGCATCTCTTAGGCTCCCGTTGGTTGGATTTCTACTTCAATTTCATAGTTATTTCATGAAAGAAGTCAACAAATAGGTATTGGTCAAGAAATTGAAGTTTGTTTGGTTGCATCAATTGTAAACAAGGCCAGAATGAGAAAATCATTTGGTAACAATTTTTCAAGATATATTCTCTGTTCTTCCTTTGCAAACAAACACCTTTGAAGTAAAGATGTTAGAGCAGTGGTGGCAGTGGCGAACGAAGAGCTGCTGGTGGTGGTGGCCGGCCGAGCTTGGATCAGGTTGTTTTGAAATAACAGAGGAACAAAGCAGAAGACATGGTCGGTCATCTCAAGTTCCAACCATGTTTTTCCGATCTGCATACCCTTCCCTTTATTTATTTATTTATTTATTTTTAATTTTTTTTTATACAATTCTGGAGGTTGCTTGGATCTCTTTCTCTGATGCAGAACTTCATAGTTTTCCCTTTCTCTTTGGTGCTTCTCTTCATTGTTTCCAAGTATTCTTTTGAAATTATCGGCAGATCAGAACTCTATTTTTATCAATGTGGTGGAAATTTCCAATGTGTTCGAAACAGTGGCAGTAAGGGATGAAGCAGACCATCCATCTGAAGTGGAAATGTAATTGATATAGTCTGATTCTCCTTTTATTCGATTTCCCTGTTGAAGTCAGATTTTATGCCCCATAATTTTACTTTGAAGTTGAACAACCACCTCCCAAAAGAAAGAATGGCTAATGCCGCTGTTGAAGTTAGATTCCTCCTGCAGAAATCAGCTGTTGGGATTTTTTTGGAACCATATTTGGATTCGTGGATCTGGGTTCTTTGTTTAGTGTCCTCTTCCTTTCAGCTGTTGGAATTCTTTTGTTTTTAAGGACTTGTCTGTTTCATTGTTTTAGTGACTTCTGGATCTGGGTTTTTTTTTTCATGTCGTATTCCATATTCAAGAGGGCTCGTGGGGTTTTTGCAGAGGGTAGTGCAGGGTGCAGAGGAGAGGGGTTGTGGGAGGAGGGTTCGCCGGGGGAGAGGGGGCTGCGGGAGGATGGGTCGTCAAGGAGTGGGGGCTGCTGGAGGTTTGAGAGGGGGTGCGTCGAGGGTTGCAGGAGGGGTAGGGGTGGGGCTTGCGGATAGGGTGGAAGAGAGTTGGGGGGAGTGAGGGGGTTGAGATCAGGAAATGTTGAAATATTGTTAAATAATTTGGGCATGAAATCGTGAAACAAGGTTCCACTTATTTCACAATTTCACTTGAAATTGATTTCAATTTCAATGAAATTAGGTTGCACAAATCATATTTCATGAAACAGGCCTACGGAATTGAAATAGAAATCCAACCAAAGGGAGCCTTAAGCTAAGTAGGTCACTTGTGAAAACAAGACTAAGAAATCATGAATTTGGTTATAAGAAGATTTTTGTGGCCAAAATATTGGTAGGTACCGTCTTTGTTAGGAATGAAATTCTTTCCTTTGGAGTTTAAGTTGTAATGAAAATTCAAATCATAGATTGATTTGGCAAGAAAGGAGGCTAAAGGCCATCCAGCCTCTTATAAATATGTAATGATATTTCTTATCTTTTTTTTTTTGGGTGAATAAATAAATGTATTAACAACACCCCTAGAAAGGGAAGACAAATCTAGGTATCCAATAGATGGTGCTAGGCTCCTTACAAAGCAAGGACATTAGTCCAAACAAAAAAGGGAAGAAACCAAACCAAAAGACCCCAAATCAGGGATTAGACAAGATAAACCTATTTCTGGCTGTATCCGGAGGGGATTCGGAGGGGTGGAGCCAAAAGGCAGAATAATTCCATGAACATCGGAACCAATAGCTTCCCAAATTTGGTTGAATGTTCTGGACTTGGCCATCCAGCGTCTAAGATATCTCTCGAACTAGATGTGGTACACATAGGCAGCAAAGGCAAGCTTGGCTATAGTGTCACAAGGATTTTTGTCCTTGAATTTCTTGGTCATCCATTTCCACTCAAGATCAAAGGAGCAGACTCTTCTTCGAGTAGGCCAGCACTTTCCAAGGATCTTATCCCAGACTCTATTGGAGAATGAGCAGTTGAAGAAAAGATGATTGATGTCTTCTTCTGCGGGCTATCATAAATCACAACAAGAGTTGGGGATGATATATCTTATCTTTGAATTGAGACGTTGAGTTGATTTTTTTTCCCCGCAAATTGTAGAGAGAAAAGAGGAATAATGGAGAGTGAAGAGATGGAGAGAAGGAGACGTTGTTGTAACTTTGGGAGTCTCAACAATATGTTGAGATCCCTAATCAATTCAATATTTATAATAAAGAGAGTAGACAACACTCGAAGGGCAAAACAGGAAAAACAAACTAATATAAAAGAGAGAGGGAGAGGCTATTATGCTCTCGTTAATCCCGAGAGGCCTTATGGGCCTCCCCCTTTCCCTAAAACACAGTAGCACTCCCCCTCAAATTGGAGCATATGTATCAATCCTTCCTAGTTTGTTACAAATATAAGCAATTTGCCTACTCCCTAGAAACTTTGTGAACACATCAGCAAGTTGTTCTACAATCATGGCATGGAGAAATAACCCTTGTAGAAGATTCTCACGAATAAAGTGACAATCGATTTCAATGTGTTTCGTTCTCTCATGAAACATAGGATTAGTACAATATGGATGGTAGCTTGGTTATCACACCACAATTGCATGGATGACTTTTGCGGAAAACTAAGCTCGGTTAATAACTGCTTGACCCACATCAACTTACACTTGACATGTGCCATAGCACGATATTTGGACTCTGCAATAGACCAAGCAACAATAGTTTGCTTTCTGCTCTTCCAGGACACAAGATTTCCGCCAATATAAGTATAGTACTCAGTAGTAGACTGTCTATCAATAGGAGAACCTACCCAATGAGCATCCGAAAAACCATTAACAAGTCCATGTCCATGGTCAGAGTATAGTAGACCACGACTTGAAGGCTTTTTGAGATACCGTAAAATATAAATAACAACATCCCAACAAGGCGTTTGAGGAGAGGACAAAAATTAACTTACAACACTGACTGGTAAGGCCACATCCAGACGAATCACAATGAGAAAATTCAACTTGCCAACAAGTTTGTGATACCTCTCAGGTTTAGTCAAAATATCACCATCATCAGTTGTAAATTTGATGTTAGGATCCATTGGAGTATCCAAAGGTTTTGGATCATAACATCCCTGTCTTGGTTAGCAAATCAAGAATGTATTTCCTTTGTGAAAGAGAAACCTCAACTCCCAAAAAAATACTTCAACAACAACAACAAAGCCTTATCCCAACTAAATGGGGTCGGCTACATGGATTCTTGTCCTCCAGTCAGCTCCATTTGACGTCATACTTGAAACAACGGCTAGGCTATGCGTGTCTTTAGCCACCTCCTCCCTTAAAGTCATCTTTGGTTCTACCCTTAGCTCTTTTAGATCCTTCAATCTGAATCAAATTACTCCTTCGTATTGGAGCATCTATGACTTTCGTTGAACATGATCATACCATCTCAAACGATTTTCTCGTAGCTTATCATGTATGGGCATTACTCCCAAATCAATTCTAGTATGATCATTCCTTGTCTTATCATTCCTAGTTTTGCCACACATCCATTTTAACATCCCCATCTCAGCTACACTAAGTTTATCTATATGATGCTTCTTAACTGCCCAACATTCTGCCTCATACATCATAACTGGTCAAATGATTGTCCTATAAAAATTTCTTTTAATTTTTAAAGAAATATGCTGATGACATAGCACTCCAGACACACTTCTTCACTTCATCTATCTTATTTTAATTCTCTGTGAAACATCATCTTCTATATCACCTTCTTTATTTGTGATTGAACCTATATACCTAAAATAATCACTTTGCAGTATCTCTCTCTCATCAATTTTCACCACTTCATTATCTGTCTTTCTATGACTAAAGTTACACACCATATACTCCGTCTTTGTTATACTTCATAGTTGTTAAGGCGCCAAGCTGAACCAAGGCGTTGGAGGCCTGATGGGGCGCCTAGGCAACCAAGGCGCCCGCCTAGGCGATCAAGGCACCCGCCTAGGGAACCAAGGCGCCCATTTTTTCAAGGCATCACAAGGTCTCCTGGGCGCATAGGCGACGTCTTGATAACTATGTTCTACTTATCTTAAAACCTTTTGATTCTAATGTTGATCTCCATAAGTTCAACATGGCATTAATACTTGTTTTTGTCTCATCCACCAAAACAATATCATCAGCAAAAAGCATGCACCAAGGAACTTCATCTTGAATGTCTCTGGTTAAGTCATCCACAATGAGGGCAAACAGATAAGGGTTTAAAACTGATCCTTGATGTAACCCAATTGTAATTAGGAATTCATTACCTTGACTACCCATAGTTCTCACACTAATCACCACATTATAATACATACTATGTCTATATATTTGCTTGAAACACTTCTTCTCTTTAGTCTTTAGTACTTGCCAGATTAACTCTTTAGGGACTCTATCATAAGCTTTTTATAGGTCAATAAAGACCATATGAAAGTTTTTCTTGCCTTTTCTAAATCTTTCCGTGAGTCTCCTAAGTAAATAGCTTTGTCGTGGATCTACTTGGCATAAAACCAAACTGATTCTCCGTAATAGTAGTTCCTTGTCTCATGCGAGTTTCAATAACTCTCTCCCATAGTTCCATAGTATGACTCATCAGTCTCATGCCTCTGTAGTTATTGCAGTTCTAAATATCTCTTTTATTTTTATAAATTGCAAGCACATTGTTTCTCCTCCATTCATCTGGCATTTTTCTTGTGTTCATAATCTTATTGAACAACTTAGTTAGTCAAGATACTCCATAGATTCTTAGGCTCTTTCAAACTTCTATTGGGACCTCATCTGGGTCTTGTGCTTTACCTACATTCATCCTCCTTAAAGCTTCTTTTACTTCCGTCACCTTAATTTTGCTTATATATCTTCGTCTTGTGTTGTCTTGGTGGGTAATGTAGCCTTTTGGGAAACTATTACTCGGAGTGTCTTCATTTAATAGGCTATAGAAATAATCGTTCTATCTCTTTAATATCTTCATCCCTTACTACAACTCTACCACTGCACTTCTAATATATCTTACATGGTCTAAATCTCTATTGTTCCATTCTCTCATCTTTGCTATTTTATAGATAGTTTTTTCTCCTTCTTTTGTTCTCAGAGTGTTATAAAGATCTTCATATTTCTTTGCCCTTATTTTTTCCACAATCTTTTTAGCTTTATTTTTGCCAAGTTTATACCTTTTTAAATCCTCTGTATTCTTAATCTTTTGCCATGTCTTAAAACTATCTTTCTTAGCTTTAATGGCTGCTTAAACTTCATCATCCCACCAATAAGACTCTCTAGGGAATGTTGTTTTCTTTTTGATACACTTAGGCCATTGTTAGCAACTTTTTTAATACAAGCAGTCATCTCATTCCACATTATATTAGTGTCTCCTCAAAGTCCCATTTTTCTTGTTTGACCACATTATCAGGAAAACCTTTCAAGGTATGTCCTTTTAAGCTCCACCACTTTGTCCTAGGGCAAAAAAACCTGACCTTTCATACGATTCGGCGTAATGAAACACATATCTATGACCAATAATCTATGTTGAGTAGTTAGGTTTTCCCCTGGTATAACTTTACAATCTTTACATAACAACCTATTAAACCTTCTAGTTAGAAAAAAATCTATTTGGCTATTATGATGCCCACTTTTGAATGTGACTAGATGCTCTTTTCTCTAATCGAAGTATGTGTTTACAATGGATAAATCATAACCCACTACAAAATCTAAAATTGAAGTCCCCTCCTTATTCCTCATTCCAACTTCATAACCTCTATGATCTCCCTCTACCTGTCCGTTCAGATCACCCACTATTATAATCTTTTTTCTGTCTAAACTTTGCACTAATCCATCCATGTGTTCCCAAAATTGTAGTTTACTATTCACATCTAATCCTACTTAGGGTGTGTAACCACTAATTATATTGACAATGTCTTTCTCCATCGCCAACTTGATGGCTATAATCCTATCACTGTATCCACTACATCAATCTTTAAATCTTTATCCACTATTATGCCCACTTTGTTGCTATTATTTTTATCCCCCATATACTAAAGTTTAAAGTCATCAAACTCCTTAGCTTTTTTTACCCTTCCATCTAGTTTCTTAAATGCCAACTATATTAATCATTCTTCTCTTCATAACATCTATCAATTCTAGACTCTTACCTGTTAAAAACCCTATGTTCCAAGATGCTAATCTATCCTATGTATATGGACTAGCTTCTTTACCTGCATTTGTCCACGATGCAAGAATCCTTGCATATTTATCATTGCATCTGAGCACCAACGTGACAGCCCTTGCACATTTTTTGCGCTACACCAAGGATGAGGTGTAACGCGTCGTTTATGAAGAATGTATTAGCACTACACTAAATATCTTTTGTTTATGAATCCATGTTAAGGGTTTTGTTAGGTTTTTGGGGGTGTAGACTGCTGACTTGACAAACAAACCCTTTTCCTTTATTTGGGCTTGGGACCGGTAGCATAACACTGACGGGACAAATCCTTGGTATGAAATTGTTGCTGTAAATGAGTCTTCAAACTCTAGATACATGTACTGTCATCTCCTATAATCACTATGTCATTAACATAAACAATGAAGAAAATCCTTTGCCCGATAAAACACTGAGTGATCACTCTCACAACGGGACAGGCCAAAACTGAGAACAATCTTTGTGAAACGGCTAAAACATGCCCGAGGTGACTGTTTAAACCCATACAATGACCTTTTGAGCTTACACACCATGCCAAACTCTTTTTGAGCAACAAAACCAGGTGGTTACTCCATATAAACCTCCTCACGTAGGTGACCATTTAAGAAAACACTTTTTACATCAAGCTGGTTTAGCGGCTAGTGATTAGAAGCAGAAAGAGATATCAAAATCCGAATGAAAGCCAATTTGGCCACAAGAGAAAAAGTGTCCAGATAATTGTCGCCATAATCTTGTGCGTAGCCCTTGGCAACTAGGTGAGCCTTCAAACGAGTAAGAAAACCATCAGGGTTGACCTTAACCACATAAACCCAGTGACAACCAATAGTAGACTTGCCCATAGGTAAGGGCATAAGATCCCAAGTGTGATTATCCTCCAAGGCCAAAAGCTCTTCCTCCATAGCTCTTCTTCAGGTAGGACTAGATAATGCCTCTGCAATAGACTTACGAAGGGCGTGACTCTCAATAGTGGACAAACAAGCATGAAACGATGAAGAGAAACTGGATGAATACATAAAGTTCAAAATTGGATGTTGGGTACAACTCTGAACTCCCTTACGATGAGCAATAAGTATATCAAAGTCAGAAGAAAGTATACTTAACTCAAGAGAAGGTTCTACAAGCGAAGAAGAGGCGGCAGAAGCGCAGGATCTACTAGAGGATGACGAGTATAAACCTATTGGATGACCGATGGAGGAGGTGGTGGTTGTGAAACAGAGTGTTGGACAATATACGTAGGCAGATCATCATCCAACTCAGACATGACAAAAAAACCATCCTGATACAGTGTGGACTCAAAGAAGGAATCATCAACGGTGACATAATATTTAGTGGACTCTAGTGTATAGTAACGATAACCCTTTTGAGTACGCGAATAACCCACGAACAGACACTTGAGAGCTCTAAGATCCAACTTAGAGAGACCAAACGATGAGCACAAATGAAACCAACACACCCAAATACCCTAGGAGGAAGCACAAATAGAGGGTCAGAGGGAAACAACAAAGAATGAGGAATACCACCACCCAAAACAAAAGAAGGCATGTCATTGATAAGATAATATGCAGTTAAGACAGCATCATCCTAAAAAGATTTGGCCCACCTTCATTTCAAAAAGAAGGGACCCAGTAACTTCCATTAAATGACAATTCTTCCGTTCCGTAACATTCTCTTGTGGGGTGTTGGGACAGGAAGACTATATGAACCATACTCTATGCAGCCATAAACTGAGAAAACGGACTTGAGAAATATTCTTTGGCATTATGACTCAGAAAAATACGAAGAGCTTTGGAATTGAGTCTGAATTTCATGAACAAAGTTACAAAATATAGAAAATAATTCAAAGCGACTTTTCATTAAATAAATCCAAGTAACCATTAAAAAATCATCAAGAAAAGATCCATCAATTGCTTTACTCGACTTGCATGCTTAGTTCCGTGCTTCTGCTTGCTAGCAATTCTCATCTTGAATTTAGTTCTTTCAAATCCTTGTTATCAAAGTACTTGAACCCCGACTTAGACACGACCGGACAAGGTCCCCATACATTTGAATGAACTAAAGCAAAAGTGTACGTAGTCCGCTTATTAATTTGGGGGAAATAACTGATACGATAAAGCTTCCCAAACTGACATGACTCACACTCTAAACTAAAAATAGAACTAAAACGAGAGACAAGCTTCTATAAACTCTGTAAAGACAGATGACCCAACTGACAATGAACTTGATGGGGATACAGAACGCTTGAGCTGGCAACTGACAAGTCGAAGCGAAGTGCTCAACCAAAAGGGCACGCACATAACAATTCAAGAGAATCCTCAAGTAGATACAATACCCCTTTCTCAAGGCCCCTACCAATTGTCTTCTTCGTTGTAAGATCCTGAAAGACACATAAATCAGGGAAAAATGTTATGAAACAATTGTAAACAATGATAAGCTTATTGAAAAATAAAAGGCTAAACGGAAAGTAAGGTAAATGACAAATCAAAGATAGTGACAGTGATGGAGTGGGATGAACAGTCCTAGTGCCATTGTCCTTGACTGAAGAGCCGTCAACCAAAGTGACATTGGAGGTGGAGGTGCAGAAAGAGGAGAACACACTTAAGACACCAGACGTGATCAGAAGCACCCGAATCAATGATCCAGTGACAAGATGATGAAAGACAATGTCATTACCTGTTTGGACAAAAGTAGCAGTGGAAGATATGGAAGGTTGCGACGTTTGAAAGTGGCTGTAACGTGCATACTCATCATCAGTCATCTTAACCATCATTCCCTCAGATTGCCCAGGTGGGGTAACCGACTCAGAGCTGGCGGCAGAATTTATAAATTGTGGTTGAGGTGGGTTGCCATGAAATTTCCAACAAAAGCGTTGGATATGTCTGGGTTTCCCACAATGATGACAGGTGTGAGCCAGATCCGAACCATCTAAAGAGGCTGGTGCATCAGGAGGCTGGCTGAGGCCAGTACCACGACTAGATACAACACCGCGACCACTACCACGACCATCCTAGTGGGACACAAGGGCTGAACTATTCACGGGCTGTGTCATGAGAACACACACACGAAAAAGTATCCGTCAGAGAGGCCACCTTGTCATTACCGAGAATCTGAGACCGAACAGAATCAAACTCGGGGCAAAGTCCTCCCAAAAAGCCCATAACGGCCAGCTACTCTTGTTGGTCCTGCATCTTTGGCACATTAACACTGATAGTAAGTAGAGAATTCAGCTCTTTGTACATCCGTTTAAAATCAGCAAAGTATTGGGTGAGAGGGCAGCCCTTCCGATCCACCCGATAGAATTCCTATGACTCTTCATAGATACAAGACAGATTATTGTGACCAGAATATTAAACATTCAAATAATCTGACAATTCCTTTACAATATCAATGTGGGTAACAAGATCCACAATATAATTGTCCATAGAATTCAACAGCTGGTCCAAAATCCGGGCATCAACAGTGTCCCATGTATGTAGTGTCTGTACTCTGTACTAGACGTAGTCTATGATAGGTCACTTTGTTGATCCTATCCTGTGAAAACCAACTTAGCAATTTTTTGCCATTGTTGGAAATTAGTAAGGCCTTCTGATTTCTTCTCTCTAATCCGATGGGAGGAGGAAGACACCACCTCAATTGCAGTGGTCTTGGATTCAGTCATTGATCAAAAAGAGGAGAAAATAACCAGGTGATAGCACGGACTAGCAAGAACCAATTCAGCGATCGAGACAACAAAGCAGAAAAAATCGATTTTTAATACTTGGTTCAGCCAACCGAAAGGCAAAAAGGAACTCCGAAAAAATAATCGATTGTAACACTCAGTTCAGCCAACTGAGAGGCAAAAGAGGAACTTCAAAGATCGATTTGAACACTCGGTTCAGCCAACCAAGAGGCAAAAGGAACTCCAAAGAATATCGATTGCAATAACCGAACCAGAAAAAGGGCACCAGAATTGTACCGCCAGAAAAATCTACTCCAATAAATAGATTTAAAAAAAAATAGATAATTTTTACCACCAAAAAAATTTCCTCCATCAAACCGATATTACTACCAGAAAATTGATAACAACAATTGCTCCACTGCATATTGTTTAACCGAAAACAGGGGGTGTCCTCACCCCCTCTTGCTTAAAGATGCAACTTCTAAATCGAACAAGTAATCAACCAATATCAAAGGTAGACTTGGAAACATTATTGAACAAGATCGAAGGTTGTGTAACAGTACCTAAAAACCTTGCTTTGATACCATGTAAATTCTAGAGAGAAAAGAAGAAGAATGGTGAGAGAAGAGATGGAGAGAAGGAGAGGCTACTGTAACTTTGGGAGTCTCAACAATATGTTGAGATCCCTAATCAATTAAATGTATATAATAAAGAGAGTACACAACCCTAGAAGGGCCAAACAGGATAACCAACTAAAATAAAAGAGAAGGGAGAGGCTATTAGTGCTGCGCTAATCCCGAGAGGCCTTATGGGCCTCCTCCTTTCTCTAAAACACAGTAATGATATCCAGATGTCAAAGGTTTATTTTTTTTGTTGTCAGCAATGGTGGATTTCTCTAGGCCTCTTTGTAAATTTTAGGAGCCCCTTAGCTGGATTCATGTGAAAACATATGTCCTTTTTTGTCACACTATACTTTTTTTCTTCTTTTAAAAGTGCTTGAAACTTTTTTTTTTCCCTGTTTCTCAAAATGATAACTTAAAATTCTTTCTCCTAACCATTAAAGGATGCTTTGTTATGGTCATATTGAGACTTCATGGGGCACATGTTAATTCATTGTCCTCTTCCTTATGGCATTTGGATAGTGTTTGTTGGGGAACATTAACTCGACCTTTTATACGGACTTTGGGGATGGGGAGAGCTATTAGCTTGAATGGAGATGGTCATTTTGTTCTCAATAAGTCCTCATGTATCTCTTGCTTGTTATAGAGAAAGAGGAATGATAGATTGTCCGAAGAGGTCTACAGAAATGAGAATGAAGTATCAGAAGAGGTCTGGAAAACTATTTCTCATTGGTTCCAACTGCATAGTAGTTTTGTGGGTATTTCAGCCCAGCAGTTGATTCAAAAAATGTAATGATATGTGTTCGTTTTCCATATTTATTCTAGATCTCAGAGGAAGATTTATAGATCTTAAGGTCTAAGGGTTTGAATCTTGTCCAAAAATTAAGACTTGTTGACCTGAGTCAGTGCTGGAAAATTGATGGAGGAGAAGCAAAAAAAAGGTCTATAATCATGTTTAGAAAGTGGTCAGGAATGCACCATGCTCTCAGATCTCAGTTTGACTGTTACCTTGAATGTCCAGGACCAAGTCATAATTTCTGCATGGCTGCATCAACATGATTTCTTGGGAATCATTTTACTCCATTATCCCTTTAGCCCTTTCCTTCCAGGTTACTAGTGAGGACAAGAAGATGGATGATTCTTGTACTAGTTTTGATAGAAGAACATTTCAGTCCTACTGTCATTGTACGTAAACTGGCATCTTGTGCTAAAATTTACCATTACTGGGGAGAAGCTTTGGAAGATTTCAACCCGAGAAAGATCTATCCAACAATTTATTTAGGATATCCATTTTGATATCCATTGCTAGTTTGCTGATAGCTTTTGGAGATTGTTACGCATGGAATATAGGGTCCCTAGTTTGTTGCCTTCAATCAGATTATATCATTGGGTGCATCCCCCTTCAAACTGTTGAGCTGCTCAAAATGATAGATCTGTTACATGATCCAAAACTTCTTTGTTCCCCCTATTTTGGGCTTTAGTTTGTTTCTCTCCTACCGTGCCTTGGGGGATGACTGAGGGGGGGTACTTCACTTAGCAAACAAACTTTTCTTGTCTGCAAGGTAAGAATTACGTTATGCATACAAAACAGTACTGTTCTCACTTAGCAAACCAACTACTATGATCGAGGTCCATGTGTTCTTACTGTGACTAAGCTCTGGAACTTGATTCTTGAATTTTGTTTATCTCTATTTTATTCATATTTTTCTGGTTATGATCATCCCTGTATTATTTCTAACAAAGATTGATTTGACCATCTGAGTTAGTTCTATTGAAGTCAAATACTAAAAACTGGCGTGAAAGTGTCAACTAGAATAAAATGTGTATTATTTGCATCCTCATTCTTTGACTGGTGTGAAAGTGTCAGCTAGAATAAACATGAGTATTCATTGCATCCTCATTCTTTGATGCCTCAATTGTCACTTAAATGTACTCACACCTTCAACTCCAAGAAATTTGAAGTAATCCTATATTCCATGGTTATTGGATGTAAGGACCTTAGCATGGAATAAAACAGATTTTGATCGTGAAATTCACATATTTCATATTTCTTTTACTACTACCGGAATGTCTATTCTGAATGAGTTTTAGTGTTTGCCTTGGAGGTATTAATGTTTTTCGGTATGCTTGTATTGCCTATTTGAAGTGATTATGCTTTCATTTTGTGGACACTTCCCCGATCTCTTCCATCACTGATGAAAGCAATATTGCCTAATTAAGCAGCATTTTCCTAGGCTACTTGAAGATGACCAATTGTAGACCATGCAAAGTGAACTAACTCAACCCAGAGGCAGGTTAAGGTCTCTTCATCTATATTCCACGAATACAATTTGCGATTGCTTTTGATGTTTGGGTGGCAATAGTTTTTACCATGACAAGGAACATTTATTCTTCTTTTCACCACTCACCCTTGCAAATCAATGTTGTGATCAATACCACAAAAGAACGAGTTACAGTTTTGCACTAATTTATTTCTTGATCTTTGTAATGATTCTCTTGTTTTGAGGAGCTTAAGAAGAAGAGAAAGGAGAAGGCCAAGTAGCATATGAGAGAAGGAAGCAACTGACCAAATGCAGAGTCAAGGCTGAGAAAGTTGTTGAAGAGAAGCTTGGCTCCCAACTAGACATTCTTGTTCCAGTTAAATCTTAAATGTTCATATACTTCAGCTGTTTTGCCTAGTTGTGGTGGCACAATCTGTTTTTATTTTTATTTTTAATTTATATTGAAGTAACATTGAGGACTTATGGACTAACAATTATTCAAACATGTCTTGGTGGAATGTCTGATTTGCATTTAAGCATTCTAGGTGACAATTGGTAAATATCTATCATCTGAGCAATGATCCTTAATGGGAAGCACATGAAACTGCATGGACTACAATGTACCAAAAGTTTAAACAGACAACTTAGGTTTTCTTTGGTATAATTTATGTTATGTTTATAAATTATTTATGCAAATCATTTATGATAGATTATCATAATAAATAAACACCTTCTAATTTATTTGTAGATTTTAGATTATATCAATTTATTTTAAATATAAACAAGTGTTATAAATCATATCAAACAACTATATATATATATAGTTATCATAAATAAAAATTATACCAAAGAGAGCCTAATAAGTAAAATGGGTTAGATTATAAATTCTTAAAAATTAACATTTAATCAAATAGCTTTAATAAACTAATTTCATTTGTGTTGGGAGCAATTGTTCTTTATCCTCAAGTGTGACCTGTTATGGCCTAGTTTTTTTGGCACAATTTTTTTTTTTTTTTTTTTTTTATTTTACTAACGACGGGTATTCAGACATTTGGCCTGACTAGTGACCCTACAATCACATGAACTGGGTCATTCTGGGGTTGAATGAGAATCATTCCAATTATACTTATAGCAAAGAAAGAGTACTTAACACTCCCGCGTGAGTGATCCCAATTCAATAAGAGGAGTCGAATTCAGTACCTTGTGCTTTCTGAGGCGTAGGTTCCTTGCCAACTCAGCTACCCCCTTGGGGTTAAGGATAAGTCTCTTTTGTTACATGGCTTCCATGTGAACTCAATTTCGACTCATGACATCTTAAACATTAGAGCTCAGGATTATATGTGTTTTATAAACATCAACAATTATTGATGATCCTAGTCTTCAATAAAATTTTACATAGAAAGGCATAAATTATAGTTAATTAATAAATAAGAATATATTTCTCTTTGGATTAATAAATTTCAATACATGATGACTCGTTATCAACCTGGCCATTGACAAAATTAAATTAAAGAAGGAAACATCCTATATTGAGCATATCTTTTGTTGTGTTGGGTGGATCACATAATGCCTATGTATTTGTGGGTCCTATGTCTCTATATGGTTCTTAGAATCATATCAATATGGACTACCTAATTCATCATATTTATTATACCCATTTGTCAGTGGAATTCATGCCAAAATAGAATCTTCAAGAGTTTCAACAATTTTTTACAGTGACTGATAGGCTAAAATGATAATTGAAAATGCTGTAGTGGGACCACTTAATCCTTTCATGGTTTACACCTCTGCATCTATTAAGAAACCAGGAAAATTACGGTAGTGATTCTGTTGGAATTGAGTTTAAGAAGAAAAGAAAAAAATAGAAATGCTTGAAGTTATGATAGTTGATCTCTCTGCATTTTGGCAGTGAGAAAGCAAGCCTCTTCCATGAGTCACTGATCATCCTACAGAATCCAATACTAATATACCTTTTGGTTGAGAGGACAATTCTATCCATATAAGCCATT
This sequence comes from Protea cynaroides, assembly GCA_028583415.1. Classification (NCBI taxonomy): domain Eukaryota; kingdom Viridiplantae; phylum Streptophyta; class Magnoliopsida; order Proteales; family Proteaceae; genus Protea; species Protea cynaroides. Next base: position 10,231,981 of record CM053276.1, on the reverse strand, counting down.
TCTCAACAAGGTTTTGCTGTGTATTCTCTCCCATGCCCTCAGCAGCATGGTTTTAAGGACCCGTTTGATAAAACTTCTGCTTCTGGATTCTGGATTCTGGTTCAAATTTGGATTCTACTCCAAGCTACTCTAGGATTATTTTGGAGTAGAAACTTGTTTGCTAACGCAATTCTGAAATAGATTTTAGAGCATCTTTGGATTAGAAACATGTTTGATAACACACTATCCCTCCAATCGAAGTCTAGAAAAATAGTCGTAGTAGTGGTGGTGGGCGGTGGTGTTGGTGGTGGTGGTGGAGGCAGCGGTGGTGGTGGTGGTAAAGGTGGCGGCGATGGTGGTGGTGGTGGTGGTGGTGGTGGTGGTGGTGGTGGTGGTGGTGGTGGTGGTGGGTGGTGGGCGGTGGTGTTGGTGGTGGTGGTGGAGGCAGCGGCGGTGGTAGAGGTGGCGACGACGGTGGTGGTGGTGGTGGTGGTGGAGGCAGCGGGTGGTGGTGGTAGAGGTGGCGGCGGCGGTGGTGGTGGTGGTGGCGGTGGTGGTGGTTGTGGTGGTGGTGGTGGTGGTGGTGGTGGTGGTTGTGGTCGTGGTGGTGGTGGTGGGTGGTGGGCGGTGGTGTTGGTGGTGGTGGTGGAGGCGGCGGTGGTGGTGGTAGAGGTGGCGGCGGCGGTGGTGGTGGTGGCGGTGGTAGTGGTGGTGGTGGTGGTGGGTGGTGGGCTGTGGCGTTGGTGGTGGTGGTGGAGGCGGCGGCGGTGGTGGTGGTGGTGGTGGTGGTGGTAGAGGTGGCGGCGGCGGTGGTGGCGGTGGTGGTGGTTGTGGTTGTGGTGGTGGTGGTGGTGGTGGTGGTTGTGGTGGGGTTGGTGGTGGTGGTCAAGTGATAGTCATGTGAGTGTCGACTCTTTTTTTTCTCTTAAAAAGTTGATCCAACAGCTTGGAGCAAGTATTTATGACTCCAAAATTTTGGATTCTGGAGTCATTCTGAATCCAGTTCACTCTGTGGGAGTTGGAATCTAACTGGACTTATCAAACGCGCTTCTACTCCAAAATGGCTCCCTGGGAGCCAGAATCCATAGAATCCAAAAGCAGAAGTTTTATCAAACGGACCCTAAGTATCTGGATTTATACTATTGGTTGATATGTATCAATTTCCACAGTAGTCGATCCTGATACAATACCTGATACCCAATACTCTACTTTCAACTTTTAATTGCTTTTTTAAATTTAGGTTCGATCATGTATCACTCTTGTTGTCGATGGATTTCGCATGGTGCACAAGATGCCGCCACGTATTTGCAGATCAAGAACACACAATGAGGTGGTGGGTTTTATTTTGTGGCCACTCCAATGCTTAAATTAGTATGGTCCAGGATAAGCAGAATGGAATTCAGGGATAAGATACTCAAGTTCCTTAAAGAGAGGGTACTAAGGTATAGGAGTCGCTTTCGTTCCATTCCCTCTCAATTCACCATGATTACAAGGTTGCTATGGCAAGTAAGACTCACAGGTAAGTGCGTTACAAGAAAGAAGATAAGAAAAATGGCCAAGCTTAGAGAGATTTGGGCAGGGTAAGAGTACCTTCAGTGTCTCAAAACTGGGATGCCTTGCAACGTGTATCCTCTCCCTATTTATAGAACAATCGTAAAGCTTGTCGAGCAAGCTTCCTCCACCTACCACCGTCTCCATCAAGCCAACTTATAGGACAGAGTAGGACAAGAGGTCTACAACCCCCCCAAGCGGCGCACACCTATCCAATCCCTTCTTTTCAACCTCCTGTCAGTCCACATCATCGCATTTCTCATCACATATGGCCCTTATTAGCTAGAACTCGAGCGAATTCGACCTCATTTTCTCCTCTGTTGGTCTATAGAGTAGGTAGGGGACAAGTCGAATCAACACATCTTGCATTTATTACCCTTGTCGGCATTTATGAGCATTGATGACAGCGCATTTAATACTCACCTACCACCATCCCATCTGTCTCCTAGTCGAATAACCTCTTTCGAAACGTTTTAAGGCGGGATTTCTCAATCTTCATAGAGAACCAGCCATCCTTCCGATGGACGACACGTGTTGGGTCCCCATTGGACCATTTTGATATTCTCTTTACTCGGCCAAGATTAAATTTATCATATGTTCCCTTAGCAACTCTATCATTGGTTCCATATCTATCTCGAGTCATGTTGTATCACCTGACAAGCATCAAAGAAGCCACAGTTCTATTTCAACAGCACATTCAACAAATTCAGACCTTAGGGTCAATTATGAGTCAAACCCAACTGATTGAAACTAGTTCTGCAACTGTTAAGGTAGTTCAATCAGTAGACTGTGAATCATCATAGAGATGCACAGTTAGGCATGCTAGTTCAATGTTAGGAATAATCCTACATACATTAGTTAAGTCTGAAACTTTGGACACGAGCACCTTATATACTTTGAGTGGTCTTGCTTCATGACACCAGCTGTGTCTGTGTTATGAAGCATTGACACCGATTCCAAAAGGCGAGCGGAGATTAGGGGCCTTGAAAATAAGGGGTATTAGGGGCAACTCGTAAATAAGAGGTAGGATGAAAACTTCATAGATTGGGGGGGAGTAGGTTTTGTGCAGAAAAACCTGTACTTGATAGTCCTTTCGCTTATTCGTTGGAACTTTCGAGATTAAAACTTAACATTTAAGAATGCTAACACAATCAGATGCAGCACTCTTTCTTTCTGGTGATGGTACATCCAAGGGTTCTTGTCTCAAAAAAGAGACATCCTAAAAAATTTAAATCCAACTTGATAATAATGTGGACAAAATGTCTTAAGTTCAAACCCACCAGATGCTTCCATGACTAGAAACACTGTTTGGGTAATCTCAAAATAAAAACAATCAGTAAGGAGCCATCCATCGGAGTAGGACTCATATCCGAAGCATGGGACTCACTAGATTTAGACGGTGATAGAATCACTTGGAGGATACATGATTAAACGATATGTAATTTTGTTTAGAAAACAAAGAGAGTAGAGATATGAGGAAACTGGAACAATGAATCTATTCCATATATATATGATGGGTCTACATACATTCATACATTACATACATATATTTATTATATACATACATAAATAAACCACAAATTAATTTGACACGTGGCCCCATAATTTTGTTGAAAAGTCAACGAAATGCAACGCTGCCAGTTTCACACTGTCGTCCAACACGAAGAAGTTCTAGGATTATACAATGCTGGCAACAGGTACTTCCTACCATTGGCACCCTGCGCATTATAGCTAGCACCAGTACTAGAATCTACCAGCAACTCGCCCGCGTAGCCTGGGTACGCATCCTTACCGTAGATTCCTGTGCACGCAGACGCCGCTTCCAGCTGCGCGCCCGCTTGACCCTCATAAAACCCGTTCCTAAACGGATTTGTCACGGTTCCGGCCAATAAACTCGCTATATTTACGATCATGCCATCCATGCCCACGTCACCATTGGGTGCACCCAATGGTGGGCTCTGTGGTCCGTAGATCGGTTGGTGGAACGGCCAGGCGCATTGACCAGGACACTGAGTCACCGAGTTACCAACCCATATAAAGGTCGATTTTTTCACCGAGTTGGAATCGTGAAACCCGCAGAAGCTCATACAGAAGCCTTCGACTGTAACGTCATCTGCCGTGAGAACCAGAGCGATTCCATCGGCTTTCGAGTTCGAATTTGCAGCTAATTCAGAGATCTGCGATCTCGTCAAGGATTTGCCCATGGAGTAACCTTCATCGGTGGTTTGATAGGAGATGATGAGCTGAGTGTCCTTCTTCCCGGCTTTCTCGATGTAGGTTTGGATCATTCCCCACCATTGAGAGACCGTTGGTGTCGTGGAAGAGAGAACCGCTTGGTTTTGTTGGGAGAGAGAGAGAAAGAAGTCTGCAACGATGGATTTCTGGGCTGCAGTGAATTTGCCGTACCAGAGAATGGAGACTCGGGTGTTTCCTGCAAGTAAAGCCCCATTGTGGTAGGTTAAAACCATGGCTGGTGCTTGGTAAAGCTCAGTGAGCTTTCTTGCTCCGTAACATAGATTGGGAAAGCTGAGATAGACTAGAACAAGAAGAAAAATGCCTGATTTTGCAGATTGGATGAGACCCATTGGGGGAAGAAATGCTTCTATGCAATGTATAGCTAATCAAAGAAAGGAAATATTAGTTGCAGGTGTGTGAGGATGCAGAGAAGAATTGCAGTGGTGGGCTTATATAGGTGAAGAAGTACATGAACTGGGCTAGTTGAGGCCTATTTGGGGGGAGCGATTGCAGATATCACTTTCCTTGGGAGCTTCGTTGATGAAGATAAGATCACGGGGATTCGGAGAGATGACGAAAGAAATGGAAGGAAGCATCTTGTAGGGCCATGCTCAATAAAGGGTCCATCTTTAGTTTAATGTTTCATCTTTTGTTTAAGAGGTTGGTAGACTCTCTGCTCTTATGGATTTTGCAGCTGGGATCAATGGAGATAAGCTGTGGATGCATATTAATGGTATGTGAGTTCTTTCCAAGGCAGTTTCCATGCGTCACCTTTCACTACAATCAATAAGCACTTGTATTGGAGATTAATTAATTCTATTAAAGAAAGGTTAATGATTTTATTATGAGTTTAAGAGATAAGATTAGGTTGTGTGTCATTGGGTTTGGGGATTTAAATAGGTTTTCTCTCTATAACTGCCTCTGAACTCTGAAAATGTATTCAACTCTTTAAAGTTGAAAACTTTAAAAATCAGAGGCTTTAGCATCTGCTTTTTTATTCGTTTAATGATTTAGCATCTTTCTTTTACATTTCTCCATTTGAATCATTGGGAAACATTTTTAAAGTAGGAATGAAATGCCTTGTTGGAGATTTCTCATCTTCCATACAGGAATACACTGTACATACACACAATTGATATTCAAAACAACACCCCTGGAGAACCCAGATGGGGAAAGTAGGAAGCCTCCTCAGTGCTCCCCATCCCACAACCTTGTCTTCAATTTCCCCCCCGTCAGTTACCTACATCATAGGAGTTATAATCTTCTAAAACATATGATCTTTTTGCAATGTTATTTGCTTACCTTAGGTCTTGGATTTGAGTATCTTGAGCCTTAACACTGTGTTTCAACTTCAAGGGATTGGTAAACCCCCAACATTGAGCATTTATTAACATAAGCTTTGTATTTTGGCCTGTATTCATTTGAACCTAGGAGTGACCAAATCCATTGAATCTCTGGTAAGGCTCACCGAGAGAGTACACAGATCAGGAATTTAAAACTTAAAATGGCATGATCCTTCTGATTTTTGGCATTAGAATCTACTGCATTGGTTGCATTGGGTGCTGAGTCAAATGTCCTCTTGACAAGAGACACATAATATGTCAGCATTTTATTTGTTTTGTATGTCTGTGTGTGTCTCTGTGTGTCCCCTCTATGCTTCATGCCCCCATACCATGAAGCAGTAGATATTAGTAAGGTCATAGTGTTTTGTTTGGCTAATGTCAATACACATCTGGTTGTAAAATGGAGACTGAGGGACCAATCATAAAAATTTTAGGCCGGTATCTTGCAGGGCTTGTTTTTCTTCTGACAAACAGAAGGAAATCTTGCAGTGAAGTGAAACACATTGTTGGAATTGGACACATTTTTATGGAACAATTAATATATTAAAAAAAAAAAAAAAAAAAAAAAAAAACAATGTAGTCAAAGAATGTGGGATCAGTTGCATTAAGGACAGAGGAGCCAATTCTTGAGATCCATTCGTGCAAGAACATGGTATGATCCCATGCAGTTAAAACAATTCAGATAAAGTGTCTGAGTGAAATCTTCAGGAGTTTAAATTGTCTAATGCATACACAAAGGCCGTCAAATCACTGCTCATAAATGTCCTAATTCAACTTAAAATACCAAGCAGGAAGTACAGAACTACAGATACTTTGAAACAGAGAAGGAAAATACATATTGGAAGTCTTTAAAGGAAATTATAGTTAAACTGAGGACTCTATAGTAGAGAGTAAGAAATCAAAACCCAAAAAATATGGATTAATGTGCTTCAAGTTCCAAAGTACTACTAGTGCAGCCTAGCCACTCGTTGGACATGCTGATATTTTGGATCAAGCATGTTGGAAGCTTGTGGCATCTACGGTGACCATGTAACCTGTCCCTAAACTATAGAACCCATTCAGATATTAAATAGACAACAAACTCTAGAAATCTCACAGAAGCTTGAATTTTGTAAAGTTATTGAATCTAGATATCTGGTATATTTAATGGCAATCAGAATATTTCTGAAACTGTTTAGAATTGCAAATGAAGTTAGTGAAATCCAAGTTTTATTAGAATTTTTTTTAGGAATTAAGAGTAATCTTTTCAGGCATGTCAAAAACCTTACCTTGTCTTTCTATCAACAAAGTCCTCATGTAGTAAACTTAATGTTGGGAATTCTAACTTTCATGTTTCTTTAACACTATAACAGTTTAGCTAGATATGAAAATTCTTAAAACATTTATTTTTCCACGAGTAAAATTTTTCATTCTGTATTTTACATGAAAATTCTGCATTGTTCAAAAGGTCCAAGAACTTTATTCAAAACCAAAGTAACTAATCAACATAACCGGAAATCAAGTTTGTTAATCTTTTCTTCTCCTTATTTTGTAGAAGAAAAATTCAAAAAATTCATCAAAGAAAACACCAGTGACATTGTCTCTTTATAATAAGTCTAACAGTAATTTCAAGTCTCAGTGTTGTACAAAACCAGTATATTAGGTGTATCTTGATTAGTCCCTGCAAGAAAGACCCAAGATCCCAATAATACAGGGTGAGCTTAGAAAGTACGGTAAAACAGCTTACACTAAAAAAAATGCAGGGTCGAATACTACCATGTGAAGCTCGCCTAGCTGATATGCTATTTATTAATCCCTTCTGAATTTAAGTGTAACCATTAATCAAAATAATGGATTTAGGAGTGATCATGGATTCCCAGAGAAATGCTCCACTCGTGCAATAGAAAACTATTGAAAACTAATTTATTTGGTGGAACCACATGAACCATGAGACACGCAGCTGTATGATCTTGGGTTTCAGCTTATCAGATGTAGCTGGCTTCTAAGGTAATACATCCCAGAATAGCAGCACATCACAAGACTTGTTGTGTTTATAACGACAAGGAAAGGTAGTTTTGACTGAAATCAAAGCTAATTTCAATAAACAAAAGTACCCCAATAATACCACACTGTTTCAATGGAAATTTGCAATATTCCTTTTGTCTCCTCTGTGCATCATTGCTTGTTTATTCAGGATGAGTTTGAGCTTAAATTAGCAGCAGGCAGTAATAGAAAATGTAGGAAGCATGTAGCATCTACGGTTACGATGTAACTTGTCCCTAAAATGTAGAACCCATTCATATATTAAATAAACAACAAACTCTAGAAACTTCACAAAAGCTAGAATTTTGTGAAGCTTTATTACTGAATCTATATATTAGGTATATTTAGTGGCAATCAAAATATTTCTGAAACTATTTAAAATTGCTTATGTAGTAAGTGAGATCCAAGTTGTATTAGAATAGGAAATATCAAATGGAAAGATTATTTAGGAATTAAGAGTAACCATTTCAGGTATCTCAAAAACCTTGTCTTTTTATTAACAAAGTCCTCATGTAGTAAAATAAACTTACTATTGTTGGGAATTTTAACTTTCATGTTTCTTTAACCGGATAAAAGTTTGTCTGGATATGAAAATTCTAGAGACATTTATTCTTCCATGAATAATCTTTTTTTTTTTTTTTTTCATTCTCTATCTGCAACCTTGCACAATAGGCAGAAGCATTCATCAAAGAAACAACAAAATATTAGAAACTGACTAACCAGGTCTTAAAACCAGAATGGAAGGGGATCAGACCAAAATTGGCTCCAAGATAATAATGGGGAGAGGGTTCCCCCATAACACCACTGTGGAGGGAATCTCTCACGATGCACAAATGGGTATGCAGAATTTGGTATCTTCAGTGGGGGTCTACAAGATCAGGGGAGGAGAGAGAAAGTACCCTTAGCAAACAAGAATTGGTTCTTTCCAATGCATGAAAGACCCAAGATCCCAGTAATACAATGGAAAATTTCACTCTTAGATTTAGCTGTCTATATACTCCTCATGGAAAGCATCTTACATCAAGAAAAAAAAAATGAATGATAGAAAACTACTATCATGTGAAGGAAGAGGCTTGGAAGGTCACCAAGCTAAGATGGTATTTAGTCAAACCTTTTTTTAAATCCCCTGTGAATGAAAGTATAGACATTACTTAAAACCATGGATTTAAGAGTGGTATTTGATTCCCAGAGGAATGCTCCATTCGTGCAACAGAAAACTATTGAAAAAACTTATTTATTGGGTGGAATCATGTCAACCATGAGACACGCAGCTGTGGCCATGGGTTTCAAGTTTATCAGATGTAGCTGGCTTCTTCTAAGGTCATACATCCAGGTTGAGATCTAGTGACCAGAAAGCAGCACATCACAAGCCTTGTTGTGTTTATAACGACAAAAGACAGATGGTTTTGACTGAAAATCTAAGCTAATTTTAATAAACAAAACTACCTCAATAATACCACATTATTTCAATGGAGGAAGGAAGATTAGGATACTCTCAAAAAAAAAAAAAATGAGAAAGGTGCAACTAGTAGCAAGATTCCTTTTGTCTCCTCTGCAAAATTGTTGCTTGTTTCTCTAGGAGGATTAGATTGAATTAGCAGCAGGTCAAGGAATCCTAACTATTGAATGTTCATGTTCTTCAATTGGTGTTACAAGGTCCATCAACCACGGAATAAAAATTGGTTAAACTGTCGTACATGTCACCTGATAATATTGATTCCTAAACAAAGAATCAGTTATAGTGTTGATCTATTTAGAAATATAGTGGAACTTATATTCATCAAAATAGATGGATAAGTAGATAATGTTTTCAATCATGAGATTTATGTAGTAATCCAATGATGCCTATGAGGTTTTCTTCTCTTGTTGATATAAATTCATCCTAAAAAATATTGAGAATAATCATATCCTAAAGTAGGGATAGAAAACTCTGGGACTTTAGAGGAAAAGATCATTCTTGTCGTTTGTCAAACGGGTTGAGATACATCGGTATGCGTGTTGAGTATCCCAACCTAATGGACGGCTGGCGTGACTATACGATAAGAGAGGATCTAAGTCCGGTTTTAAATGCCTTCGTACATCCATTGGGTTTCTCCACTTAATAACTTATTTAAACTTGTAAGTTAGGAGGCTTGATCTTTGAATCCTCTCCCCCTGGATACCCTCTTCTTATATCTCAGGCCTTCCAAATCCAGAGGTGGGTCCCACACCACTCGTTTGGGATGGAACAAGGCAATCAGACCCCGTTAGACACGCTGATTTATATATACAACCAAACCTCGTGAGAGTACGTAGAAGAGAAAACATTTCTGTCCTCAAGGCTACGTGTGTGGATATGTTTAAGGGAGGAAAAATATATATATATTTTTTCCCCTTATTGTTTGACTTCCACTTGATTCCTTTGGAAGGAACTATTAATAATAGTGTACAGATTCGTATTAGTTTTGGGTATGATCGATTCATAGTTTAATATTATTATATATAATATCGGACATGTGTCAGTCTTTAATTGGATCCATACATCTGGATCAGATCGATTATAGACATAAACGATCCTATGTCTGATACCTGGATTTAGAACTTCACTTATAATACTACAAGCGTTTGGTAGAAACTATTAGATTTTAAAGACTTTGTGTAGAAACAATATTTTAAATTTTAGGACTCGATGGTCAGCGTCAAATTATAGTTACAAATTCGGATTGTCGAAAATTATTCGGAAGGAGAATAGTTCCATATAAAAATTGACTTAAAATAAAATTCAGATTCAAATCAATTTGAGAATCGTTCATTTGCCTTAAAAACAAAATAATGTTCAGACAATAAATGAATGTTTATTTTAAATATTTGTTGTACATATCTCTTGCTACCATCAACAGACAGAAGATCCATAATGATCTTTAACCTTATTTTCCTTAATAATTGATGGATGAATAATTTGCATGGACCACGTACCATGAGGTTACTCCACCATTGTTTAATGCAGTTGGTTTTAAATCCTAACAAAGAAGGAGGGATGGCACGTCAAGTCAGCGATCGACATCATAAAAATTTTAGTCAAATCCTTTTGCTTGGATCCTAAAATTTGAGGAAAATTTTTCATTATTGAACAAATTTACCTATCTTTATTTATTTATTTATTTATTTATTTATTTATGATAATCAGAAAGGATCAAAGAAATGAAACTTCCATCAATCAATGGAATGGTCAAAGGTCACACTCCTTAACCGATCATAATTCTTAACCGAGCATAATTGATTTTACCATGAAAAAAAAAGTATTTTTTTTATAGGTAGGCTCAAGGATAGTCTTGACCAATTAAGCTGTGATCATCTGTGAGTGAAGGAAATCAACAGACAGAAAATCGTTAATGATCTACTTTTGAAAATAAATTATCAAAACTATCCACTATTAGGTTGTGTCTTGTATTTTGTGGGATCTATACGATTATTGGTATTGTATTTATAATTTGGTTTGAATCCATTATATATATAAGAGTAAATTTGTAATTGTATGGGGGTAAGGATTTTTAGAGATTCTATATATTGTCTCTATGAAAAAAATCTTAAAAAAAAAAATAGAAATTCTCTGATAATTTAAGATGAAGATGAAGATGGTAGTGAACCTTGATAAATCATATCATCTTATTGTACTCCTAACAATTGTTAGTCCAATCTACACTATAGGTTTCCAGCTGCTTCATGGCATCATCAATTCATAAATGGCTTTGGAGTTTGAATCTATAAATTTACAGATATTAATAATAGTCACTAGCTTTGATGACGACAATTAATTGAACTTAAAATACTCTACACTTTTGCTGTTGCCAGCCCATATACAACAGACTTTAGTCCTTTATTTTTGTACTTAGGATCCAATGCCAGAATATCAGGGATTTTGGATCAGATCGGATCAGCCAATCCTACGGTTAGACCAATTTGCAACAAATAGGACCGATCCCAGGTGATGCCCAATCCGGATTGAATTGACCTGACCGAGGCTAGGCCAATCCCTTGCCTGAGCCATCCGGTCTGGTCCGGTCCGGTCCTACTTTAAAAGCCAGAACAAAAAATGATAAATAAAACACGTGCCAAGGGTGAATATAAAAAAGGTTAATTTTGTTTTTGTTTTTTTTTTTTTTTCTCTTTTAAAAGAAAAAGATTTCCTTTCTTTCAAGAAATTTTGAAATGTTAAAACCTAATAATGGGGCCCACATCATCCACTCCTTCGTCGCCACCCGGAAACGTAGTTTCAGCTTTAACTTTATCTGACGCTACAGCTGTTACGTGTTAGCTTGATCCCAGCTGGCCCCCACTCCCCGAACACTCTCAATCGCACGCGCCCTGGATTCCTCCTCACGTGTTTTTTTTGTGTGAAACTGTGCGGTTGCCGATTCGTCACAAATCCCAATCCTCTCATTGCGTGTGTAAGAGCGTCTGTGTCTACTCACATTTACTCATTGACAGCTGCTTCCTTCAGTTCATCCCCCTAAACCCTCATGAACGTTCATTGCATCTCCATTCCTGCAACTTTTCAGATTTCAAAAAAAAAAAAAAAAAAAGATGAGAGAGATTAGGGAGAAAAAAAAAAAAAAAAAATCCCAAAAGCCAGTTGGCATTGCCCAACGTCTCAATTTCGTGGAAAGACTCCAGGACAAGGGACTGACTATATAAGACCCCCTTCACTCTCTTCTTGATAAGTCACTCACCATTACCGAAAGCAATCTCAGCTTTTCCGAATTACTTCCTTCTTTTTCATTTGGGTTTTGAAGTTTTTAATTACTCAAGCTATTTTGAGTATGGCTTTTTCTTCTGTTTCTCTTTTCCTCTTACAAATCCTTCTGGTTGTTTCCCTCTTTCATGTCTCCTTTGCTGGGAGAAAACTCACTGAGTTGGTTCAGGAGCAACCCATGCTTGTATACCACAAGGGTCATCTTCTCTCTGGCACAACTTCTGTCAATCTGATTTGGTATGGAAAATTCAGCCCTTCCCAAACTGCCATTATTGTTGATTTCATTTCTTCTCTCTCCACAACCCAAACACAATCCCAAACCCAAACCCAAACCCATCAACCCTCTGTTCTTACATGGTGGAAAACGACAGACAAATACTATCATCAAATCAGCTCCAAGAGACCCTCTTCATTATCTCTAAGTCTGGGTAAGCAGATCCTAGATGAGAACTATTCTTTAGGAAAATCTCTCACCAACAAACAACTTATTCAGCTTGCAGCCAGAGGAGAACAGAGGAATGCTATTAATGTTGTCTTGACCTCCTCTGATGTTGCTGTTCAAGGGTTCTGTGAGAGCAGATGTGGGACACATGGGTTCTCTCGAGGTCACCCAATTAATGGCAAGAAATCCAAGTTTGCTTACATCTGGGTTGGTAACTCAGAGACACAGTGCGCTGGTCAATGTGCGTGGCCTTTCCATCAACCAATCTATGGACCTCAGACAACTCCTTTGGTTGCCCCCAACAATGATGTTGGCCTAGATGGTATGATTATAAATCTTGCTAGTCTCATGGCTGGAACTGCTACAAACCCATTTGGTAATGGTTACTATCAAGGATCTGCAGAAGCACCTCTTGAAGCTGCTTCTGCTTGTACTGGAATCTATGGAAAAGGAGCTTATCCAGGTTATGCCGGTGAGTTGTTGGTGGATCAAACGACTGGTTCTAGCTACAATGCTTATGGAGTTAATGGGAGGAAGTTCCTGCTTCCGGCCCTGTATGATCTTTCTACTTCTTCGTGCTTGACTCTGGTTTAAAACGGTTGCAGAATAGCTACCACTATTTGTATATGTCTTGAGATACTAGGAGTAGAGAAGATATGGAGATGATGATAGATACTGCAATTTATTGATTTTTTTGTTCTTTTTTATCCCGTTTATGATGGAATATTATATAAAAGTTAATTATATTGGGTTGCACCTTCAATCATGTTTTGTGAATCTGGAATTAGAAACTGCTCTGGGTGATGATGAATCCAGCTTATATTGATCATCAATTAATGAAGAAAGGTAGAACAGAAGCAAAATCTTAATTGAACTTGACCAATTTTAAGGCTCTCAGGATTTAATTTCACTTTAAATGGTTAAAAGCAGATCAACTTTAACGCAAATTTGGTACATTTTCTTCAAATTCAAGCTTCAGAACAAAAGAAATTTACAGTCACTGAAATTGAAACCTGGATTCTGCAAGACAATTGATTGTGACCTTTCAGAACTGTGATTACGGACTGTTGTCTTTTCTCTACTATAATGTTTAATGAGTCGAAACAATTGATCAACCATTGGGCATTAAAAAAAAAAAAAAAAAAAAAAATTGAAGTGTTTAGGTATAAAAAATAAAATAAAAATGAAAATTGATGATTGATTCTGATATCAAATGTTAAAATTATTTAGATGTGATAGAATAACATTAAATCTCCATATAAAACAGAAAGAATAACAAAGAAAAGCCAAAAATGAAATTTTGAAGTTAAACTATATTAAGATATAGATTTGTCAAATGAATTAATTATTTAATTTGGGATAGATTTGAACTAAATGAGCTAGAGTTCATAGGGGAAAAGACCTGTTATACATGTTATTCTACCACCATATTCTAAGTCAAACCTTTGAAATCAATATCTCAGATGACTGAACACCTTAAAATTTGAGATTGAATCACTGCATCACCATCGATGTGGTGTAGGACCCACTAAATATGGACGATGGCGGGATTAATGAGGTGCAAGTTTGGATCGAGGATCTCGAATCCATCTTAGACTTCTTTGAGCCCTACAAGGCATGATTTGGGCTTGGGGTTTTGTTTGAGCTCAGCCTCACTTGATCCGAGTAATATCTCTATAAACGTTTTTAGAATATGACAACTTTTCATTTTATCTATGTTTTATTTTTATAAATTTATAAATCAAAGGTAAAATGGGTTTTTCATATTTTGATCTAATATTGTTGCCATTATATTGCATGTTGCATGGTTTCATATGAAATGTATCCTTATTAATTAAAAATAAATAAATATATTATACTAAGAAGACTAAAAAGTAAGCTGTTAAATTATTAAAATCTCAAATATATAATATATAATTACTCATTATCAATCATACTCTTAAGACTTGACTGACTCAGATGGATTCAAATCGTCTCATCCCTGAGATTTGGGAGGCGTGGCGGCGACCCCACTGGATGGTCGCCATGTGGAGGTCGGATGAATCCGACCCCTTCGTTCGCGCCGACACTCTTTTGTCGGCTCGACTTATCGGCTCGAACGGAAGGGTCGAATTCATCTGACCTCCACATGGCGACCATCCAGTGGAGTCACCGCCACGTCTCCCGAATCTCAGGGATGAGACGATTTGAATCCGTCTATGTTGAGATTTCCCAACTCCTCGTAACGTTGGGGTCGAAGACTTCAATGGTCCTTTGTCAAATCATCATATTCTAAATGGTTGAAAAGTGCTATGGGGTGAGATGGAAACATTTTCATTCCTTGGTTTCTTCATAGCTTCATAGCCAAAGAAGGCTATGCTGTTCATATGGCTATTTATAGGAATTTTTAAAATTCAGCCTAAATCGAAACCGAATCAAATCGAATATAAGTCATAAAAAATCGAAACTAGACTAGATCGGCCCAAACTGATTCAATGGACCAAAACCATACCGATAACAACTCAATAATGGATCTATAAGCCCATTAATTCAATCTTTAATAAGTATACAATAGAAAACTGAACTGGTACCAACTCGATATTGGACCGAAAAGAGTCCATTAATATAATTTTTTAATGAAAAAATCAAATAATTTAGAACTTTACTTTTTTACCCTCTTAGTTTAATACATTTGTTTTTATTAACGAGAGTGATTCTTATGATTCACATGTCTATTTGCAGTACAAGGACCCCCCCCACCCAAAAAACAAAAAAAATACATAATGGGAGGCCACTTTCAAAAAATTTATAAAAACCTCATTTTATCCTTATATTAAACAAAATTAAGAATAACATAAAGGGTAAGTAAAAGAAGATTATATGTTAAAGGCATCTATAGAGGTGTCATATATATATATATATATATATATATATAACCAAAAAGAGCACATTAAGCCAACCTTAATAAACAAAATCAAACCGAAACTAAACCAAACTGACCTATTGACACCTTTTAACTGTCATTTTTGCCTTTCTTTTTTTGGGTAATTGAAAAAAAAAATCACATTGAATCAATGAATTAAATTTTTGCTAATTTTGAACTCCATGAACAAAACCAATGAAACATTTTATTCAATTGTTTCGAATGCCATCCATAATGTTTCAGGATGACTTTACTATCAAGTAGACAAGTTAATATTCACTCTCATTTTTTATTCCATACTGAATGAGCTGCCATTGCTCAGGTTTATTGGTGGCAAAGGGAACAGCGTCATTCAGAGAACCCTCAATTTTTTTGATATCGAAAAGGAAAAAAAAACTATAAAAAAAAAAAAAAAAAAACATAAAACAAAAGTTTTTATTTTGAATAACCACTTTTTATGTCTTTATCTCTCTTTTTTTCATTTCAAAATTGTTTTTTTTTTCTTAGCATCCAAACATGGCCAAAAAAAAATACTTAGGCATGCTTTGTAATGATTAGCAATAATGGCGACGAATTTAGGCATACTCTTTCATAATTTGAAACCATGCATCATTTCAATTATTTCAGAGCGTGCCGCAAAGTGGTCCATGATTTGGCATCTTTTGTATATTTTTTTGTCCAATTATCTACCAAAAGTCCATGGCTGGCCCGGATCGTATATATATATATATATATATATATACAAATGGAACCTCGACTGAGTCAAATGTAGGCCCACTAGGCCTGGCCCAGGAAGATAGTAAAGCAATTATTGAAAAACTTGGTGGATAAGAGGCTGTTGGTAAGGTTTTGTGGGTTCCAAACAAGATAACGTACACACCAAACAAGATGGGCCAACCTAAATAAAACCATCACATATCCCAGAATCCACGTCAACTTGGGTTTCCATTTCCTAACCTAGGTTTGGTTGTCTCTCTTTTTCTGCATTCACTTTGGTTTCTATTGTTTTCATATAAGGTTGATGAAAACTTTCTTTTCCTTTTTCTTTTTTGTAAGATAATTTAAAAAATGCAATGAAAAATTGAACATATGAAGACTGTTTGTTTCCATGTAAAATGATGAGAACAAAATTTTCTTGTAAAAATAAGATTTTTTTTTATTTTTTGTTTAATTTAAAACGAAAATAAAAAGTTGGAAAATTTTTCATTTGTGGAAAATTTTCTTATAGAATATCATCTGCATGGAAAATTTTCAATGAATTGAATACAATTAAAGGAAAATTTCTTTTTGGTTCACGGGATTGTTCACGGGATTGCCTGTTGAGGGCTTGGGTTTCCAAGCTTGATGTGTGGTTTTCTTCTTTTCCAGAGGACCTTCTATCCATTGTCATTAACTTCTTGCCTCAAAAATGAATAATGTGCCCCATGAACAGGTTTGCACCCAAAAAAAAAAAGGTAAATGAAAGTTTCAGGTAGGATATCATTTATAAGGAAAATTTTATAATGAAACAAACATGGCCTTTATGTGTAAATGTATGTACAAATGTAAGAAAGGGAAAAGGTTTTCTCTTAGTGCGGCCCATGATGATCATGGGTGACGATGGATCATTTAATAGAGGCACGGGAGGATGAAGAGTATAATAGGAGAGAGAGAGAGAGTGTGGGGTATAGTTCCCACTTCCCAGTTTGCCTATCAAAGAACTTTTTCTCTCGTAATAGACTGAGTTTGTTGCCATGTAAAACAATGGAAAATAATAATTTTCTTGTAAAATAAGGTTTTCTATATTCATTTTAATGTAAAAAAAAAAGAGGCATTGAAAAAATTTGAAACTTTTACGTGAAGAATTTTAAATGTAAAATATTATTTACACAAAAAAAATTCACAAAGAAACAAATGGGACTTAAATAGGTATACCAAAGCAAATTATAAACCCCATTACTTGCTTATTTATGTATGTGGCTATTGTTTCAAATCCTCAAAAGTCTTATTCAAATCTCATTAATTCTATTGTAGATATCTTTGCTCGAAAGACCTTGTCTAATTTGAGTAGGACATACAGTATGATCGCTTTCCACTCCTTAGCTACTCGCAATGATAATAAATAATAATGCCCTAACAGTTAGGTCCTAGTATAAAACTTTTAGAATTTTATATGAGGTTAGGACAAATGGAAAACCAACTTTTAACTCAAAAAAAATAAAATAAAAGAAACTTATTAAGAGATGGGTAATTTATAGATGTGATAATATAATGATCCAAAATGCATTTAACACATGCATGCATGAGTGATCAATTTGTAGATTTATTCTTCAGACCTTTTGAGGCCAAGGACTATGAGGCTGTGACAGCCCTCCTACTCTTTTGTATTATTAAACTTGTCACTTTCCTAAGCGAACAAATATGCTATAAGGTCCAAAAAAATCCACCAAACCTACCCCCAAAGACCATGATGGTTGATTGCTCATGAAAATTGACAGTTTTTAAGTACTAACATGTACCACAGGTGGGTGAGGTCGCCCACATGAACAGTCATAAAAATATTTCCATCTTTATTAATTATTACTATTCATCAAATTGATTGTTTGGTTGATAAAAATATTCCACACATTATCTTGACTTGTCTTAAATTATAGGTGTGATATGTGATCTTAATTCATATGGAGGTTAATTATCTCCATTATTGGTTATATAGGCAAAGACTTTGGCAACGTCTGGCCGATCTCGAACTCAAACAATGATTTTGATTCAAATCAGTCGAAGCCCTAGAAAATGGAATCAAATAAACGCTTACTACTATGTTAAAACCTAATTAAGGTGTTAGTGATTATGGAATCTTATTTCCTTCAAATACAATAGTAGAACCCCCTAATCATGCTTAAGGAAAGACCTGAGAGGATGCGCCAAAGTAGGCAAGATGGTTAGTCCATCAGAGTCGCAAGGTAGATGCTGGTTTTTTATCCTACATTTTTCTTATTCAAAAGTCTTGTATATCTCTTACATGGTGATTTTCTTTGTCAAAAATAAAAATTGAAAAATTAAAGAACATTTGTGGTCCATTCCAAAATAGGGTATGCGAAAGATCATTGTAAGAGATGCATGGATTTGGTATATATGTATATAGGTACATAATCTTTAGTAGCTGTTATCATGCCAATTTATAATTAATAAAGCCCCACAAGCTTTCCCACACTTTTTTCTTTAATAGTAATAATAATAATAATAATAATAATAATAATAATGGAAAAAAAATTCTGTCCAATTGTGTATTATACGCACTTTCAAAAGACCTGAGAAATGATCTTATACACCTCATCTTGGATACTTGTGACTGTCCTCTAATTGGATGGATTTTTGAGTGACATAAGTTCATATTCAGATAGTATTCATTGCCATCACGAAACCTAGAAATAGTCGATTTCTCAGACAAATACTCAAATCAGACTAACAACTTAACCCAGCTTACAGACCGCTTTGGGGTCCTGTGAGAAACCCCCAAGTGCCCTAACAAAACAAAGGAAAGACTAGCATAAAAATCGTGACAAAAAAATAAATATTTTCTCAACGAACTAGGGCCAATCCTAATTGATCTTATAAGAGACGTGGTAAAATCGTTATTGATTCAAGGCTCTTTGGTTGACCTTGCATACAAACAATCTCCATGCACACAATCAAACAAGCAACCTCAGCCCTAATAATAATCACTAAATTTGATATTGTGTGTGGATATGGATTGGCTGCTGTTATCATGTCAATTTATTATTCAATTATTCATCCTCATTAAAGCTTCATGTATGCCGACCCTAAAAGTTGCAACTCTCCTATCATTACTGATCGATTTCATCCTCTTTGAATTTGTCAACAAAATTTAATTCATGGTGACCCTCTTTATGAGCACAATAATTATATGTGTCTACCCAAGACAGCAACACTTGAAACAACCCATTTTTACTATAAAAAATAAAAAATAAACAGCCCACTTCTTTACCAAAAAATAAAAATAAATAAATAAACAGCCCACTTTAATTATGAAAGAGGATCCCATTATGATAACCAGGTTTTAATGTAATTTGCAGTTGAGATTAATTATTTTTGTTTGTTTTTACCAAAAAAAATTTTCATTTCTGTTTGTTTATCTATTTAGTTTCAATGCCATTTGCAACAAAAAAAAAAAAAAAAAAAAGTCACGATAATGTCGCGTTTGGTATGTATTCTTAGAATTGAAGAATGGTGGAGAATGGGCAAAAGAAAGATATATTAGGATTTTTATTTAGGGAAATTGACACATATTACCCTTCTAGTTTAACTCGATTCTAGATACTTTAATAAATTGTTGAACCGAACTCATAGTATCCTTTCACTTACACCATAATAACAAATCAGTCCAACTATACGGTTTAACCCATTTATTCTCTTGAATATGGTCAAAATACCCTTCAGTGTTAAGATTTAATGAGACAAAGACGATCTGCCTCACTTCCGACAAGAACTTCGGTCTTATTAAGCTTTTTATGGTTCAGTTCTTGGCCGTGGCGGTATCGTATGGCTGCTCTCTGCTAATCTGTGCAATTTTTTTGTAAAATTTTTCCTCAGTAACGATCAATCGAAGATGGAATTGGAACCCTTTGCAGAGGATCGTGGAGTTGGCACTGCTACGGTTCGAGGGTCCACAACTGCCGATTCCTCCGCTCCTTTTGAGATGTCTGTGGACAACGCTCTCAAGCTACGGTTGATGGAGAAGAGGAGAAGAAGAGTGAAGAAAGAAGAGAGAAGAGGGAGAGGATCGCAGTCGTTGATGGATGAGGAAGAGGGGGTAATCGTTGCATCGGAGTCGGACAATAGATTCTTCTTCATCTGTAATTTAGGGTTTTTGATGGATTGAAAGAAATTCTGAAGTTGATGATGAAGAAGAGAGGGTAATGGTTGGATCGGAGTCGGTTGACTGTTTCTCTTTCTCTGATTCGTCGGTGGTAGATGAAATATGGGGAGGAGAAGCCATGGGAGCTCTTTTGAAGCGAGCATGACTTGTTTTGGTCAGATCTAGTAACAAAATCATATTTGTTTACAGCAACATCTGCAACCTCCTTGCAATCCATATCAACCTCCTCTTGCTGTTGTTGTTGCTGCCTTTGAGACAATTATTTTATGAATTTTTCAATGCTCTGTAATCCTACAGAAGTTGCTTCTTCCCTTGCATTCTCATCTGTTCTAGTTTCAACAAAGGTATCTCTTCTGTAACTATAAGCTCAACCGCCATGTCTGCAGAATAACATCAATCAGAAGAAAAAAATCAAGATCGATCTCTAAGAAAAGGAAGGAAGAGAGGGAATCAGTAGAAATAGCAGAGGAAAAGTAAAAGGATTCCAAGTCAAACTATATGCTTTCTCGACCTCCATGCTTGAACAGTCGCATCTGTCCAACAAAGAACTGAAGAGAAGCCAAAAGAAGAAAAAAGAATAAAAAACAAAAGGGATCCATTGCTTTGTTGGAACTCCCAAGCTCGGATTCGTCTTTGCCGGAAGTGGGTGGAACTCTAGAACTCGGCTTTGTCTTCCCGAAAGTGGGTGGAACTCAGATTATCGTTGTCGCAGTTTTGTCATTTGAAGAAAAATGTAATACTGTTACAAGGGGTAAAATTATATATTTACCCTATTTGTTTAAGAACTGTTGAACCAGGGGGTAACTCGTCCGGTTCAGCAACTTATTAAAGCATCTGGAGTCGAGTTGAAGTATAGGGGTGGTATGTGTCAATTTTCCTTATATTTATTTTGATCAAAATACAATGGGGTGGGGCGTGGCAAGTCCAGACACAATGGTAAAGTTGCTCCATTGTGACCTAGTGGTTATGGGTTTGAATATGGAAACAGTCTCTTGGCAAAGGAGGAGTAAGCTGGTTGATCAATGTTTGTTTGCAAAGTATTGGTTCTTTATTGGTTTCACGTGACGGATTATTTTAAATTATCAGTATATATAACAAAATCAATATAATTAATACATGGGCGGGGATCATTGTATGACTGTGTGGCTAAGAGTATTAATCAATGCAGTGCACAAGAGGGTAGAATCGATATCAAACTTATTTAAGAAATGGTGTAGAAATTGCTATCAAAATCGATTATTAATGGGTTTCAGTTATTCGATTTTTGATAGATTTTTTGTTAAATAGTTTTGCTTGCGATTTATAGATAGTTCAACTCATCGATTTCCGAATGACTCGGTTTCCATTTAACGGTGTAGTTTCTAGTCTTGTTAAGCTTGCAAAATTAATTGGCATTGATTCTGATTTATCGATTGGACAAGAAACAGATCATTGGAGTCCTGGGAGGAGCAGCAATCAATCAATGAAGAGCTAAAGGCACAATGGCAAAGAATGAGAGAATGATACACCACAAATCGCAGCGGCATAGCAGCACAATAGGTGTAGTCATAGACTCATAGCAGATTAGTAGAGTAGCAATGGAGGGGAAGAGCAGGAGAGAGAAAAGGTTCATAGCAGATTAGTAGAGTAGCAATGGGGGGGAAGAGCAGGAGAGAAAAAAGGTTTAGCCTCAAGAAGCTTGAGACTTGGAGCCTCCAAGAGGCTCAAAATCTCGAACGAAAGAATAAGACAGATAGTTGGGAGGTTTAGGATTAGGGATTTCTAATTTCTATTTAATTTAACTGGTTTAAACAGTAAATAGTCAGGTGGAGATGTTGTTTACTAGTACTATTGTCGGTTTAAAATTGCATCAAAGTCACTATGTAAACGGGGTAAAAATACAAACAAAAATCAAACATGTTTATTAAACGGTTTTTCAGTTCCAGCATAAACGGTGTTTGGACTCCTTAGAATAAGGCTAATCAATGATCTACACATGGCATCCCACAGATCAACGACATAAACACATACGTGTCAATATCTTAAGGACTAGGAATCATGCACAATTCTATGCCTACAAATGACATTCCACGTACAGAATATCAGCCCGAGAGGATAGCTACTAGATGATCCACTTTGTAGCGGTTTCATCCACATGTCATGTTCTCCAATGAAAACGAAATGTGTTGTATCACTCTACCAGTTTATCTCACAACGGTTACAGATAATCTAATCGCTGGATCTATATCAGACGACCACTGATTGACCCTAATACACCATTGTGATCCCTCCCTTTAGGAGAATGTGTGCATGAAGACTCACTATCCGCCACTGGGAGTTCCTTGAGATTTCGGAAGGAGTTCTAGGATCACTGCAATTGCAAGGGGGCATCCTTTAGTCACTCTATGCTATATAAATGTCTTCACCACGAAGGTAAACGAACGAAATCTTTATCCTATCTAGCTCATACACATTTTGCTACCAAATAGCCCTTCTCTACCTTGAACTCAAATATCTTCTTCCTGAGTTCATCTACTTATTGTCTTTGAGCTAACTTAGGCATCGGAGTCGCCCCTGAATTACCTAACCCACCCAATTCGATTGTCTTTCTTCTTCTATGACAGGTTTCTCAATCAACGGATCACCAAAATCTAACGATAACGAAAGGTACAAGTCAATTTCAACGCTATTTCTAACACCCTTATAAGTGATCCCTACAGTGCGTACTACAACTGGCATGAATTATTCATTTAAAGGTGTCTCATAATCATTTTGCCCCTCTAATGTCTGAATAGAGGTGGGGAGAGATCTTTTCCTCTTAATATATAAATTAATTAATTATTATAGGAGAAGGACAGAAAAAATCAATATCGAAAGGATTAACCAATTAAAACCTTAAATTGAGTTCCTT
This sequence comes from Protea cynaroides, assembly GCA_028583415.1. Taxonomy (NCBI): domain Eukaryota; kingdom Viridiplantae; phylum Streptophyta; class Magnoliopsida; order Proteales; family Proteaceae; genus Protea; species Protea cynaroides. The sequence goes on along the minus strand of CM053276.1, from coordinate 10,209,009 downwards.
TAGTCAGTCTATATACATCATAATCATATGTTATGATTTTTAATAATTATAATTAATTATAAAACACAATGATTATGTATAAAATATAAATAAAATAAATAACAAAAACTATTAACATCTAATCAAATTGATGAAAACAAAATCAGGAATAAAAAAATCCCATCAGTCTTTATTTGATCAGTCTTTTCAATTCGGCCTCCAAATTGACCACTTGTAATCAATACGTAATGATTTGACTCTCCAAACTCTAGAGTTCATGTGTCACTCACTGTGTATGCTTCAACAAAATAAAATGGCTCTCATGGACTTATGGTAGCCACTTGTAACGTCTCATATAATTGGTAGAAAGTCTCCCACCCGTCAACACGTGTGGGCTGGCTCTAATAATGACGGGGAGTCGGTCATTATACTGCTTTGTGGATTGTTCAGGGTAGGGATCGGGCCCCTCTCAGGTTTGGAATGAAGTTGTGTTCGGTCGGTAGTCGACACATGGTACTCTCTCAGATTTGACACGGTTGATTTTGATTATAGTTTTTTTTTTTTTTACAACAATTCTCATCAAAATCAACCATCGGATTTGAGCCATCGGATTTGAGGGAGTGTCAAGTGTCGATCACCAACCCACTTGACACTGGTTCTATTCAATTTTAGTTCATTCTAAACTTGAGAGGAGCCTGATTCATAGATATTGGCTAGTATCAATATCAATAGCTGATATGAATGGTTTAATTAAGGTCAAAATATCCAAATGGGTATCGATATCGGATACAGATATCAAACATACTAACTTTGTTCGTATATGAAATGGATCAGACTCCATGTTCAGCTTATTATCTTTGATCAGAATACAATGGGAGGGAAGTAGGGGAGGCTTAGACGCAGTGGTATAATTGCTCCATTGTGACGTAATGGTCATGGACTCGAATCTGAAACAACAAAGGAGGGTAAACTGGTTGCATATGTTAGCCCCTTGCCATATTGAAACTAGTTTATCGGCTAATTGGTCTTTAAAATACAAGGGTAACAAGGTGATTCTCCTACTTTATATTAACTACTTCCAACGTACTGAAAACCCTATGGATAGCTCAACGGCAGGTGCGTGTGAAATTAATTGCAAAATTGGGGGTTAAGTGACTTAAAACAAATTAGGGGGGGGGGGGGGAATTTTCCCTTGGTTTTAATAAAGAAGTAAAAAATAAAAACAAAAATGAGACTGGCTAAGGGTGTTAAATGGTTTATTGTTAAGTTTATATTGAAAATAAATAGTATAAATTGCTACTAGAATCCATTATTAATCGATTTCAATTATCTGTTTTTTAATCAATTTTTTGTTAAACAATTTTGCTTGTGATTTATAGACGGTTCAACGCGTCAATTCTCCTAATTAGTTTCTAAATGACTCGATTATCATTAAACTATGTAATTTTTAGTCTTGTTAACCTTTCAATATCAATTGACATTGATTTTGATTTATCAATAGGACAAGAAACAGATCATAGTAGTCATGATTTTTCTCTATAGTAATAGATAGTGTATTAAAAATAATATTTTTCTTTCATCAACTATTTTTTTATTATTTTGTATCTTTTTTTTATTTTTATTGTGGTTGCTCATCAGCTCCAAATCCAATTTTTACCAATCAAGATCAATAGTTTAGATGTAATCGGGTTACTGGTGTGAAACCGTCAATTTAAATGGTTTAAAAATGCACCAAAGTGATCACGTAAACGATGTAAAAATCCAAAAATCCAAATTAAACTGTTTAGCAAACAGTTTGTCAATTCCAATGTAAACAGTTTGGATTAGTTTCCATAAAAGGTTTCATTACATTTCTAGTGTATACTAGTATAAAAATCATCTTCATCTGTCTAGTCAAATATCAGGCAGTTGAGATTACATCGGGATGTGTCCTTGGTGTATCCCAGTCGTTCGATGTACGATTGGACAACTGGATGAATGGAGAGGATTTTTATCCATATATAGTAAAGGCCAATGAGAGCATGTACGAAAAATATAGAAGGTATGAACTATTCATTTAGGGGCGTGTGGCAATCACTTCGCCCCTCCAATGTCTGGACACAATTGATAGAGATTTTTTTTACCTTAATATATAATTTAATTAACCTCTTTTCTTGAATAAATTTTTATTTTACCAAATAAAATCATAATCATATATTTTGATTTTTACTAATTATAATTAACTATAAAACCCATTGATTATGTATAAAATATAAATAAAATAAATAAGAAAAACTATTAACATCTAATCAAATTGATGGAAACAAAATAAGGAATAAAGAATTCCATCAGTCTAATTTTTTATTTTTAATTGACCAGTCTTTTCAATTCGGCCTCCAAATTGACAAACTTTTTTTTTTTTTTGGTAATATCAATATTGACAAACTTGTATTCAAGATTTGAATATCCCGTCTCTATAGTCCATGTGTCACTATATATGCTTCAAAAAAAAAATGGCTCTCATGGACTTATGGTAGCCACTTGTAACATCTCATATAATTGGTAGAAAGTCTCCCACCAGTCAACACGTGTGAGCTGGTTCTAATAACGACGGTCAGTCGGTGACTCAACTTTACGCTGCCTACCTCCTTTCTCTATGGATTTAATTAATTATTAAAAATAAACTAATCCTATCTTATTCTTTTTTTGTTTTTTTTTTTTGGCTTATCGTGGGTATACAGATACCCAGAGTAGGCCGGCAGACCCATGTTGACCTTGGATTCACATCCTCTTCTTCCACTAATTTGGGAGGAGGAAGGATGCCTATGTTGAATGGCTGACACATGAGACTTGGATGAATCCAAACCCTCAATCTGAACAGATATCAAATTGACGAACGGTGTCAGCTCGGATTCACCTGAACCCCATGTGTTGGTCATCCAACGGGGCGTCCCCCTCCTCTTGAATCACTGGGAGGAGAGGATTTGAATCTTACTAACCCCACATTCTTATAGATCAGATCATTCCATAGTTTAACGAGAACTATTCACCTTGCACCTATAGTAAAAAAGAGCACTTAATGCCTAAGTTAGAAAAGTACCATTTAATATGCGAAATATACACGTTCTAAAATTTTAAAAGTATTTTTACAAACTATTATATAGATTCTCAAAAAATCATATATTTATATTGAAACATATTAAATACATTTTAAACACAAATGGTAGTATTAAAAATGAATAAAATGAAAATAAAAAAACAATATATGTTTAAATTTTCAGTAAAAAAGTTGTTGTATTAAACACGTACGCATTAATACCGTGTTTTTTTAGTCAAGTTTTCAATCCCTGTATTGAAGTCTGATTACGTTTAATACATCTTATGTGAGTGACTCCAAAACAATAAAATGAATCGAACTCAAAATATTTTGTTTCCTGATGCATTGGTTTCTTGCCAACTAAACTATCCTATGAGATTTGCTAACCTTATCAATTGTGATAATGAATTAAAATTTTAAAATAGTATTATAAATATTGAATCTAAAATCCCTACAGTCTAAATTGCTTTATTTTTTTATTTTTATTTTTTACAAACAACAAAAGCATCTTCAGAAAACTAGAAAAACGTTGGATCAAAGCTTGGATTAATATCATAAAGGAATGTTCTTCAATTCAATTATTTATATTCCATTATGTTCTAAAGACCATGTGTAACACATTAGGATTGATACAAAACCCTACATTGAAATTTATTCTGACATTTAAATCATGGTATCAGAATAGAAATCGGTATCAGATACAGATATCTAGCGGTATCCATCATTATATATATTAAAGTAACCTACCCTTTTTTCTTATATGAACCACTTACTAAATCGGCTGTCGGTGGTCCCGCCCACCACACGTGGGCAACGAGGACAACGAGGAACTTTGTAAAGCAAATCTTCATCTATATTTCCACGTGCGAATTCTCACGTGCCTCTCTATTCTCTCTCTCTCCTCCCCTTTCTTATTATTTTTTTCGCTTTTAGAGTTTCAGTCGGGCCCACCGCTGCCCCATCAACCTTTCATGGTGCTTTTTTTCCTTTCTTTATTTTATACATTTATATTTATCATAATACCACCAACCAAATATTTAACATATGGGGAATTGAGTAAAATAATAAAAATCCATGCATGCGTGGAGAATATGCTTCAGTTTTAATTATTATTTTACTTAATATGCTTTACTTTCTAATTCTCATTCTTATTTGTCAGAATCGAATAATGAACCGATAAGAATTCATTAAACAGAAATCAAAATTTTTTTAATGATTTAGTTTTCGATTTATTGGTATAAAATCAAAATCAAATCCAATCAAACCAGACCGAGCCACTGACCTTATACTATTTACCTATATATAAGTCCTATTTTATATGATTCATATTAAAAGTAAAAAGAATGCTCAGTTGGCAAAGAGCCTACGTTGCAGGAGAATATAAAATTTTGAATTCGATTTTTATTTATTGTTTTAAGCCTATTCACATAGAATTTTAAGAGAAAAATACCATTTGTGATCTTGACCATTGAGAGTGCATCAGTTACGATCCCATTGCACTCCCAACAGTCATGATCAATACTGTTACATAGTAAGTGCTCTTTCTTTCTTGCTTTCGGTGCAAGTGGATAATTCTCATTTAATTTTAAAAAAACTCGATCCATATGATTGTGGTGTCAATATTGGCCTTGTTCTGAATGGAATCGAATCCTCTTCTCCACGGCTCCCCAGTTCCCACCCCATCCAACCGTTGGAGGGGGTTGGAATTTGAGCCGACTTATCTTTCCAAGATTGAATGGAATAGGAGCGGGGGAACCGTGGAGGAGAGGATTTGGACGCATTCTGAATACCTATCTTTAAAAGAAAAGGTAAAAAAAAAACACAAGTGGATTTAAAAGGTGGGCCGTGGACCCTAACCTCCCTGGAATTCAGTAAATGGATCAGTTTAAATAAGAATGTTTAAAATTAAATTAATTGAAGTTGCAAATCCACCACCCAAAAACAGAGACACTAGTCCCAAGGTTTGAATTTTATCATCCTCCTACGTCGGCAATTATGGCCAAAATCCCTACACGGTTACACTACACGGCTCCTGTCTTCACCAGGGCCCACCTCTGCAAGGCTGGAAGCCAAGGTTTTTAGTAATGATTGATATGGACGGATACCGGCATAGACCCGATATCATGACCAATACTTTTCAACTTGGGGTAGTTGCTATAATTGTTTGAATATTTTGAGAATTAATGGATTAAGTATGAAGTACAAGAAGTTACAAAGTTCAAATGGTGGTGGGTGTTGTGGTTTTGGTCTAATTCAATTTTTTTAGCTTTTTTTTATTTGTTTCGGATAAGTAAGAGTTAGTTTTTTTAGTTCTCAAATTTTGGATTCTAGAGTTAAACAGAATCCGATTCACTTTCTCGGAGCTTGAAATCGAACTGGATTTACCAAACAATATTCAGTTTTCAAATTGCTCTGAAGAAGACAGAATCAATGAAATTCAAGAGCCAAAATGTTATCAATCGAGGCCTAATTGTCTAGAGACTCAGAGTGGTGATTTTAAGAGACATATCATATCAAGGATACATAAGATACAATACAATAATGTCGACTTTATACGATGGTAATTTAATATCATAAACTAAAGATTATTAATGATGGGTACTTTCATCGTAGAAAAGTTGCTTATAGAGGTGTGGTAAATGTTAACGATGGAAATGAATGACAATCTGTAAAGGAAGTCACAAGCGGATATCTTCTTAGGGTTTTTAGTATTTGTTACGTAGGGTAGAGGGTTCAAGAGAGAAGAAAGAGAGGAGAGGCAGGGGATATATACATTCTATACGACTGGTAATACCTACTGTCGTAATTGTGCTATGCGGGAATAGAATACATGTTCACTAGACTAAGATATACAAATATACAGAAAGCAAATAAGAGTCGAAACTGCTTTGGCAATATACAACGGTACCCATCCCCTGTAGTAATAATGATCTATATACAACAAAGTATTAAACCCGTTGTAATCTACGTACACAGTCATTACCATGTACACTATAAACGACGGTACTTAATGCCCGTCGTAATAGAGTTTGGCAGGAAACAACACAGGAGAAAATACCCTAAGCGAGTACGCAAAATGGTTATATACGATGACACATAAAACCGCATCATAAGAAATACCATACATATGATGGACACTATATCCCATTGTTAATAAGTAAACATATACGATGTTTACCAAAAAAAAAAAAAAAAAAAAAAAAAAAAAACATATATGATGAAAATATCTCCCCGTCTTTAATAAGTATTTTTATACAATGGAACTATAACCCCATTGTGAATAAGTACCTATATACGTTGATAAAATAAACCGCCGAAACTAGCCGTAGCAAATAACCCTTATTGTTGTAGTGATATCTTAAGAGACACAAGTACATGAACAATATATATATATATGGAAACGCTTAGAAAATATGCAAAAAAAAATAATTTTAAAGTATAAAAACACTATAAATAAAGCAATAATTAGGTCAAATCGATTCACTCAATAAAGAAAAATAATTAGGTCAAATCTTATAGGCTATAAATCGAAAACGGTCTGTGACGCTCTTCTTCTAGCCCGAAGTCTGGCTTTGCCTCGTATCACTTTGTTTTTCAACGACTTCATCTCTAGCATCCATGGGAATCTTGCTTCCTCGGATTGGGTTTCTCCATTACCATTCTTGAAGATAACAAACTTCTTCTTTCTACTCTTGTTTTTCCCTTGAACCTCAATGGGATACTCACATTTTAGCTTTTGGTTATTCTTCCTTTAGGCTTTCTCAATTTTTTGGCACTGGTCATTCCCAAAATGGTAGAATAATAAACGCCAACTAGTCTGATGATTTCTCGTATCATTCTAACTATATTACACAAATAACGAACAAATATTAGTAGAACTATATAACTTCTACTAATAAAGTTAATAACTTAAGTTATTAATTAGTGGGCAGTTACTTTGTTAGATTACAAATATCAACAATATCGTTTATTGGAGTTTTGTGGAAAGAGCCCCTTATTGGATTTGAACCAGTCACTTATGCCTTACCATGGCGTTACTCTACCGCTGAGTTAAAAGGGTCTAGTTTAATGTTTCTATTCAGCGGTTGTGATTATTGGCTCTTTCTAGCTGGACTGGTAGCCTAGAGCAACAGAAAACAAAAGTAAATATCTTACTCTCATTCATATCCCGTTCATAACAAAGGGAGGGGAAGAATCAAAAGAATGATCAGGTTGCAAAAATAAAGGATTATCGTAAGTAGATGGATCTGATTGTTCAATCATTTGATAACCAAAGTCATTGTTAAATAAATTAGAAAAAATTTCATTTACATCCCATCAAGGATTGCTAACATTATCTACACCCACAAGATTGTAAAAACATCACCTAGGTCCACTTAACTGACGGAAATCACTAAAATTGTTGATATACAGGTTTACCCTTCTTATTATAAATTGAAAAATTTAAAAATTATGTTGAATGACTAATTTGACCTTCTAATGAAACTTATATTCTCTCTCTCTCTTTCTTTTTCACTCTCATCCAAGCCATAACCCTTAACGTTGAAGTCCCTTGTGCGTTGTGTAACTGTGGAAGACGACATTTCCCGCGGAGTCATCCAAGCTCCGGCATCAGGTGAGTCTATGTGCTCCCCTTCTTTCCTCTCTATGTCATCCTTCTTCCCTCTGTTTCCTCTCTCCCTCATCGTTCTCCCCTATCTTTCGTCATTTCCTCAATCTGTTTCATTCTCTTTCAAACTGATTTCGTCTCTTTCAATTAGAGGCAGTCACTATTTTCATCTCTATCGATGCAATTTCCTCATTCTTTCACTAATCCGGGTTCTTCTCACCTGAAATAGAGGAGAAATTCACCCAGAAATTTAATAGACTCTCAACCCATTACAAAGTTGAGGCGGGAAAAGCTTTGAAGTTTTACCCTCTCTGCATTGCTCCGTGGGTGAGTCGCACAACCCCGCTTGGCTCGGATCTTACAAGGAACAGAGTCTTGAAACTGTAAAAAAATTTCCATGGCAGCAATCTCGATAGAAGTTTTTGGCAAACTAAAATGATGGGTTAAACCTACGGACCGGTTCCCTGCTTCTCTGTTCTGAGAAGTAACACAATCAGAAAGATGTTAAAAGAAAAAAAGACTCCATCCATGATTAATTCAACAAAAAGCAGATTTAATGAACGAAGGTGATCGAGAGAAATTAAAACCTCCGCAAAAATCCTTTCATAGTTCAACCTTCATCAATTGACCATAGTCCCTCTTTTGGGTGATCGTCCCTCTTTGGGTGACCATATTCCCTCTTTTGTGCATCTTGCGTTCCTTTTTCGGTAACTTGACATCTTTTATAAGGTTATTACGAGAAGGAACCTGGAACTTTGATACCATGTCAAGTTTTCAACTCAAAAGTTCGAACTAGTAAGTGGAGGGACTCTTCATATATAAGACCACAGGATTCCATTCTCATTAGCAATCTGGGACTATTCCCAATACTCTCCCTCACATGTAACCCCACTGTTAGGTGGTGTATATGTGGTAGTATATGTGGCAATACATAACACTTTTCAGGTGACTGGTCCCTCTTTGAGTGACATATAGTCCCTCTTTTGGGTGATTGTTCTCTTTGGGTGACTGATCCCTCTTTAGGTGACATATAGTCCCTCTTTTTGGGTGACTGATCCCTCTTTTGGGTGATCGTTCCTATTCTGTGCAACTGGCGTCCCTCTTTCGGTGACTTGACCTCTTTTTAATTTTATTTTTAGGGTTATTATGAGAGAGAACCTGGAGCTCTGATACCATGTCAAGTTTCCAACTCAAAAGTTCGAACTAATAAGTGAAAGGACTCTCTATATATAAGACCACAGGATTCTAATCTCATTATCAATGTGACACTATTCCCAATAACAGGAATAAAAACCCTCTCTTCGTCAAGTTTAACATCAATGGTTTTTAAAAAAAAAACTGAAAATAAAATTTACAGGGATAAAAGCCATGTAAAACCATCTTTGCAATTTAGAATTACAGTAACATCAATGGTTTTTACAGAAAAAAGGCTAAAAAAATAAATAAATAAAATTCCCAGTTAGAGAGGATCAAGCAGAAGCAGGGAGGGGTAGGAGAGACTAAGAGAACTTACAGCGACTAAAGCGTCAAAATTGGGAATTTCTACGATTGTTGTGTGATTATGGTAACAGGAGAGAATGTTCTGGTTTTGACGTTGCGGGTAGACAGGGCCGATGATGGTAACACGTATGGACGAACAGTGCCAAGAAAAGTCAGATAGTTCTACCTGAGTCTTTGATGGGTTTAAACCAGCAAGCATCTTTCCATCAGTAACTTTAACTCATTTCAGGCCTGAGAAATTCTCCAAAACAAGTGCAGCGTCATCCCAAGAACCCATTGGAAAATTAGGCATGTAACATCTATTGCCGCTGTTGTTGTTTCCCAAGCTTCCATCATCTGGACTATTAGCTTCCATGCTTTCGTTCTCAATTTCAGAAATCTGAGACATTAGGTAGTCGGGGAAGAAGAAGACAGTCGCCAATTAACCTTGTTGTCGCAAGCTGAACTGTAATTGGAGAAAATGAAGACATTCACCATCGCCGGTGAAGAAGAAGAAGTTACAAACTCTTTACGGTCGTCATCGTTGTCGTCGTCGACTCTTTATGGTCGTCCTCGCCGACTCTTTATGGTCGTCATGATCGTCGATTTTTTTTTTCACTTTTATGAAAAGAAAGCTAGAATTAGAGGTAGGGTAAAAAAATCAAATAAAAAGTATAAGGGTCTTTTAACCTGATTAAAATGGTAATATTGTCCATTAAATTTTCCAATGCAACTGACGTCACCATCTAATCGACATCAATTGACGGAATGAACTTCTTTGTTTACCACAGTCAAACCTTTGGGGTGTAGATGATGTTTTGACATTCTTGTGGGTGTAGATAATGTTAACGATCTTTGAGAGGGTTTAGATGAAATTTTTTCAATAAATTATCATTAAGTCAGACTCAATATAATTTGATCCATCTCTTTTTTTTTTCTTTTTTTCTTTTCTTTTTTTCTATCGTTAAGGTGGAGAACTGAACCGACTGATCAGACTTATTAGCGAAGGACTTCCAATTCGGTATGACAACAGAATGAGCATTTGTTGGATGCCTGGGTAAATACATTAAAAAGGGACAAATGTTGGGTTCACTCACCTAGTTTTCTTGTACATCTATTTTCTTCTTCTCAAGGTGGAATTTTTGCCTGATAAAATTCTTATTAGTTCAGAATAAATATTCATTTAGAACCTAGATTTTGTTTACAAGTACATGCCATGATATTTTGTTAATTTTAAATTTAGTCAGAAGTGGCCATGTTTTATTTTTAAAATTAAATTGATGTTTATTCTAACATTTTGATTTGATTGTGCGTAATGTTAACATACATCGTTGTGCATGTATATTAAAAAAATGAAAAAATTTCATCTACACCCCATCAAAGATCCTTAACATCATCTACACCCACAAGAATGTCGAAACATCACCTAGGTCCACTAACTTTGGCTGTGGTAATCAAAGAAGTCCACTCCGTCAGTTGATTCCCGTTAGATGCTGACGTCAAGTGGATTGAAATTTTTCACGGATAAGAATACCCTTTTTGTAGGTTGAAAAGACCAATATACCCTTCTAACAATTGTTTCGAAACCTCCTCTATTTCGAACTGTTTCACTTCGAAACAGACTTAACATTCTTTCAGAAGTGAAAACAATAGAACTTGAGACTTAACATTTTCCTTCTTCTCCCCGAAGGTGGTAAATGTTTATAATGTGAGGATGTCGGACAAAATTCGGCAAACAAGGTAGAGAAAAATTTTTTCTTTCCCATTTCATGTGCATGGATATGGAACCCTACCTCTAATTAAAAAGGATATTATAGATAACAAACTTAAGAGGCGAGGACTTCAAAGTTCGTAGTTTGCTTCAAAAAAAAAAATTTGCCAAGATGAAGACGTCAATTCAAGATTTTGCCTTCATCTTGGGGGGGGGGGGAAGGGAGGAAAAACCCCCCCTCCCTTCTTGACCACGGCTTATTAGTTTGTCGCCTTAACAAAGGTAGGTACAATATTTATTAATGTTTTGAGAAGTCTTGCTTGGCCCCCTTGGTCCTCTTCCCCCCCCCCCTCTCCCCTTCCTTCTCATACAGGACAAAATTTCGCATCTTCAAACAAGGTCACCGCGCCCACGCACCAAACCTTATTTTACGATGCCTTTGTCTCTATTTAGAGACAAAGACTTCATGTGCATGGATATGTCTTAGTTTGACTGGTCCTTCTAACCTAATTAAAAGATTAGATATTACCGCGAGGCCCCCTGCGCGCCCGGGGCTGGACTACCCCCCTAGACCCCCCCTTCTCCCCCCCAAAATGTTCCGACCCCCAAAGGCCCCCCCCCTAATCAACTGACTTTGTGCGCGTCATAAATTTCTTTTTAAAATTTTTATTTGAGGGGTAAAATTGTATTTCAATAATTTTAGTGATTTCCGTCAGTTAAGTGGACCTAGGTGATGTTTCGGCATTCTTGTGGTGTAGATGATGTTAAGGATCTTTGATGGGGTGTAGATGAAATTTTTTCTAAAAAAATTAATTCCTTTTCTATTATTTTGATTTCTTTTTTATATTGTTTAGATAGATTAAAAACAAAATTAATTTATTTTCTAATATTTTGGTTTCAATATTGTGTATATAAACACTATCGCGTAGGGAGACATATTTCCGTTAAAAACAGAATTTATTTTTTCTAACATTGTAATTCTATTTTTCTACCCCAAAAAAAAAATTCTATTGTACTTTTTTTTTTTTAGAAACACCATCATGGATAGGATGATATTTATATATATTAAAAAAATAAAAGAAAAAAAGAAATATTGAATTTGATTGGATTTTAAAACCAAAACAAGTCAATCAATTCAATTTGTCTGATTAACTTAATAAAATAAATGGTCTTGGTTCAAAGTAATCAGTATCGAGTTAGTCAATTCGTATCGGTTTTAGACCACTCCAACCCTTTGATTCTTTACTATTTTAATACAATAGTATTCAATTAGTTGATTTGTATTGACTTTAGACCTAATCGATTCCGGTTGTATACTATTTTAATATTATCCTATGCGGATTAATTTCTCATTGCATTCAATCCAATCCAAATTAAATCGATTTTAGACATGGCCGATATCAATCTATCATTGGGGTGTTAATTTTGGGATCAAACTAGTAGCTTGGACTGAGCCGGACTGAACTGTTATTGGACATGTTTCGGATTGAGGTATGACATATCCTACCAGTCCCAGTATGGTCCGAGTTAGTCCAAAACCAGCCCAAAAAATGGATCAATAAGTTCAAACCCAATAATGGCTAAACCAAATCGATTTAGACCGAATATTAAATCATAACTTCACTCCTTCAACCTTCTAGATAGTCTTAACAAGTTTCCTATCGAGTTTTCAACCCGAATCAGTGGAACCAACCCAATAATAGCCCAATGGATTAAGCCCGATAACAACATGAACCGTACTGATCTGTTAATAAACATGCACAGTGCAATCCACCCACCCCTAACCTCTTAGTAAACATGTTTTGGTTTAGACTTATAAAACTCGATACTGATATGAACCGGACCGAAACCGGCCCATTATTCTATCATATCGGATACCAACACGTGAACATACAGCGTGGGATTACCAAATCTAAACCGGATATCCTGCAAAAGCCTTGGGAATTTGGATGGCTTGATCAGGACGTTACCAGATGGAACCTTAACCTGACAGCCTGGCTTGCTTTTGATATTCAACCAGTCAATCCCAATCCCACGCGGAGGTCAGCCGACGTGCACACCCAAGCCGTCTACAGCTGTCCTCACTCTTCTTTCTCTCTCCTTCCTTTATCCCTATATAAATATCCTTCATACATATCCTTCCTCGGTCAGTTCAGTCTTCGTCAGTCTTTCCCTCCACTTCCAGCTCAGCTGCTTCTCTTCACTACTCATTAATGGCGTCCAATCATCATTTTCTGCTTCTCCTTTCTTCTTTCTTCTTATTTTCCTCTATCTTCATCCCTTCCACAGCCACCACAAGGAAGCTTACAGCTCTGGTTCAGCAACAACCGTTGGTTCTACAGTACCACAACGGTCCTCTTCTCAAAGGAAACATCACCGTGAATCTCCTATGGTACGGCAAGTTCACACCGCCACAACGAGCGATCTTGGTCGACTTCCTCTTATCTCTGAATCGCCAAATCCGCGCTCCTTCCGTTCCGTCATGGTGGAAAATGACAGAGAAATACAAAGGGGGTCTCACCAACCTCATCCTTGGAAAGCAAATCTTCGACGAAAATTTCTCTCTCGGTAAGTCTCTGACGATTCCTCAGATTATCCGTTTATCTCGCAGAGGCGATCACACCAGATCCATCACCATCGTCTTCACCGCCAAAGACGTAACTGTCGATGGTTTCTGTATGAGCGAGTGTGGAACTCACGGGTCAGCTCGGGCCGATCCTAGTGGGAAAACAAAGTTTGCTTACATATGGGTTGGGAACTCAGAGACTCAGTGTCCTGGTCAGTGTGCCTGGCCGTTTCACCAGCCTATTTACGGACCACAAACGCCGCCGTTAGTGCCACCTAACGGTGACGTGGGAGTTGACGGAATGATAATCAACTTAGCTACTCTATTGGCTGATACCGTAACAAATCCGTTTGATAACGGTTATTTCCAAGGTCCGTCAAATGCGCCGTTAGAGGCCGTCTCTGCTTGTACGGGTATTTATGGGACGGGGGCGTATTCGGGTTACCCTGGGAATCTGCTGGTTGACAAAACGACGGGTGCGAGTTACAATGCGCTTGGGGTCCATGGGCGTAAGTATTTGCTTCCGGCCATGTGGGACCCAACGACATCTGCTTGTTCTACTCTGGTTTGAGACTGGTATAGATACGTATATAAGGTAGATGGATGTCGGATGAATATCTGTACACGTATGTATATACGGTAGCCGGTAGCCGGTAGCCGGTAGCGTAAGGTATTGGCCTGTAGTATTTGGGGGAAAAAATGTGGTGTACTCTTGTCGGCTTTCTTTTTGCGCTTTGCTGTGTAAGATTTTACCTTTTCCTACAAGAAGATGGATGGTATATGGTATGGAGTATATAATCTTAAAATAATATATCCAAAAAAATAATGAAAAGTTACCCTAAAAATGGATTGATATGGTTGTTAAAAAATAAAAAAAAATAAAGGGAGGATGAATTATTTTAGAGCTGGGAAAGAAGAAGAATGATTGTGGATTAAGTCATTAACCACTGACCCATCCATGATTTAAAAATTTGTACTATATGATCAATAGTACTCATTGAACGGTTCAGATCTGTTTGATTTGTTTTGTGGGGTGTATGTATAAGCCATGAGATTTTAAATGGACTTCTTATGTCTCTCATGGGAATGTGTCAATGTATTGGACAGGATTTGAATTCTGTTTTTACATCCCGATGAATAATCAAATCTGGACCGGACCAATAAGATTGAAACTGAACCAGTCCAATAATGGGTCAATAAGAATCCATTAAGCAAGTCTAAGAATAAACCAACGTGTGCAGTGCAGCCCACCCCACCTTGAATATCTTATTGGTCCGGTCCAGATTTTAAGTGGACTTCTTATGTCTCTCATTGGAATCTCTTATTTTGGTGAGACAGGAGTGTGTGTGTTAGTGTATTGTGATTTGGATTCTGTTTTTACGTTCTCATGAAAAAATCAAATCTTGATTGGATTAATAAGATTGAAACCGAATCAGCTCAATAATGGACCAATAAGAGTACATCAAACTAGTTTGATAAAAACCAAAACCAGACTGATGTTATTTAACGTGTGCAGTGCTATCCTCTGTTAGTTAAAATTCGTTTTAAACACGTATCGTATTGTCGTATTGTACTCAATCGTTTAATACGCGTATTGTCGTATTGATCTCAAAAATATTTTAAAATACTTCATACTCCAAGCCTTGTCGTTTAAAACCCATTTAAAATGCGTATCGTATCATATCCGTATTTTAACGTATTTTAACATGCATCTTTAATAAATAATGAATTGATTAATCCCATATTGTTTAATATTCTTGTTGCTTTTTACATGTAACCGATATGGGATTAAAGGCTGCCACTTCTTCATAATTGTTTATAAACTCATTACTTTATTACTTGTTAGGGTGGGGTGTGAGTTATGAGTCATAACAATTGTATATTGGAAGTCACCATTGATCTCTCTCTCTCTCTCTCCATATGGATTCATGCTTAAAGTCTTAGACAAACATAAAATATCAATTAACTACTTGACTGAAGATGATAATTCTCATCATTTTATGACCGAACACTTCATAAATGTCATCTGTTCCTATTGATTTAGGTATGATTTTCCAATAGATTTATATGTTTCATTAATATAATTCTTCAATTTATGGGAGTATATTGTCGTTTTTTTCACCGTACCGTATTATATTTGATCCATTTAAAACCCGTACCGTCCGTTTTTGTTTTTTTGCCGTTCTCGAAATGTTAATGTTTGACCGTTTTTTTTTACCGTAATGTTTTTTGTTTTGCTCCGTTTAAAACCCGTTCCGTCCCGTTTTGTTTTTTTGCCGTTCCCATTTTAACTAACTATGGTGCTACCCACCCCACCTTGAATATCTTATTGAATATGTGTTTTGAAAGTCCAATTTATTTGCAAGTTTGAAGTTGAAGACGAGGAAAGTTGCATGTATGTATACCCTTTATAGTAAGCCGCCTGCTATCCACATTTTATAGATGGGTTTTACACCCATGAATGATGATGGGTTCCGTGGCAAGTAAACGTGTGTGGAGAGGAACTGACCTGCAACTCTCAACCTAATTACCGGCGGAAATGACCTCAATTGATAAAAGATGGATACCTAAATATGTACCACAAATTGGGGGTGTCTATCAGTTGGCTTGGTCACCACCAATTAAATATATTGCACTGTGATTGATATGTTTAATTAACCAGTCTTCATTTGCGAGACATAGACAACTTTATATTCAGTCTGGTCAGTTTCAGTCTATAATTGATCTTATGCTAATCAGTCTATTTACGTATTTTAATGATACAAACCAATCGGTCAATAATCGGTTATGCTCTTTGGTCTAATCGTCCAAAAATTTTTTTATTTTTTTATGATTAATTATTTCTCATTAAGTGTTTGTGACTTTGTGAGAACATCCATCTTAAGTGTCTTTATATCATCAACTACTAAATTGTTACATTCAATCATATTCCTTAGGTGGTGTAACAATCATATTCCTTAGGTGGGAGTAGAACGCTAACTTGAACAAATTGCATAATCATCAATGAAATAATAATGGTCTATCAAAACTATAAGATCTATCATTATGCATTATTGGAAATAAAAAATGGGATCCTTTAATACTTCAGTGATGTCCCTTGGCCTCAAGGACATAAAAAATGGGGGTCTTAAATGGAGATTAAGCTTTTAGGATTTAATCTTTAGTAGTTAATAGTCATTTAATTGGTCGGTGTTGGGTTCGTTCCATAATTGGTAGGTGCGGTTAGGCAACCGTTGGGCTACACCCTTGCATTGTGAATGATCGATTAATAATTAGTCCAGACCTAAAGCCTGGCACATTTAGTAAACGGTACGTGTTAGTTTAGGTTTAAATCCATCCGTTTGGTTCAAAGGACACAGTGTGGACTAGAAATTAACACCCCTATCACAAATGCCAACAATCTGGTAATGAAAGAAATAAAAATGACCTATGGCTTCCAAAACAATGTTGGGCACTTGAAGGGTTTAGATAGCGGTAATGGGCTTGTTTTCTTGGGCTTGGTATTATTATTTGTAGGTTTTTATTCTTGATATGGGTTTCATAAATCAAAAACCTTTTAGCCCATTATACTTGTTGCTTTTATTTCTTGATATGGGCATGACAAATCATAAATCTTGTAAGCCCATAATGAGACTGTTTTAATTAAGTTCTACAGTCCATTCAATGGCCTCCATTTTTATTTTTATTTTTTTGTTAGAAAGTTTCTGATCACCCACGGTCAAGAGTTTCTACTCGTAGATCAGCTCGACCACCAAGAGTGAATGGTTTACTATCAATTAAACACTCAATCAATGGTCATGAATTAGTTAACCACTCAATCAATGGTCATGATTATTCACCCATGACTAAGAATGTAAATGGATAGTCGAAAATTCGAATTTGATTCAAATTCGCATTCGTTTAAGGGGATCCGAAGCTGAACAATTGGATTCGGATGCAAATTCGGATAGATAAGTCCAGAGGAGGAGTCGAATTTGGATATCACTCAAAAAATGCGAATATAATGCACTCCGATCTATGATATGTTTATATGTATTTATTATATTAATATCATTTATATATTTTTTTATTATTGGTAAGAATTTATATAATTCTATACGTTTGCCTAGGAAAAGGAAAAGGTAAGTGGGGTTCATGGGTAGAAAATCAAGAAAGAAATTACTAAAATACTGTATCATTATCACCAGTTTGCATAGGGACAGCGAATTGGCATGGCTCGATGGGATAATCCAGGGCACATTTATTTTTACCAAAAAATCGATGACAGTTTTCATACAACTGTATATAATATTTTATATTTTATATTTTGATGTTTCAATTTCCGTCGATTTTTCTACTTTCCGTGTATGGTTTGTGGAACAAATTCGTTACAAACGGATTACCAAAAAAGAAAAAAGAAAAAAAAAATTGCAGATGCTAGAATCACACTGGAGACCTCATTAGGTTATTTTGCAGGAGTTTTGCTTGCGAGAGTGAAAGATGGATGAAAGAATGGACGAGAAAACAATAGGTTCAGTAGCTTCATACCAAGGTTCTTTCTTTTGTTTTCTATTGTAGGTTTTTTTTTACTCTCTCACCCAAAGAGTAAAGCAATGGCAACATAGTAGAAGAATAGGGAAACAAAGATTTGCGTAGGAATTCTCCCCACCGTTGATTTGTTCGCCTCCTACTCATTTCTGCCTGCAAGTTTATTTACAATCCATCATCTTCTCTCTATATCCCTCTCTCCCTCTCTCTGTCATAGGGTTTTGTTTAGGGGTGCAAGTTTTATCCTGACAACCCAAACCCGCCCAGGCCCGCCTTGAACCCTGGCAGGGTTGAACCCGGCCCGAACCCTAACAGGGCTGGGTTAGGGTTCAATTTTATATGAACCCTGGCAGGATTGGGCTGGGTTAGGGTTGACCCCCTGGGTTGAACCCGGCCCAATCCGACCCTGTATATAATTGAATATATTTATAAATATATGTATGATTTGTATTTGTTCCTGGTTAAACACTTGAACTGATTTGGTTTGTATTTGTTAGGTTCTTAAAAGAATATCATAGGTTGCTTGTATTTGTCATATGTTTTAAGCTGTAATTGTTATTTGATAATTTGTTGTATGTTTAGGGTCAATCAGGGTCAATATCAGGGTCAATCTAACCCTGAATCAGGGTTAATCAGGGTTGACCCGGCCCAACCCGACCCTGTCAGGGTCAATCAGGGCAGGTTAGGGTTAGGCCCAACCCTGTCAAGGTCAAGGTTAGGGTTGTACATTTTCTGACCCTGACAGGGTTGGACTGGGTTAGGGTTAAGTTTCAATAGTCAGGGTTGGGGTTAGGGTTTTGAAAAATCCGGCCCAACCCGGCCTTATTGCAGCCCTAGTTTTGTTGTTTTTTTCTAAAGAAATATGTTGGGATTTTCTTCTGTAATCTTCATCCTCTCTCTCCGTCTATCTCTCACTCTATTTCTCTCTCTCGAAAATTTTGCAGATTTAGGGGGTTTCGATTACAACAGATTTAGGGGTTTCGATTATGTTAGAAACCCTAACAAATTGATAGGAGGTTTCAATTGCAATCTGATTTTATAATCTATATTTCTTATTCTATTTAAATATCTGTTTTTTTTATAACAGTGTGGTGTTTTTGGACTTGAATCGGATTTTAACCGGATATCAGGTTAAAATACGAATTCGAATTTAAGTTCAGTTTTTTGAAATCCGCCGGATGCGGAGGCGGATTAGGATAGTGTGAGTAGGAGTCGGATTCGAATAGTAGTGTATCCGTGCCAAATCCGATCCGTTTACATCCCTACCCATGACAGGTAGAGAATATTTCTTTTCACTCACCAAAAAGTAAACCAAAGGATAAGATCATTAAATGACTTACTCTTGTTAACAAACATCAATAATAATAATGCTCCCCAACTCTTTAATATCTTATTAATTTAATCACATTGAATACCCATAATAAATTGGTGAAGAAAACTAGCTAACATGGTAACAAAGAATTACATAAAGATTCTCTCTTGTCGTCTAGCCCTCCAATCATTTATCTAATAGGTTGGTTGCATTGGCATGCGTCCTGAACATCCCAGCCAATCAGTCGTCCATCAAACAGATTGGAATGCATTGATATGCATGACAAGTATCCCAACCCATCCGAAAGACAACTGTATGAGAGGAAAGGATCTAGGTCCCAAAAACTTGTCCACCATGAATAAAGTCATTTATGTTTAAAGTTTAAACAAGAAAAAAAAAAAAAAAACATAGAAAAATGATGTTTAAGCCCAAAAAAATGAAAAATGGTACATGATAATTCATCATTGTTACCTTACTTCTTTAATCCTAATTCATTAATCTAGGCATTAAGCAGTGATTAGACTCTCTTGGTTGGAAGGCAAAAACAGCAATTCCTGCACAATAAGTCATTTTCTCTACCCAATCAACAGTTCAAAGTGATCTATAGACCGAAAATTGATTGTTATCAGCAAAAGATGAAGCCCAGACTAAATCGGTTTTGAATAAAGATTAACTTTCGTATTAAATTAAAATATAAAAAAATCATACCTTAAGAATCCAACAATTTCTTTTTTCAATTAAAGCATGATATATAAAAAAAAAACTTCAAACACCCCCCTTTTTTCATGTAAAATACCAATTGTATGGAAAATTTAATAACAATACAAACAGGTTATTATAAGAACATGGTTTTCCATCTAGGGGTGCAACTGGCTCGAGCTAGGTCCGGTTTTTAAAACCCGAACTTAATTCTAGGTCTCCTTAACTCAGCCCATTCTAAGGTTGGGTCAGGATAACTTAGTCCAAGCCCAGCCTAGCTCGGCTCTAAATGATCCTAATCAGGCGAGGTTGGCCACGATTGATCATGGCTTAGCCCAGTTTAATCTAGAGTATAATGTGATAAGCTTTAGAGGCGAAAGAACTCTGTCTGATTGCATGGCGGGAGTCATATCAATGCATCCGATTTGCAACTGTTGGATTTGTAAGTTTCAATCATAACCCTTAGATCTAATTAAGTTTTAATTGGGAAAATTTTCTTATACACACCATTAATGATTGAAAACTTCATCTACCTCCACAAGATTGCAAAAACCTCATCTAGTACTCAAAAAGTTTGCTCCGTTAATCAACCAAGTCCACTCCGTTAAAAAATTTCCTTTAGTTGCTTACGTCAGATGCGTTGAACATTTTAATGGATGACAATACCCTTTTAAGCTTATTAAAAGACCATTATACCCTTAAGAGCCCACCCCGAAGCTTCTCCCCTAGTTCATTGTAACTATAAATCTTCTTTCTCTCAGACCATTAAATTAATCAGTTTTGGGGTAGAGCGGTGAAGAAGACCACATAAATGTTTTCTTTGGGCGGTTTTTAACTGCAAAATCACAGATAAACATCGACGAGCACAGATTCCAGATGTTTCTATAGCCTTCCTGATTCCTTTTTACATTGTATATATATCTGTATATTTTCTGCTCATCCCTCCCATCCTCTTATATTTTGAAAAGTACTACAATGTGGAACTTCCATAACCAAAAAACTTATTTTTTCGATGAAATTTGGAACTTTTATTAATTTACGAATTTACGTTTTGCAGTTGTTCAGCATCGTTGAAATTGCAGAGGGTTTCTATGTGAACAAATCTACTAGTCCTCAATCTTGGAATGAAAGTTGCATCAAATTAAAACATATACCTATTTTTTAAACTATAATAAATTGAATCTACAAATAGATCAAACGTTTCGATCCACGCCCTAGAGAACCCCCAAAACATAGTTCGATCCATTCTGCAAAGAAATTCAAGAACAAGAAAGGAAAACGTACACGAGGGATCATAGCTGAGAGCAGTCTCAAACCAATCTTCTGCTCTTCTCCTCTCTCCGTCTGATTCGCCAATAACGAAATCGAAATACCGAGGCACAGAAAACTCGTAGATCTAGTCAATCATGGTGTTACTATCTTCCATTGTCGTTGATGATGGTTGAGTAGTTCTTAACCTAGGAGTCCTTGGAATGATTTACACCGAGTATGAGAAGGTGTTACTATCTTCCATTGTCCCTGTTTGCAGGTTTTAGATGCCGACTGGCAAAGAAGAGAGTAGGAAGAGAGAGCGGGGTGATGGTGAAGATGATGAAGGGAGAGCGAGGAGGGCTGAGAGAAGGGAGATTTGGGTCACTTTTGAAACCGTCAGATTGGAATTAAAATCTATCGGATAAAACTGTATTTTTTTAGAATCATATTGGAATTAGAATCTATTAGAATTAGAAAGGTCAAATTAGTCATTCAAAATACTTCTTTAATTTTTCAATTTTTAATATCAAGGGTAAAACTGTATTTCAACATTTTTAGTGATTTCCATCTGTTAGTTGGATGTGATTGAGATTTTTGCAATCTTGTGGAGGTAGATAAAGTTTTCAAGCTTTAATAGTGCGTATATGAAAATTTTTCTTTTAATTAAATAATTAATTATTGAGAATTATTAAAACAAACTAGATATTGAGTTATGATGACATGGAATGGATTTTCAATTAGTCCGACCAACCATTACTTTTGTTTAATGGTCACCACTATGCTTTAGTAGTCTACATCACAAAACGATTCTTTCTACTTGAATTAGTTAACATGATGGAAGACCCCACATCCATTTTTAATGGTTAAAATTTAACCTAAAATAAGTAAGAAATGTGTTTCAAACTTTAATTCAAATTTTTAATAAAATTATAAAAATACCTTCAAATTGAAATAAATATAAAATACAAAATGACATCTTTTATAATTTTAACAACTTTTTGTATATTTTTGTAAGTTAAATTCTACCAGTGAGATGCTTGTATAATCCTCACTCATAATGTTACTGTCGAAACTTGTCTAGCTAAGTTCACACGAGAAACCTAAAAATTCAATGAAGATCATCGAGGGATGGATTAAGTAATTCGGTGGCTACTTCGATGATTAAGTCGATTACAGAGTAATCGATATGAAGCGAAGTAAGAAAGAATGTTATTTGAGAGATAAGCTAAGGTTTGAGTATAATTCAAACTAAGATATTGTTCGTCCTTGTATCTTTGAATAATTGAATTAGAGAATATTTCTTACAAAAAAAAAATTAATAAAAAAAATTAGAGAATATTTATTGAGAATTTTGCACAAAGTGATGAAATCGAATTTACCCTTATGATTGTTGAGCACATGGTCATAATTGACCAACATGTATTTCGGTCACTTGTGAACTTGGCCTTTGGATTATGATCCTACAATCGTTAACAGATTTGTTGGCCGAATTTGGCGAAAATCGACAAATAATTGTGATAGTGAAGACAGTTGTTGGGAGTGCGTCCTTGAATACTCCCTTGTTTTTTAGTAGTGCACCTTGAATGCTTCCTTGTTCTTCAGTACAAGATGTGTGTAGGTTGATATATCAGCGAAGTCGACCGTTATCACATGTCAAGTATTTATAAACTCGACATGTGTCGCTTGTCTGTAATGTCGCCTCAACTATTGCTAAACACGGCTCATGACACATGTCATTTTCTCATAGGAGGGTAAAATATGTTATCAACACATAATGACATACATTTTATTGCCATTTGGCAAATAAAGAAAAATTATGCTTCAATCAGCATGGTTACATCTGGATGTTCCTAATATGACCCTGGTACCTACCAAGGCTGTGACGCGGCAGCCCTACCATGAGAAGAAATTTGCCTGATCCACGTGGCTTATCCCACATTAAACTTTCATAGTCCACGTGGCCCAATTAGGGCAGAGCTAGTGCTAGACATCCACGTGTTTTATGCTTACGTGTACATAGGAAAACGACCCAAGGTACCTCCTATAAAAGCTCAAAAAGCCTTGAACCTCGTCTCTCGGCCTTTCTCCTCAGTTTGCGACAATAATGGAACCCCCGCACCAGGAAGCGAAGATACAAGACTCACAACAGAGGAGCTGTTGTCCGTCACTCCCCGCCGACCACGACCATTTCTCACCGCCTTCCAACTCCACTGGAACCTGCTGCAGATGCGGCGGAGACACCAACATCACGCCGCCTCCAACATGGTCAGATATCTCTCCTCCGCCTATTTACCGTCCTATTCGCTCTCCTGCAATCAATCCCCCTTCCAATGATGCTCGACAAGCCATAATCCTTTCCCCAGTTCCTCATTCACAGAAGGTCCCCATCGTCTCCCCTCCTTACCACTTCCAACTTCCCACCAAGAAGATCCACTCCTTAGACGACATCAACCACTTCCGCGACTCAGATTCCTGCAAGAACTTCCTCGGCTTCATCGTCGCTCTCAGCGAGTCCATCCGCAGCCACAAGGTCTCCGATTCCTGTCACCAATCCCAAACCCTAAACTCCATTGTCTCTGTCCTCGAAACCCTCCTCCGCTGGGTCGATGAAATCCCTCCTGCCCAACAATCCTCTCGTTACGGTAACCTCTCCTTTAGGGATTGGCAGAGTCGATTGGCTGAAAATGCGGAGTACTTGATGCTTCAGTTCCTCCCAGACGATATATCTTCCGCCACTGTTGAGATTGTTCCTTACTTCCTTGACAGTTTCGGTAATCCGAGTCGAATTGATTATGGAACCGGTCATGAGACCAACTTCGCGGCTTGGCTCTATTGCCTTGCTCGACTAGGAGTTCTTAAGGAAGAGGACTACCAGGCTATTGTTTCTCGGATTTTCGTCAAGTATCATGAGTTGATGAGGAAGTTGCAGACTGTTTACTGCCTTGAACCAGCTGGGTCGCATGGAGTTTGGGGTCTGGATGATTACCATTTCTTGACATTTATATTTGGTTCTTCGCAGTTGATTGATCACAAGTATATGAAGCCCAAGTCGATCCATAACCAGGACATACTTGATAACTTTTCCAATGAATACCTCTATCTCTCCTGCATCGCTTTTATAAAAGAGGTCAAGAAGGGGCCCTTTGCTGAGCACTCGCCATTGCTCAACGACATCAGTGGCGTAGCTACGTGGAACAAGGTGAATAGCGGGTTGCTCAAGATGTACAAGGCCGAGGTTCTGGAAAAGGTTCCTATCATGCAGCATTTCTTATTTGGATGGCTCATCAAATGGTATGTCATCGTTTTGGTTCGTTTCTCTTTTAAGTAGTAGTTTTAATTAAAACATTGCTTTTCGATTAAGCTAGTTCATATTAATTAATCATTTTATCATGTTGGGAGTTGGAGCGGCATTCAAAGATTTAGGAAACCTTAGTGCCCATATTTCGTATCCTTGATTTTAATCGTATTTCATTTAATGGGGTGTACTTCTATCTAGAATTATTTTGATGGTGTCAACATGGAAACAGTGAAGGAAACATAAGAGATGGTTTACCAAAGAGAAAAAAGGGGGAAACATAAGAGATGCATATAAGGTATTGAGTTAGGGGGAATGCCATCTGTGCCCTCACTTGGGCTGTATTTTCGGTATATTCAGAGTGTCTATTGGTACTGATGTTATGTAGGTGATGTGGCCACTTGGTGGAGTTTCGGTCTAGAGACCGTTACTCAATGAAAATGGGGGCGATTCCGCATAGTGGAATAGACCGTGGTTAACGGTTTCTATCGGGTTTCTATCGGGTTTCTATCGGTTTCTATCGACTCCTATAATAACAAGGTTGTTTAGGAGTTGTAGAATTATATGAACTAATGACAGTTGAAGCCCCCAATGATCAGGTCTCTCTCCCTTGATGAGACACTACGATGGTATCAGAGCAAAAGGAACAGCCCTCGCTTGAGCACAGTTGCTTTCTGCTCTCTACTTGCCGATAATATTTGCTGCACCTCAATGAAGCAATCCTCAGCGGCTTTGTTTCTCTGCTCTCTCTTACATCTCTTGTGGTTCGAAGTATCTGGGAATGCGCGACTCGATACTCAGTGTTGGGTATAAATACTACTGGCCAATGGAAGCACGACATGTGGCCATTTTAAAGCCCCCAGCCATTGGGGCATAACCGTCTTTTCGCTAAAAGGCTACCCATGGGCATGTTCGGCATTATCCGCTAAAGTCAAGGAAACAGCCAACCATTGCTATTTTGGATTTGTACTGCAAAGGCGCGTGAGACCTATACCAGATCACAAATTGAGCATTATGGCTCTATGGGTTAAGGCCTAATGAGGTTACCTTTTTTTGGTGTGCTTTCTGCCTACTGCCATGGTAGTTGGGTGGAGTTAAGTTGTCAATAAGTTAATTCAATGAGAGCAGTATTTGGTATTGAACCACAAATTGAGCAATATGGCTCTATGTTAGAAACTTGGATGTGCTGATCTTTTGGAAGAAGCAGTTTCTTTTTAAGAAAACATTCCCATGAAAGCAAATTCTGTGTTACGGAGTACTCTTGATTGAGCTTGTTAGAAACATGGAAATGCCAAAATAAGGGTACTAGCCTTTCTTAGCCTCGAATTTAGAAGAGGAACCATATTAGGAGGATAATAAATCCCTACATGTCATTGGCGATTTAACTATAATGTTGACTCCATGGTTGTCAAGGCGTCGCCTAGGTGCCCAGGCGCCCTTGTGATGCCTAGGAAGGAGCCTTGATCGCCTAGGCGGCTTGGCGCCTTGTCAGGCCTCCAATGCCTTGGTTCGCCTTGGCGCCTTGACAACAATGGTTACTCTCAAGAAGAAATAGGATTTTTTGTGGGACTCAAGTTCCAGAAGATCAAGTTGATTCTCAAGTGCGAGGTTCGGAACCTAAGATAAGTGGGAGTATGAGGACTTAGAGCGCCTTTGACTTATTTAGTTGACTACTATTTATTATGTTGACACAAAGGTTGAAGAAGTAGTTTATCTTGTAACCTGTAACGAAGCAGTGAAATTGCAAGAATCAGGTGACTTACTAAATGCCATGCGGGAGGAAATTGATTATATCACAAAGAATTAAGTATTGGAACTATGCAACTTACCAAAGGATGGAAATGCCATTAGGTTGCAATTGAGTACTTAAGAAAAAGTACAAAGTAGATGGGTCTATAGATAAGTTCAAGGTCCGGTTAATCGCAAAAGGATATACACAACTAGAAGGTATAGATTACCTCTATAAGGTTAATACTGGCACTACACATCTGGGCTTAGAATTATTCCAGATGTATGTTAAAACAACCTTTCTAAATGGCGAGTTAAAAGAAATCATTTATATGCGACAACCTGAAGGTTTTTAGGTAGAGGGACAGGAAAAGTAAGTAAGAAGACTTTGGTACACTCCGGACAGGTCAGTGATATACGGAAGAACTGAGAATGGAAAGCTTCTTTTATCTGCTGCAATAGTCGTGAATCTGTTTTTCAGGGGACATAAGGCAGGTGTAGAGCCTTCTTTTGTTTAGGTTTGGAACCCTTTCCTGCTTTTCAGGTGCTGTGTAGTCAAATTCTGTTTTCTTCTTCTAGCTTCCATAGCAGGAGCGGCCTAATATTTATTTGGGTGGCCGACCTTGCCATAGTTGCAAGTCTTTTTGTCGGCGGGAAACCGCCTCCCAATCCTGCTTGCAAGAAAACAGATGCGCTAAAAAGTCTTTGTACAAATTATAACAGTTCTCTGGACAGTGGTACTTGGTACAAAGCAATTCTTGAATTAGGATTTGTGGCTTACAAATTGAACAATTGTGTATATATTTTGAAAAGTGGGAGTAGTTTTACAATTCTCTCATTGTATGTTGATGACATACTGTTAGCTGTAAATGGCATAGAAATGTTGGAAAAGACCAAGTATGAACTTTGACAACAGATTCGAAATGAAGGATATGGGGGAAGCATCCCATATCCTAGGAATTCAGATCTTACGAGATAGAACACAACGTAAGTTGTGTTTGAGTCGAGAGAAATACTTGAATACGGTGTTAAAAAAATGTTTGGGATGCAGAATTGCCATCCCTCTTCAACCCCAATTGTTGTGGGAATGACTTTGTCAAGAAGTCAGTGTCCTCAAGAAAGACAGGGAAAATTGAATGTTTCTTATGCTCAGGCAGTAGGTAATTTTGATGTACGCTATGTTGTGTACACAATGGATTTGGCTTATCCAGTCAGTGTGGTAAATATATACCAAAGTAATCATGGTTCTGCACATTGGGAAGCAGTGAAAAGGATAATGAAATAATCGAAGGAACAAAACACTTAAAATGTGTTATCAAGTGGAAAAGCTTGAGGTTGTTGGTTACTCTGATGCTGACAAAGATGACTGTAAGTTCACTTTGGACATGTGTCTACATATGGAGGTGTAACTGTTTGTGGGGTAGCAAGAAACAAGTGTGTGTTGTGAGGCACCCACAGGAAGCTGAGTACAGTGCTTGTAGTATGGCCGGTACTCATGCAGTTTGGATAAGTCGGGTTTTAATGGAATTTGGGCTGGATCTGGAAAATGATCCAGTGGAAATTTTCTGTGATAATCAGGCGGCAATAAGCCTGAAATACAGTTGGTGTAAATGGCTAGAAGGGAAAACATATAGATATCCAGTATCACTATATTCCTGATATAGAAGAAGAATGTGAAATTAATGTAACCTATATACCTATGACAGACGTGGTAGTTGATCCCCACAAAGGGAGTTCAAGCAGAAACCTATATTAAACATGTGAATTTAATGGGACTTAGAGCAACTTGAGTCTGGAATGTGAACTAAGTGTTCAGAATATAACTGAATTGTCAATAAAATCCCATGTTTTGCACACCCAGAAAATCAGGACCATAAATGAACATGACCAGAAAATTTATAGTGTTGTTTGTTCTTAAAAGCTACACTAGTTTCCCTTCTAATACTCCTGTGAGTATGGTTGAAAATATTTTGTTGATAACACAACAATGCTGATTTTTTTGGCTAAATTAATCTCTCACCTCTGTTCAATCTTAGAATGGGCTCTTGGTCTCCTGTAACTGATAGGCATGTCCCTACATGGTGCCCCTGAACATTCTGCTGGTCCTGTGTATGGGAAAATATTGTTATCATCAAATAAAGTTGAAAAGCTATGGTCCACTGGACGCATGAATCATAGTTATCAAGTTGTTGCCTAAGTGCCAAGGGCTTTTTTTAGGTCGTAGGCAACTGGCTGCCAAGTTTTCTTGGCGCCTAGGTCCTAGAAACTAGAAACCATTGATTGAACTTAGAAAGAATGGAAAGATTGTTTTCTTTTTTTTTTTTTTTTTTTTGTGGTGGGGGTTGGGGGGGAGTGATGCAGATCAGGACCAAGAGAAGGGGCCGAAAGAGTTCAGCTGGGCCAGGCCAAGCCTAGGCCCATTCATGCAGCAGCCGAGATTTCTCTTTAGAGAGATCTCTTTACTACCAGCCCAACAGCCAGATTTCCAGAATTTCCGCCAGCAAGCATAGTCTATTTTAGTTAGGATTATTTTATTTAGTTTCCTAATTTGTAGGTTGCTTATTTCCATTGTTAGTTTCCTAAAATATAGGCTAGAAGTTTAGAAATTTTAGTTACTTGGATACTAAGACTAAGTTTCCTAATTTTGTGTTTTAGAAACTTTCCTTTTCCTATGTTTTAGAAACTTCCTAATTATAAAGGAGGTTTTGATTTCCTTAATTTTAGTATGGACTTTAGATTCTAGTTGTAACTCTTCAAAGACTATAAAGAAGAGTAAGAGAGGCTGGCGGCAGTAGAGGGAGTTGGCCAGAGTTTTAATTAAAAAATTCTGGTTGGGTCTCACTGGTTGTGAGACTCAACCGAAACTCTTATTTTCTTCATTCCCGTTTTCAGATAATAATGGTTTTTTTGAAAATTCATAATTTCTTCATCCATGGTTGGATCACCTTCAAATTTGGATATGTTATCAAGCACATCCTAGAGAATTTTCCCTCCAAGTTTGAAAACCTTCCAACGGCTGAATCTCAAGATAAGTGAGTTTTTCCATAATTTTATAATTCTAGATTACTAAAATACCTGTTTGAGACCTACGGGCAAGATTGCTTGCGATCCCACCCATTGGATCAAGCTCATCTTCTGAGATATTGTTCCTCATATCCTAAGGGTCAAAGATCCTAATTTTTGAAGCATTCTTATAGCCAGATTTGAAGTTGGGAAATTATTTGTTCAATTTCAATTACTCTTGTTTGTTGTTAAAGGTTAAATTTGGGTTTGGACTGTGTAGAGATCCTGTAGCAAAGAGGGATTTATGAATTGGATGTGTTGAACCCTCATTGCCATCAGGGAGGGGCAGGATAGGATAAAGGAGAAGTAGCTGCAACCACCCCCTCTTTCATTGTCTTTTATTTTTATTTTTTTATATACATTCCCCTCTCATATTTGCAAGTAAAAGAAATGAAAATTTTCATTTTACATGTAGACTATAATGAAAGCGAAGGGCCCACAACAATGACGGTCCTCAAAATTACATCTTAACATGCATGCCTTTGTCGCTTAGGCACCACAGGCACCTGGCCACCGCCTTGGTTTGCCTTGGTACATTGACAACTATGGCACAAATATTTATTTAGCCCCTCAAACAGGGTCCCTTGTAAGGTGGATTGTGGAAAATCTATGTGGTGTGTGTCATGCTAGCATTCCACATACATGCATGGAACGTCGCATCTCCCATCCCTCCCCCCTTCCCCCCCAAAAAATAATCAACAACAACAAAGCCTTATCCCAACTAAATGGAGTTGGCTACATGGATTTTTGTCCACCAATCAGCTCTGTTCGATGTCATACTTGAAGCAAGGCCTGAGCTATACATGTCTTTCTTCACCACCTCCGCTAGAGTCATCTTAGGTCTACCCCTATCTCTTTTAGATCATTTAATCTGAATTAAATCACTCCTCCGAACGGGAGCATCTAATGGCTTCCGTTGAACATGGTCATACCATCTCAAACGACATTCTCGTAGTTTATCATGTATCGGCGCTACTCCCAAATCAGCTCTAATACGATCATTCCTTATCTTATGCTTCCTAGTTTTGCCACACGTCCATCTTAACATACTCATCTCAGCTACACTAAATTTATCTATATGATTCTTCTTGACTGCCCAACATTCTGCACCAAAAAAATAATAATTATGAAAAATGAAAAAGAAAATCTTGGCCCTTCCTTGCATATATCTGATATGGATGAAAATCCTTCTTCGATGGTTTGTGGTGGGGGAGGGAATCCGATAGTCAGAATCGCAGTGAACTGGTTAGAACCAGAATATAAAACTCATAATAAATCAAGATCCGATGGGAGGATGAGAACCAGATTGTAAGTTTGTAGCACTATATCCAAATATGAAAGCGATCCAAGGGTTGGATCAAGAGATATGGAAGAATCCTAAGATAGCTGAGAACTAGTGAACATATGCAAGTGTTTTTTTTTTTTGTTGTTGTTGTGGAAACTTAGATCTCACGATCTAATCAATGGATGGAAGATCAAATTGGATGGTAACAATTTAAAATATAGTTAAATTAACATACTAGGATGTGATGGCAGAAACAATAGATAATGATGGAAGGTGGATGGCAGCCATTAATAGAGAATGATAGAATCAAATATGAAATTAATGGAAAAATACATGTTCATTAATGGAGGTTAAATGGAGGGTAAGAAGAAGGATGTGAATTTTATGATTCACCCACCTGAAATCTTACTTTGGATTCACCACCAAGAACAATATAAGATCCACCTGGGCTTTCCATTGCAAGGTGTCAATTGAATCAAACATCAGTTCATTTCCTTGATCGAACACAAGGTTTTTCCATTGCAGAAAAAGCAGCAGCCAA
Source organism: Protea cynaroides (assembly GCA_028583415.1). Classification (NCBI taxonomy): domain Eukaryota; kingdom Viridiplantae; phylum Streptophyta; class Magnoliopsida; order Proteales; family Proteaceae; genus Protea; species Protea cynaroides. The sequence goes on along the minus strand of CM053276.1, from coordinate 10,177,888 downwards.
TTTTTCATTCATCAAATTCGTGCTAAGGCTTGTAGTTCTAGGACTTCTCTAAACAATAACTTACCTGGAGGTAGTTTATTTCTAATAGAACTTTACCTTAAAATAAAGAAAGTAACTTAAAACATTTAAAACATTTAAAACATGTAAAAACAATAAAAGACTTAAAACATTAAAAGTCTTATCAAATTAGATAAATGTACTCAACTAAATAAAGACTTATCTAACTAAACTTGTGATGCTAAAATACTAATCCCGTATTCCTACATTCCTACCTTATGCCCATAATTTAGGAAGTGGCCTATTATAATGAAAACCATGGGATCAAAGGTTCAACATGTATAGCACAAAGGCTTATTTTCACTAAAAGAGGCTCATTTACGTGTTCTATCTGCTTCAGTTAGGGTGTCAGTCTGGTTGTTTAGACTTAATTTTGGTTGGTTTCTGTCTTATCCTGCAAGGTATTATGTTTTAGAAAGTACGAGTTTTAGTTCAGTGGCTTTTACTTTTGGACTATCAGTTTCAATTGTCAAAACTTATTTGCATGACGTCATTTGAAAGCATTCCGTCTTCTTTCCAGGCTCTTAGCGATACATAATCCATTGATTTGAGAAAGTTACTGTTAGTGTACTGGGTAATGTGTAGGTTTTTTATGGGAATACAGAATTTTTTGTTTGATTAGGAGTTTTTTTCAGGTCGTTTCTCTTTACTAAGGTTTTTTTAGTATTACAAAGTCATATGTTGGGGCTTGTAAGTATGAACAAAACTTTTGTTTTTCTCTTTGGTAGTTGTCTAAACCATATGTATTTGTCTCTGAACTTCATGTAATTCTTTTAGTTCTTTGTTTAGGAAGCTTCAAGCGAAAATAAGGGTCAACCAATTTGCTTAGTCTTTTCACATTAGTCAATTGATTCTAAATCTTTTCTTTGTTTGTAGTAATGTTACCTCATTTTATCCGTAACCCTTTTTTAGGTTCTTTAAATATTGGGTAAAGTACTCATACCACCTTTGTGAACTTTGCTTACCATGAACCTAAAAGTTGACAACAATTATTCATACTACCCCTAAATTTCAAACCTTGTTACACAGACCACAAATGATGATGTTATCAAGGTTAAACTCTTTTAATGTCTAAACTACCCTCATGGGTATGGTGAAAAGACTAAAATAGGTTAAACTCTTTAACTGAGTTTAACTGAGTAGTTTCACTAAAGCCCGACTCTAAAAGTCCTAAAATCTATTCAGTTCAGACAACCTAAACCCCGACTGTGGAGTTGAGTGTTACGGTGGATGCGTTTGGTGATCCCTGTGACAGATAATTCCACGGCTGCCGCAATTGATGCCGGATTGTCTTGCTTAATTACGGTAACCATGCCGAGATGGGATCGAACAAAAGAAAAAAAAAATGCCATCGTAATTGAGATGAAGACTGAAAACCAGAAATAATCATCACCGCCAGACTAAGAGTTTAGATTTCGAAGTCAAATCTCAACGGATCTGGAGAGCGTATGCTAGATGAGATAGTTGCCGCGGCAAAAGAGAAAATAGAGAATTTCGCTTGTCACCGATCAGGAAAGAAATGAAGAACTGCCATCTTAGTTATCGGAAAGAAGAAACAAACAACTGCCATCGTCCAAAACTCTTTCTCTCCGCCTTCATTCCTCTCTCTCATCTGCCAATCACAAATGGGCGACAAGATGAATTCCCGAATCAAACTCCCCCTAATGCGTTGGAAGTTTCATTTTAAAAATCCATTAAAAAACACTTTAAGAAACCATATTAAAAACACCATTTAAGCACACTTTTTTTGACGATCAGAAAATTTCAGTTGTAGAGAATTAATAGAGACGACAAGTTCCGACCTTTTGGAGAAAGAGGAACTACAAATCGGTGGTTCTTGTGTAAGTTCGTTACCCTACAGTTGAAACAACAGCAAATAATGAAGCAAAAGTGCTCCTCTGTTTGGGGAAAGCAGGGGAACCTAATAGAAGCTGCGCAGCAACATCAGCAGCAGGTTGCAAACAGAGGAACAAGGGCTGGTGTGTTCGGCAATGGAAGATGCACTCCTATGGATCTGTCATCCTCCGAGTGGCCGCCGCTGCAAAAAATACATGCGTTGGTGATCAGAATCGATCAAAACAGATAATAAAAATGGAGAGAATGGGTTACTCCATTTCGAGGACTACAAAAAGCTTTCTGCTGTTTGTTGCAGAGAAAAAAGGAGATAATCGGTGGTGAGCAGAATCGATCAGAACAGATAATAAAAATCACTAGAACTGATCTAAGCCAACAAATAAAGACCATCATCACCAAATAGATTGGAATCGAACAACAAAATTATGGGGATCATCAAATCAGTAGAATTGCCGAATCGCCAAATCGCCTTCCAAGTAGATTATTTATCATCAAATCAGAGATTCGAACAGATCGTGGAGGGTTTTTTCTGGAGGATTGATTGACCAAAAAATGGGGATCAAAATATTTAATCAAAAATTTTGTGCTTTATCGTCCTTTTTCACTTCGTCAAACAACAAGAGGTCACACTGCTGATACCGATTGAACATAATGATGAATTCTCCGGCGAAATCGATGATTTTGGACAAGGAATCGATGATCTGGGCAATTGCAGCACCAAAGACCGGCGATGGAGAATCACCCAGACCGGCGATGGAGAAGACGACCAGAGAGCGCCCGAACAATGGGGTGGATATGTGGGACTGATTCTCTATAAAGGGTTAAAGGGTATTTATGTCATTAATTATATGTATCTCTGTTTTGAAAAGGGCAAAAATGATTTGGTCTTTTTGTTGGTAAATGGACTAAGGGTATAACGGTCCACAAAGGTTTAGGGGGTAGTATGAGTAATTGTTGTCAACTTTTAGGTTCATGTGTAATAAGCAAAGTTCACAGGGGTGGTATGAATAATTTACCCTTAAATATTTTATCAGCAATTTGTCAACCTTGCCTTCTTTCATCAATTTTGGGCCTCTGTGCTCCTTAAACCTTTTGATCAAACCCTAGTTGCTTCTGGTTTTCTGCTGGAAAATGCTGCTTTAGCAGGTATAATATATAGGGGTTTGGGATAATTCTTTAGGATTAGACTTTTCACCTTCCAAAAGTGATAGTATGGTATGGTACAGAAGCAAGATTGGAAAGGTTTATATGCAGAAAATCCTTTTTTTTTGGGGGGGGGGGGGTGTTGACCAAAATATGTTTCTCTGAGCTTTCACAGGCAACACAAAACTAAGTAGTTTTGAATGATTTGAAAGCCACTATTGTGCTTGATGCAGGCCAAGATCCGTTGGATAGGAATCTTCTTAGGATTTAATTTAGAAATCTTTGTAATTTTTATTTCTTTTGATTTAATCTTATTTTAGAGTTTTATTTCCTATTAAGGAGGTAGCCACGGTTTTAGTCAGTTTCTTTTTTTTATTTATTATTGGAAAAATTATCTTGTGGGCCCCCCTCTCTTTAGACGTGATTAGTTTTTTATTTTTATATTTTATTAGTTTGTACTAGTTGTGGGTCTCTCATCCCTTAGACGTAGGTGAGTATTAGTATTTGAGTTGATTTTCTAATTAGTAGTTGAGTTTAATTAGGACTCTTGTATTGAAGTCATATTTGAATTCTAATTGTGTTTTTTTAGAGTTTCAGTCCAATTAGGATTGTAAGTTTATTTAAAGATAGTTTTAGTTAATGAAATTATGATGGAATAATGAAAAAGGATTATTGAGAATAAAGAAAAGAAGAGGCTCTCGGCTCTCTCCCTCTGTATGGTATCCCTCTGATCTCTCTCTTTGATTTCCCTTTCTCTCTTGCTGCGTTGACAGCTTCTTTCTTTCCTTTTCTTGTTCTCTTTCTTTCCTCTTCTTGTTCTCTTGGTCCTCTCTCCCTTCCCCCTTTGGTTCTGCTGTAACAACAGCCCATCCCTTTCCCTTTCCTATTAATTCTTCGTTTTGATTCCCTACAATTATCCCATCTCTTTAAAATTTCCCATCAATTTTCCATCGTGTATATTTTGGTTCCCATCCCTTTTTCTCCCTTACCTGATAATGGTGTTTTCGATATTCTCCATTGATGTTCCCTTTCATCCCTTTATGTGAGATTCAGTCTCCATTAGTGCTTCAGTTATGTACTTATGGATTACATGTAGTCATTTCAGCTTTCTATTACAAACTGTTCCCGCTCCTCTCTCCTTCCCTGTATAGTTGGTTCCTATGAGGTCATTACTCATAATTTTTAATGTGGCGGATTGCCGGATTGGAACTCTGAAATTACCTTCAAGTGATGGGAAGGTTATCTTTTGAGGCATGTCCTTACAAACATCTTGGTGTATGTTCTCTCAGCTATGATGGTTTCTGGCAGTTTTAAACTGTGTGATGTATGGTGTTACTTTGACAAGATTTGATCATTGATCTGCTGAATAAACTAAAAGATTCTTCCTGATGAAGTTGGTCTGCCTTCTTCACCTGTTGAAATTACCTGGTGTTGATGGAGTGGCAGCATCAGTAAGAAGATGGTATAATTTGTAAAATTGACATCAGTTGCTACAGAGCCATGGTTCATTATGAAAGGGGAGATATCCTGAAGTTTTTTAGAATACATTGTGACCCACCTTTGGAGAAGGTAGGAGTTATGGGGCTATATACGAGAGGAATATGAGAGTGCCTGAAGAAAATATTGGTTTGTGATTGTAGAGTTTGGAACCTGCCGCTATCTTGGGTCTATTATCTTATGAAGTTCGAAGGGATTAATTTTCACTAGTTTCTGGCAGAGTTGGTTGCAATTGTCTATGGTTGTATCAGAGTACTTTTGAGTGCTTGTAAATGGGCCTTCCTTGTGCTTGTACCTCTGATGGCAAATCTGATCTCTCATGTTCTAAATAAAGGACTTGAGAGAAGGATCTGCAAGGTGGATCTCCAATTCTAAGGTATCACAGAGAAAATTAATACCAAACCACCAGAAAAGATGAAGCAGAAATAGAATAAAACACAGAAAAGGAAAAAGGTTTCTACATTCCCGTTGTAGTAGCCCTTCCTACATGCCCTGCCATGTGAATAGCTGATGTTGCTATTTTAACTGTTGGATAGAGAGATCGTGGTCTGGATTAGCCATGTGATGAATTGCAGAGTCTAATTAATCAAATACCGACCTGAGTATTAGCATGCATCCCCTGTATGTTCCTGCACACTTACCATAGTCTGACAGTTACTGTGTACTCTCTCATAGCCCTGGATTTTCAAAGCTCTGTTTTTCCATGTATCAAACTCCAGTTGGGGCTGAAACTGGACATATAAGTATGGGACCTAGGGGTCTACCTGTCCACAAAATTTGGCCCTATCTGATCAGCCATGTGGCAGCTGTTGGCATTTATAATTGACATGTAAGAAAGGTTCCTACATTGGGCCATGTAGGAGCTGGGCTCCCCAGAAAATTCAGAAGTAGAAAACATAAAAGAAACTTGAAAACTTGGTGAAAACTGATCTTGATGGATCTGGAATTTAGGTTAAGTACCCTTAGTGACTGGATCTAGCAGCCAGTAAAAAAATCTCAGAAATCTGAGATCAGAATAAGGGGCTGATGACGCTACCTAGTGATGGTAAGAAAACAGTGCTGGGATGATAGATGTATTAATTTAGGCGGGTAAACTAGATCCTAATTATAGGAAATCAATAAATCTAAGCAACAGAGACTGAGGAATCAAATAAGACTAATCTGACCATTAACTAAGGACTGATGATAAATGATAAATCTAAGCAAACTGTAAAGAGAACAGGATGCCACAAGGTGAGAGTACCAGTAGAAACTGATCTCGAATGAAGATAGTAAGTAAATTGAAGATAGGAGGAAGGAAACAAGAGTTCACCTGTGATGCAGAACCCTGGAATCCACGGGCAACCTGAAAACCCACTCATGTCCATTGCAAATACTCACAGCCAAAATTGAAGTAAACTGAATATTATTATCTCGTAATTCATGTGTATAGGCCAGGGACCATTACATCTATTTAGACACTGAATCAGACTTATTTCTTACTCATTAGCTGCTCAAGAAATCCAAATACCAAAAGGAGAAAACAAAACAAAACCTGCCACCAGCTATAGGAAGCATTCTAGTTGTTCTGCGACTACAAAATTAGACAACATAAACTGAAAATTAAAAAAAAAAAAAAAAAGAGAAAAAAAGGGCCTGACACTCCTATCCAGTCGAGGACACCAGTTAACACTTAGAATGAGATGAACTAAGCCAAAAGTAACCCCGCAACCTGTAAAGAATTTCTCAACTAATTATCCCCGACCTATTCTAAGAAATAATACTGGATGATTATCCCTGATGCACTCCAATTAGTACTAGTTAACTCTTTTTCGCTGCTACACCATCTGTTAGACAAGTTCATTGTATAGAAATTATCACCTCAGTGGGTAGTGTCTTATTTATGGCGTAAATCTAGATTCCTGTCATCATCTTGGGTGTCTCCCAAATTTAGAAAACTCACAATTTCTTCTCTGGAACTTTTACAGGGAGTAGCTCGGTGAATCAGCTTGGGTGGACATTTGCTGCATAATAAAATCCATGAATCGCACCAGGTTATAAAAATGAGTTGGGTTAATTCTTGAAATGGAAATGTAAATTTTTGGTCATACATACCCTAGCCATGTAAGTTGCCCCTGTAGACTTTGTAGTATTGTAATACTGACCTTTTGTTTACACCCAGTTTTCAGATTACTATATTGTTTTTGTTTCGGTTGATGATCTCTTCTTGCGCTGGAACATCAAGAATTCTTCCAGTCTTGATTCTATTTGCCAGGAAGAAGGTTCAGGTTTCCACATTATTTTGTAGGAAAGGGGAGACGACCCAGCAAAGAGGAAAAGGTGAGGAACAGAATTGAAACAAGATACAGCACATATTAAAAAGAAGCATAGAAGGAGACCAGTTGTAGCTTGCATAGATATTATAGTTTTGGCTACTTTTTTAAAAAATTTCATTTTCCCAATACCAATGGGTACGGTAAACAGATGAGTTAGTAGGATTCGTAGGTCTTTTCGTAGGTCTTTCCATTCCTAGAGTGAGAGATTGCTTGCATTCATCTATTTAAAAATGTCCCAAGGCATGTCTGGCAGATCACACGAACACGTCATATTTAGGAGGGGATTTGGTGAGAATGAATGCTTTCTCAGGTCCCACCACACAGTTGGGCTACCTTTGGTTTGCATTTTAGGTCAATTTTTAAGATGACAAAAACAATATTTGATATGCATTTTTGTTCCATGATAATAGAATGTGTTAGAGAATGCAGCTCATTCTAAAATACTCTTAATTCTATTTTGCAAAGAGAGATGCTGCATTCCAAGAATGCATTATCAAATGCAGCCCAATTTTATAGACAATGCAGGTTCGAATAGGTTTCATAAACGAGGGGGTGCAATCATGCCAGCACTAATGCACCGGATCTAGTGGTAATATTTCTCTTCAAATGGACCCGTACGATTCTACGTTCAGCTTTGACCAAGAAACAAATTGTAAAAGCTTTAATGCACAAAGAAAACTCGCCTTGGTGACAGACGATGTCTAATTCCTCAAGAAATTTCTCCAAATTATATTCTTATACCAAATCAAACGTGTTTCCATGCTTATGGCAGTTTTGATTCTGAATCACTCAGCATAAAATATCTTGATGAAGCACACAAAGCGGAAGTCTCCACTCCATTTTCTTTTCTTCATTTTTTTTTGGTGGGGGAGACGAAGTAGCTCTTCACTCCATTTTCTTTTTCCTTAATTTTTTTAGAGGGGGAGGGCGGGAGCTCGTTTTCCATGACCACTGTTCAAGTGTTCTTCGGCTGTTTAAGTTCATGATCTATAGTCTAGACGACAATGGGTGATAAAGGGAACCAATTAGGTCACCTTTTGAGTCATAATACATAGTTCCTGGTTTAAATGACAAAATTAACGACTGTTGTTACAAAATGTACGGCAGTGAGCATCAAACTAAATAATTGGGAACATTTGTTTCACTTTCATCAGGCTCGGTCTCCGTGTAACCGAGGATACAATCACCTTGGTATCCCGGCCCTGCATTCAATAGGTGTGTGAGACAATGTCTACTTGTAATCGGGTCGGTTAGGAGACAACCTCTTTCATCATAGAGGAAGTTTCACTCAGATGGATATCCATGCTAACTTAATCCTCATAATGCTAAAGGTCTTGGTTGGGTTAGTAAAATGCTCACAACACAATAACCCACGAGTGAGATTGGTAGATGATAGCCCAATATCAAGTTTGATAAGAAAATCCATAAAAACTAACACGAATCAATTTGGATTGACAGATGATTTAGAGCACAGCAAATCTGTTCGATACGATTCCTCATCTACAATCACAGGTGGAATAGTCCATGTTCCTAGAGAATGGCCCGATTTATTCCCACCTACAAAAAGTGAAGCGAACAATAATGTCTAGGAGTTACCCAGGTCATACTAGTTGAATTTCAGTACGAGGAATATGTCACTAGTTGAAACGTCAATGGAAGGGAAATTACCTTCTTTTGTGGCTTCTTCACATCTTCTCCAGTATTTGAGGGAGAGGTTGGGATCCAAAGTCTTTGACAGGCGTTCATAGTTCTCTTCTGCCTCGGTAATGCATTTTGCCTAGTCAAGAAAATAAAGGTGGCATTAGAAAAATCTTAATTGAACTGTTTAGTTACATGTACATGCTAACATCTCGAACGGCTTTAGCCAAAATGATCAAGTGGACAATGAGAGTTTTGAGAAAAAAAGATTTAAATGAAAATAAGCAGTTTAGACTCTTAGAGTCTAGACACCAAACTCTTAACATCCACTAAACGGAATAAAGAAGCATCCGTCAAGAACATTGACTAATTCCAAGAATCTTAACTACCCTAAAGCTCCTGCAGAGTCTTTCTAAGATAAACAAAAGGAGTACAAAGAAGCAATACTGGCCATTAGATCTGATTTGAAAAGGGCAGTTTAGATAAATGAATCTGTTTCTCTATAGTTTCCAACCATAATGGACATTTATTCAAGATGAAGCCAGTACTATATAAAATATGTTATTGAAAAGCCAAGAACATATGTATAACCTTACTGTCAACATTCCTTACTACAAAAAATCTGTTTATCTAAAAAAAATGGCATGTATAATTAATAAACTCACCAACATGGACGGTGCAACTGAAGCTCCATATATTTGAACAAACATGCGCAAAATATTGAAATTATTTTCAACCACATCATCCTACATAAGATGCAATCATCCTTCACATGAGAAAAGGTTACACTGAAAACAGATTAGACGGTCAATAAGTAGTTTCAAATTATTACATGCTCGCACCTCATAATCAAACCTACAGCATCATAACCGTCTCGTCATTGACCGCAAAATAGTTCCACGTTCAATTGAAAAGGAAAGGGCGAAAATGTAAGGAATAAGTTTCAAGACAGATATAGTAAGCCTAATTTTCCAACAGAACTAATGAGCACTACTCCATCTTTCTCCCCCTCCAAAAAAAAAATAGTGCAACAGTATATGTGTCCTATGAATTAGGCTTCCCCTACTCTGGAAAACAGGAAACAGACAGAATGTACATAATCACATTTCAATTATGCACATGATCATGCAGACTGATGAAGAAATTCCAAGACCAACTATTGCAGATCATCCCAGGACAGACTGACCGATGGGTGCAAGTACAGATGCACCGCAGCCAGACCTACATATGGCTCCAAACAAGTCCTTTGACAACAAGAATGGTAATATATTTTGGATCAGATCCTATCAGAAAACAAGAACAATAAAAGGAGAAACAAAGGTTAGAAGTACTTACAAGTCATCGGATATCTCAACAAGGAATTCTGAGATTGATAAGAACTCCATATGCAATTCATTAACCTTCACAACTTCATAGACAAAGATATTATAACCTATTGAATTAGAACTAAATGTAAACAATTGTGCCAACTGACATAGGAAAAAATAAAACATACTCAGCATCTATATCAGCAGCACACAGTAATATGTTTCAAATTTTCAAAGACTCACTTTGACCCAAAATGTAAGGATATAGGATTCATTTTGATCACATCAAATCTTGAGAAAATAGAAGAGAGCAGAACGCTAGAGAATGAACATTAATGGCAGGAAGAAGTTTTGTTGAGGGTAGGTAAGATTAGTTCAAGTCTGTAAGACCGAGGTTGCAACAAAGACCATGGTAACATTCAAAGAACAAAGTAGATTTCCACATGTCAGTTTTCAGTGGGTATTGGTGGGACACTGGCTTATACATTGCGATAAGCTAGATTCAAATCAATAGAACATAGAGCGGAAACTTTCCTATCTTTATAATGGATTGATGACTATCTTTTTTACAATACCAAAATGCATTTTTCTTTTCTTTCTTTTCTTCAGGATTGGGGGGATAACTGGTTTCATTGATGAGTAAAACGGAATGCATGATATTAAGTGTCAAGTAGCCAAGCTACAGCAAAGACTTCAAAGCTAAAATTATCTCAACCATATAAATACCACTACAGGCCAGTCGGAGCCCAAGGAATATGCTCTCCATATTTTACAGTTGACATGAGTCCCCCAATGCAGTTGAGGCTTCAGCTTCAGAACCCTCCATTTTGTGAGCATGTCCGCTGACGAAGACCACCATTGAAATGAAACAGATCAGCAATGCTTAAGCATGATTCTGCTTGATAGTATTGGAGAATGTCCAAGAGCCATCTCCTCTTATCATCCATCTAATGACAATAGATGGAACAATTTCCATGATAATACTAATGCCTTTTGACTTGTTTTTCCTCGAGAAAAGGAAAACCTTAGAATAATGCTAATAGCTCGACTCTTGTGCCATTAACGGTGTTATGAGAACCTGCCTGGCCTTCAATCCTCTGAGGCTGGCGGGTACCCGATCACCGGTTGAATCATCCATGTCAACCGAGACACCCCTCACCTCCCACTGTTTCATGTTGCAGCCGGACTGAGGAGAGAAGAATGTGGGCCTGATTTGAGTAGTTTAGGCCTATAGGGTTTTGGAGTACGGTGTCCTTTTGGCCTTTCATCATTGAAAGATGCATTTTCGTTTGACCATAACAAGCTTTATTTCTCAACCTGGTTAGACCATTCTAAGACCATTGACTCGGCCAATTAGACAGTCAAACCAACCAAGTCAAAAGAAACATTAAAATATGAAAAAAAATTCCCTGAAAAGCAGGTTGCTAGGTCAATTTGGCTTCCTTAGACTTTTGAATGGCAGTTTGACAGATTCAACTGCCCGGGTCGACCAAGGATTCATAGCTGTTAATGTGGCCCACAAGAAGAGCCCATATCAAGCCCATCTTGAAAACCCAGCCAGTGTCGGTGGCAGTAATTAGCGCCAGCGACACTAGCTGCTGGCTCATTCCTTTTATCCTCTTTATTTTATTTCCATGTTTTAGTTTATTTTGTTTCTTACTTCAGTCTCTTTGTATATAGAGACTTCCCTTATGTAATGAGTATCTTTTTATCTACAAATACAAAGTGCAATAGAGGAGAGAGCCACATAGATCTCGACACCAGCCTCTTACTGGTTTCGTGATTCTCTCTCTCACTCTCTTCTTCTTCTTCATTAGTTTTTCTGGTTTAGTACTTTGTTTGTGTGGTTTTGTCACAATAGCATTGCCTAGTCTCAGGTTCCTCTAATACCCCCTCTCTCTCTCTCTCTCTCTCTCTCTCTCTCTCTCTCACACACACACACACACACACACACACAAAGACCTAAAAATCTCAGGTTCTGCTTCCCTACATTAATACCAAATTCCCGCAATAAATGTTGTCACCTTAACAAGGCTACCTCATTTTCAAGGCGATTGTAAGGAACCTGGAGGGCAAGGCATCTTGACAACCTTGCCTGTAATAAGTGTAATCAATATACTCCCGCAAGAACACAGGATTATAAGTTTAGAAAAAGTCCCAATGAACTCTCCCCTCCCTCCCCCGCTCTCCAACCTTCCTCCGCCTGATCCCCCGTTTTGCCCCCTGAATCTCCGACTACTTCCCAATCCCCTTCCTTGGGGTTGGATTCTGCTGTCCATTGCATCGAAGAGGGTGAACTTCCTGTTACCCCACACCCGAATCCCCTTTCCCTAGCTCCTGCAGCAAGCAACCCCCTGCCCTCTGTCCCCATCGCTCTCGCAGGGAATTGTCCCAAGTGTGTCCCCTCCAGTTCTAGGAGAGAAAGTCAGCTGTCCTTGGAGGGCTCTGTTCCGCTCTTCCCCTTCCTATGAGGGAGAGGGTTTTATCCTAAGTCATCTTCCTTTGGCAGTGTACTCCGTGGGTGACTTTCAACATGAAATCAATGCTTGGCATCATTCTTTCATAGGTCAGTTTATAGGTCATTGACCGCCATTTAATCTTGTCAAAATCTATCTCCTAAGGCAATGGAAACCTAAGGGAGCAGTTGATACATACCTTCTAAAGAATGGCTTCTTCCTCTTTAGCTTTGCTAAGGAATCGGATAAGCTGGGAGTGCTCAAAAGAACCATTTGGCATGTTACAAGAAAGTCGATGATCTTTCGGCAATGGAAAAAAGGGATGAAACTTGACCAGGCTGGAATGCGTTCGCTTCTGCTATGGGTATCTCTTCCGAACCTCCTGTTGCATCTCTAGCACAAAAAAGGCCTCAGTCTGGTTGGCTCTGCTCTGGGAATTCCATTCTTTTCTGTACCAAGGCCATCAACTGACTAGCATTTGCACGAATCTGTGCAAAAGTCCAAGCCTCAGATCCCCTCACAAATTTCATTCCATCTCTGACGATGAATATAGCCATTGGGAGCAACCTGTGCGCTATGATTGGAAGCCCCCCATTATATATCTTGTGGCATTTTCAGGCATAGTTCACCTTCCTGCAGTTGTTCTAAGGTTGCTGCTTTGGACCCTTCTGTGGAGTGGGAGAAGTCTCCTACTGAATCCCAACCAGGTTCTTTCCCTACTGGCAGTAGAGACAACAAAGACTGTCATTTGCTTTCAAACCAGGATCTCCTACTTGGCTCCATCCTCGGCTTCCGTGCGGAGCTTGCCACCTCATCTCCCTAGTATGTCTCCCACTGACAACATCACTTGCGCCTTTCCATCTTCGTGCAACCCTTCTGAAATCTTGGGAGAGATAGCAGAAGATATGTTGACCTGCCCTCTGTTGGCCCCTCTGCTTTGCCGCATGCCCCCCTGTCAATCCTCTGGTTCCTGCTTTGTTGTCTGATTCTGAAGCCATCTCCCTGCCTTTTGATCCCCCGCCTGTTCCTCCTATCACCATCCCCCTTTTGGCCAGTGCTTCCTCCACTTCCCATTCTACCCTAACCCCGAATGTTGTTTTCACTCTTCTAAACGAAAGGCCAAACCTAATATCTCGAAACCTCCTAAAATCCCTCTTCCGGTTGGCCCAGCCATGGTTCACTCCTCGACCATCTATAATATTTCCTCCCCCACTTCATCAGTCCAGTTGAATCCCAGACCCTTCCTCTAAGCCCACCCCCCTTTTTAGAGAGTCTCCCCGCGACTCGATAGGTGTGATTCGCTGGAGGCCCCTCACGCAAACCAGTCCCCTCACTAGTCCTATTAACTATGACCCTTCCATTCTGATCCCTGGCCACCCTCTTCGGGGACTCTTTCCCTACCTTCGACATCTTCCTCCACTATGGATCACTGTTGTAACTCCTCCCCTCCTTTATTTCCCTCCCCAACCCCTGTTTCTATTCTTCCCTCTCCTACTCTGAACTGAAACAACTGAATTTATAAATTAAAAAAAATATATTATGTATTTCTAAATTTTGAAGATGGATTCTTTTTATTACACTTGTTGAGATTTTTTTACAATGGTTCTTATAAAAAATCTTCAATGATTTCATACTTCTTTTAGCCCCCCTTTCTGTATTTGATCTGTTAAAGTTCCAACTGAATTTTAATAAAACTTACAAGCCCTTCATCTGTTCTAAGATCCAGCATCTTTTCTTTCTTTCTTTCTTTCCTTTCTGTTTTTAGACATAAATAGGTAAATTGTATTTCATAAGAAGAAAAAGGTACAAGGCACATGGTACAACTCTTTTACGTCCACAACCAATTTAGATCACCCCTTCAATTTCATTGTCCTTCATCAAGTAAGCTGATAACACTTCTTTCTGTGCAGAGTAATTTATGAAGAGTTTAAAATTTTAAGCTGCACTGCAACAATGTAACTTGAGAGATGTGAAACTGTCCTTCAAAGTTCAAACTTAATGTAGCCATAATAAAATGTCCAAACATAGGACAAGGGACTTGGTGCACATAAACTGAATGATTTTACAAAAATTTGCAATATTGCGAAGAAAATACCTGCTCTCCTCTTAACTGATACAACAACATATTCAAAACCCGGAAATCAAATGATTTAAGATGAATGGCTCTCATCACATCTTCAATCAACACCTATCATAATATATTCTTCATCAAAATCTGAATGAGTATATGCATGATGCAGATAATATTTCATTTAAATGGAATGAGAATCTATACTAACATATTGAAGTGTGACAAGTTATGTACACAAATGGTTACACCCTCAGTATTAAAATTAGCAACATCTAACATGTGAAAAGAAATCCACTAAAGCAAGAAACAGCCTGGTTTCCAGGATCAAAAGCTGAAGCTTCTGCAGCCAGGGCATTGTTGACACTCACCATGTGCAATTATTCATATGGAATATCCAAATGCTGCATAGCAAGTGGATAGGTTAGAATTATTTCTATTTGGATAAATTCTTAGTCCTGTTACAATTCATATAAGAAACCAATGGGAAATAGCCAATTCAATGTGCCTACCAACATATGTACATCTGTAGTCATCAGTCCAGACCATCTATATTTTGAAATCCTATTGGATTGGAACAAGACAATCTTCACATCTATAACTTTCAGATCCTGAGATATACAAACCTTCCCCCCCCCGGAAAAAAAAAAACCCATAAACAACCATCCCTAGCTACTCAATTACCCTACAAGCAAGGAAAGCTAGAGAGAGAGAGAGAGAGAAAGAGAGAACATGCAAAAGAGGCACTGTAGCTTAGACTAAACATCAGAATTCTTTCCCCTGCAACATTCACCCCTTCCATGGCCTCTTTTAATTACAATATCCTAAAATCTGGTTTGCATCCATTGGTCAGATATTCAGTTATTTATTGCCTTCATATTCTGGTTGTTTTCTCCTCTCTGCAATCCTGACTTCTAAGTGAGTTTCCAAATCCTACACTCTTCGGATTTAGAAATCCCATCAGGTACAGCCACAATTGGTTGCTCAAGTTTATTAGGTAGTTGTTTAAATAAACTTGAGCAGCCAACTGTCTGTATCTTTGATCATGATTAGAGTTTTTGATCTGTCTTGGCCTCTTTTAATATGACTCTTCTATAGGTGTCTTTAGAACACGACACCTTCTTTTAATTAGCCCTTGTCTTATTCCCAAAAATTTTTTTGTCAAGGGTAAATTGGCTTTTCATATGTAGCATTAATGTAATTGCCAATTGCCATTGATGCCGTTGTCATTATGTTTGGTTTTCGAATGGACATGTGAAATGACAAGAATTACCCTCATTAATAAAAACAAATGCATTATACTGAGAGGGCAAAAAATTAAGGTGCCAAAGAATTTGACACCTTAGAAGGTGTCTAAGGTGTCAAAAAGAAAATTCCATCACTAAAACTGCATAGTTCTGAGCCTTCAATGCTGAGGCAACATATTAGTGGCTGGATTGGTTATCAACATTCAAAGAGAGGAAAATCTACCTCTCTTTTTTGGATCCTAGCAAATCTAGCGTTATTGATGATTGAGGCAGCTGGATGTTGGGAAATCCTAGACAGAAACAGCGAAATGAAACTGGATGGTTGGACCCAAATACCTATTTCAGCATTACAAAAAACTAATAGTGTGCTGAGGTACACTGTAGATGGGAAAAAGATGAATCAAACACATTGGATTTATTATTGTAATTTTTATCTATGTGCACCTAACATCTTAAAAGATTGGCATCTATATACTAATAAGACTTCAAGAGAACCACATGAAAAGTAACAGAAAATAATTAGTAGAGATAACCGCCTTGCAAGAAAAATGTAGAAAGGTTCCACAAATGAGTACCTCCTTTTTGCTTACAAGTGCATTACAAAGGTTCCTTTCCAGAGCCCAATACTCTTGTCCACACCTTAGTTCTTCTTTTATTCTGAACTAATTAAGCACAATGGAACCAGCATGGAGTTAGAGATCTTCTTGCCTTAGCAGCTCTAAGAAATACATCTTTGCTTTTAAGATTTGTCAAGTAAGCAGGATGCCAGACCGTTCTGTCAAAAGTCTCTGCCGCTCAAGCAGAAGAATAAGAGGCCTAAATGGATCAATTTTAAAAGCCTCAAGGTATTTCTTTCTCAGCCTTTGCTTTTCATCCTGCATCTTCATTAAAATCAAATTGACTTGACATTAAATACTTATTGACTGACTGAAAGATTTATAAAGGAGTGCTTCCAGGATTCCTAATTTACCAACCTTATAAACATTAGTGAAATGGTCAGATCCTCCTATAATAACACCCTTCGTTGATGGATGCAGAATTTCTTCATTATATCTGTCAAGCTGTATTAAGGGGGAGAAGAGGGGAGATGGTTATTGAGAAACAGAAGACATCATTAATACAGCATATTATTCACTGTTTGACCATCTTACAAAAGCACTTGATACTTTGGTTTGCTTATTTCCACATGGTTCGAAACACTGTGGTCTGCAGGATCACATAAATGGATTCTGCACAGCACTTTTGTCAAATGGCAACTGGGTTATTTAAAGCTTTTTCTCTCAACAAAAAGGAGATGGATCATTATAACATTATTGTTGTGCACATTACCTGATAAATGTAGCTTTCTGTAAATGAAAGAACAGGTAGGTATCTGAATATTGATTCTGGTTTACTCACATCTAGATCATGAAACATAAAATAGGACCTGCACTGAAATAGGCCACATAATCATCACCTGACCATTTGAAATAATAAAATTTATCCCAACTATGTCAGGAAACAATTTCATGTCATTAACAACATATCCAAGGCTTAAACTGCCAAGAAGGAAGAGCACAAGGACAAGTGAAGCAGTGACGAACCTGGAAGGTGAGGAAGAGATGGATGGAGGCTTGGAGATTTCTAGCTTCCTTACAAACCAGGATTGGATTGTAAGAGCTGCTTTGAGATTTGGATAGGATTATTGATATCATTTAATAATTATTGCATGTTTATCTGTGTCAGTAGGTTAAGAGTTAAGAGCCCAAGTAGATTAGGATTTCATCTTCAGCTGAGTCTTCATATTTCATGTTTATCAATGTTAGCAGGTTAAGAGTTAAGAGTCCAAGTAGGATATCATCTTCAGCTGAGTCTTCATATTAGATTAGGATTTAATTTGGTTTTATTTTCTTTATATATGAACGTAACTCAAAGATTGGAATAGAGAATTGAAAATGGAAAATTGAGTTTGTTTGAGTTATTGCCTGCATGGCGTGGCAACTGCGAGCTGTCGTTTCCCCTCCTCTCTCTCTCTCTCTCTCTCTCTCTCTTTCTCTCTCTCTCTCTCTCTCTCTTCTTCTTCTTCTTCTTCCTCCCACCTTCCTTCTTGTAGTTCTTCTTTATTTCCTTACTGATTGTTTCTCTGTTGAACAATATTACTGATCTGGAAAAGTTTGCTGGAACCCCATCGATGCAAATATGTTTGACACTTTGACCTGAGATTTGGAGCAACTGCAGTCCCCACTAGGTAAATTCAGGCCCTCAAATCTCACCCCAGATTCCTCATCTGTAGTTAGAAAACAGACTGCAACCAGAGGTCCAGAACAGACCCTGCAACTACCACCAGATCCTATTTCAGGAGAAAAAAATTTATTGATATCTGGTTGCTGAATTGAGTGTTTTGTGGCTCGGTTTTATAGAGCAGTGGGTTAGCAACCACCACCTGCAATTTCGGATCAAACTGAGCTCACATGTGATAGTTCTCTCTGAAACAGTATATGTTCTTCCACCTCTCTTCCTAGGCATGAGATTGAAGACAACCTCCCTTCCCCACGATATAACTTAGCCTATTTCCCTTTATTTCTTAATTTTATTTCATCCATTCCCTTTTATAGCTAGTTTCCTAAAATACCATTGGTTTCATCTGTTTCATCCATCTTCATATTCTCTTCCAAAACTGTCCTTAACACTTTCATCTTAATTCCTTTTACGTCCCATAATTTGTTCCTTACCAAACAAGGATCCTAAATTGCTCCTGAAATTAAAAGAATTCCCACTAATTTGTTATATTTGAAAGGGTGGGCCCATAACGATCCCAAATCAGGGTTTTGCAACCCAGGATTGCATCAAAAAGGACAAGAAAAGAGTTAAGGAGAAGAGGAAAAGGAGAATATCCATCTTTCAGGTGAATTCTTAATTCCTAACAAAGAATGAAAGAGAGATGA
Source organism: Protea cynaroides (assembly GCA_028583415.1). NCBI lineage: Eukaryota > Viridiplantae > Streptophyta > Magnoliopsida > Proteales > Proteaceae > Protea > Protea cynaroides. The sequence continues at coordinate 10,159,382 of CM053276.1, read as the reverse complement.
TAAGAACAGCATCGGCAATATAATGTGTGAACTTCGGTTTGCAAGAAATTCAAGGGTAGTTTAAACACGAAATCTTATGTCCTCAACATGTTTTGTCAACATATTCATCTAAGAAACATGTATTGTTTTAAAATCAATGATTTCTTTAATCAATGCTTTCCACTGATTAAGAAAAATATGGGCATGTGACACTACACCATTTAGTCTGCTTTTATTGTTCCAGTTCACTTGATGCATTTAAAATAAGCACAACTGAAGCTTCTTAGCTATTTAATCTGAATATGACTTATTAAGTACATAAATGCTGGATACTACCTTTCTAAGAGCATCAAGGATCATGTTCTCATGGACAATTCACTAAGAAAATAATTGATTAAAATATTAGAAATGTTTGGTTGGATAAATACAAACAGTTACGGTTATTAATCAGGCTGGTAGAATGCACGGAAAAAATTGCAACTTCATAAAAACAGTGAATATCAATAGGATGAGTACTATAATGGCTAGGACCTTAGTGCTTGACTGAAGCCAGACAGAACCAAATAAAGACAAAATTTTATAATGTGAACCAAACAAACCCTTGAGTCACACAGGATCCAAATTTCCATGACCCTTTAACTAAGCTGAAGTAGTATCAAATGACAACTAAAAATCCTTTGCCATAGTAATAGTAAATACTCACAAAATCTTCAAGAGTAGAATTTGCCCGTCTCATTGCATCTAGTCCAACCAAAGCCATGTCTTCAGCATCAATTGCCCAAGAACCAAGATCGGTGTTATTCTCGACACAAAGTTGTGTATGCTGTTCAACATTATCTTGTTGAAAACCTACACATAGTTTATAAGTCCATAATAAGAAACAAAATAAACAATGCTAAAAAATATTTGACAGGAAAATAACAAAATATCCTTGGGAAGATCATTTAGAAAGAAAGGCAATCATGATTTAAAAAATGCATATCATTTTTTTTGGATTATGATATTCCACACCAAGATGTAGTGGTACTTTCGTTGAGATTGCTCTCAGAAAATGGATACAAGTTCAGATCTCCAAAGACGTTTCTCGTGAAAAAAATAAAACATAAAAAAAATACTGTAATTACTATGACAAAGATTGGAGCATTTGATTCTTTTAAAAATGGATCCCAAAAAGCATTGACTGACAACCATCAAGGGGAGAGGTGGGGAAGGTGATGTATAAAATCATCAAGAAAGAAGAAGCTATTAACAAAGACCTAAAAGAACTTCAAAAGATTGCAGTGTCCCAGTGAAACTGTGTATATTTCGCATAGTTGTAAAGGCGCCAAGGCGAACCAAGGCGTTGGAGGCTTGATGGGGTGCCTAGGTGACCAAGGCGTCACAAGGCCTCATGGGCGCCTAGGCGACGCCTTGACAACTATGATATTTTGTAGTTGGTTCTCAGTTTTCCACAATGCTAAACAAAATATCAAGAGTTTAGACTTATTATTCAAATTACAGTTGATATTACATGAGTTTATAGCTTTAGGAATTCCTCAAATAGATATTCCATATTGAAAGTAGATTATCTTCTCAAAACTTCGATGATCTGTTCCCGAACCAAACATGAACCTTTCGATTCATTTGACTCTCACGTTCAAGTTCTTATAGGGCATTCCCTCTTTCTTTCTTTCTTTCTTTTTTTTCTTTTTTTTTTAACCTTATGAATTCCTTTGTTTAATAATTGAGCAACTCCATAAATAAGAATATTGTAAAGAATTTTCACAGAAATTGCAAACCACTAGTAGAAGTTCTTTATTCATTCTGAAAAGAATGTAAGTACGAAAAATTATAGCATCAAGTGTTACTCATTAGAAAAATTAAAGCAACTAGTTTCCAGTTCCAAATACCTTGTCCAGTAAGAAGCAATGCTTCTCCAAGAACAGCAACTGAAACCTGCCAAACAAGTAAAACCAACTCAGAATGAAAGTTATAATCAGGCAAATAACAGAAGAAAAATAATTAGGGAGGTAAGCTCACCCTTGACAAAAGTTCAGATGCCAAATGAAGCTTCTTGCCCATGTTGAGCATGCCACATGGTTTTACCTACAGCAATCAAGGGCCAAATTAAAGGGAAAGCAATGGACAGATATAGTCTTTTGCTTTTCTTCTTCGTCTTCTTCTTTTTTTTTCTTTTTTTTTTTAAATTACATGAATCACGCTATTCAGTAAATACTTGAGTTAGGAAAAGGAAGAGTTAGGCCAAATTATAAACCAATCAAAGGAAGAACAGAAAGAATAAATTCAGTATGAGAGGGAGGAAAGTATTTAGAAGGATGGGGAGAACAGAAAGAATAAATTCAGTAGGAGAGGGAGGAAAGTATTTAGAAGGAAAGGGAGAACAGAATGTTCAATAGGCTTCATCCTCAACTGATGCAAAAAGTAGAGTACAGTTGAGGAAGAAGTGTGGCTTAATCCCTAGGCAGGCAAATGGGAGTGACTGGCTCTAGAGGGAAGATCACCAGCCAGCTTAATCTGCACCTGAACACCATTTCATCTCCTAAGAATGGTACATTGGCTGAAACTATGAGCCCCCGTATATTTTAATTATATGGGACTGTCCTATTTTATGAGCTCTTTTAGTGTGGGGCTTCGAATAAGATGCACATGGTACCCAAACGAAGTCCAAGAAGTAGAGTTGCTAGTTAGTATGTTTGTTAAGTTGAAAAATAAATTATAACCAAGTTAAATATATCAAAAGTGATAATTAGAATTATGATTAATGACAAAAACAAGAATGGTGTGCATCCACAGCCATCAAAATGAATCTGTACGTGGTGCGAATGTAGTTTTTCTTTTATAAATCCATGAGTATGCAGTATCATTTCCCTCCATACTTAAACAAGCTTTTTAGCCCCGTGCCCGTTGGGAAGGAGATGGTGACTGGTGAGTAAGCAGGAGAGATGGTAGAAGAGGAAAACCATAAACAATGAACTAAGTTGGTTTAAGAATTGGGAGTTCCACCTGCAATCACCACGTCAAATACTCCCAACATCTCAGAGAAAAAGAACAACAACGAATGAGCCCAATCCCCACAAAGCCCAAAATCCAGAAGAAACTGAACGGAATAAGAGATGTGAATCTACTGAGAGGATCTTTCAAGATTATTTCTTTTCTTCCTTTTTATAAGATAGAAAGATCAGACAGATGGAATTCCGATGAGAGAGAACCAAAAAATAATAACAATAATAAGAGCAAAAGGAATTGGAGGTGAGTACCAAGAGGAGCATGAGATCGGCGATGAAGCGGTCGGAATCGGGATGATCAAAAGAGAGCCCATGCCCTACCATGAACGTCATCATTCCCTGCACTTCTTCCAGGTTCTTAAGCTCTTCCATTGTCTCTGCCTCTCTGCGTGTCTGGAAGTAAGCAAGTACAGGCGGGAAACACTATATCGAGTCTCTCAGACGGTTTCCAGTTCTCCCGCCGGCCAACCAAAAGAGCGAAGAGTACTCCACCGTTTGTTCTTCCCGCTTAAAGCATGGATTTAGGATCGATCCGGATCAGGATCGGGATCGGTCCGCAGTATGCGAGTCATTATCAGACCGATCCCTTGTCCGCTTCAGATTAATGATCCAATGGACTGAACCGAGGTGGTATAACCCAGTGGACATGTTTATTTTGATTTTTGTACAAATGATATTTTACCTAATATTTTTTCTAATTTTTAAAATAATTTTTTCTTTAAATTTTACTTTAAAAGGTATAACAGAAGAACTTATTTTATAATATTTTTCCTTTATTTCATATGAAAACAAGTGAAACCTTATTAAAAAACAATTTCCTGTATTTTCTTGTACTAATATCGTTAGATGAAATTAATATTAAGATGAATGATTCCCTTATAAATTTACATGCTTCACGACTGCTTGTGCATTTACTACAAGATAGACATAAAGTAATACATCATAAATACAAAAAATACTCCCTCTTATAAAACCCTCGAGGTGTAAAAAATAGTACATAAAAATCCGTTTCTTTTATTTTTATTTGCTGTATTTGTTTCGATGTAAAAAATAGAGAAGGGAAATTTTAATTTATCATTATTTGTTTCAACATAAAATGTGAAAAAATTATTGAAAAGATAGAAAAATTTTATGTAAAATATCATTTGCATATAAAAATTTAAAGAAACAAAAATGGTTTATGGCCCCATTTGTTTGGTAATTTAGGGTATGAATCATTGGGTTAGAACTTTACATTCCATTTATTTATTTTGGACGAAATAATTTCAAGGAAATATATCCCCACACCGTCAATGCAAAGATTCTTTCTCATGCCCTCTTACATACTGACTATATGAATCCCACACTAACACCCTCCACCTTGATCATGGCGTCCCCCCCCCATTGACAAACCTTTCCTAGACCCATTAGCATGGCATGGAGATCCTGGAATTCAGATCCTCTCCAGAGTCTCCAGCCTCCAGCCCGTCTCCATCAGTTGGATCACGCTCACACCCAATAGAGAGAGAGAGAGAGAGAGAGAGAGAGAGAGATCCAAGGGACGACGTGGGCTGGACGGGCTGGAGAGGATCTTTTTCTGGTGATGCCCCTAATTTATAAAATTAAAAAAATATATATATTCTTAATTTTGCTTCTAAACAAACGGAACCATAAGAAAAAACTCCAAATACTCCTGCAGTTGGGAAATGATTAAGGAAAAAGAGAACATCCCATGGAATCTCATTTGGCTAACAAAGGTGGTTGAAAATCTGGAATCATTTTGGGCCTCTGTAACTTACCACTCAGAGTCTCGATCAACAGAAAGGAGATGATTCTCATTGTAACTTATAATGAACTACAACACAGTCCATAATCCATGTCTAAAAAAAAAACAAAACAATGCTTCTACCAGACAGAGAATCATAGATTATGGAAGCTCAAAATAATTAGCAATGCATACCCACTAAGGTGGCAATTAAAGGAACAGGTTACAACAATGACTAAAAATACATGAAGCTTTGGTGTCTGAAGCCCAGCAGTTATTGGCTTTAATATGCAATGATAATTACCTTCTTTTCCTTCCATCGCCTTTGCAATGGCCAGCTTGTCAAATAACCTTCAACTTCTCTCTAGTTGGAGGAAATAGCCTGCAACCAAAGCAGGTATACTGCTTGCTAGTTGCCCCTACAGACCACAGTCAATATCAACCAAATATCATCAATCAATTTACATTTTCAAGGCCATGCAAGGTAAGCCCATCATTCGTTCAAAATCTCTCATTCCAAGAGTCCTAGGGTTTGTCATTGTTGTTTCCCAACTGTCTAACCCCAGTTTGGATTTCCACCTGTTTTACCCCTTCTAAAACTGGGTGATATGGCTCCATTGGCTCTTCCTCGGCAACAGTCTCCCGCTTGCTTTCCTTCAGCTTCCCAGCCTTCCCAATTGCAAGAATTAGCTCAAGCTGTTTTTGCTGTTGTTCCTATAAAAGCAGCATTCAACAGTGAAGGTATGAAGTCAAAACCATGCAAAAACTACAAGTCAGCACCTGGAATTTTTCCAAATTATACAAGTAGAATTAGACGTCAAGCCCACTTTTCAGATCTACTGGTCACTGAAATTATATATTGACACAAAGATAAACAAAAGATGATGCGATTGCACTATGATAATTCTAGACCAATTCCTTGTACAAATGTCATATATTTAGAATCTCTCTGTAAGATTGGTTTCATTCATGATGACATCATCCATTTTTTTCTTTTCATCTACAAAGCAATATCTTCTTTATTATGTTACTAGAAAAAATCAAAACCATATAATTGACACAATCAGCAAAGAACAAAATTTCTTATCAGCATGAATTAGAGCCAATGACAAGGGTTTAGCAGATCTGTGGGGGTCTGATAGTGGGATTTAAGGACCAGAAATAGTCAAATTCCAATTCAATTTTGAATAGGATTGTTTTCAGGGTTCTGGCCTATGACTGGGACTCACTACATGTTCTACAAAGATACGTTACCTTGGGCCTAAAATTCACTACAGTAACTGGATTGGACCATAAGAGTGTCGAAAATTAACATAAGCTGGGTCCAAGCATCAGATGTATGTTCTATACCATGGAGTTGTTTGGATAACAAGACAGGCTGGGAACTCTTCCAGCTACAAAATCGACTCAATAGTTCTGGAGATACTGCATCAGAAAATTGGACTCGTAATAAGGTGGGCATTGTCTCCTTGGATACCTAGGAATGAGCAATAGAGGCAGGATCATAATGAAGAGAATGACTGGCGATGAAAATCAGCTTTAGATGATGGCAGCAGCCCCTGATGCTGTCAGATGCATGATCTATGAAATGTCCCACATCCATATCAATTCCTCATTCTTGAAATATTTTCAAAGGTGATCACTTCATTCTTCTTATTTTTGCCAACTCTTCTACCCTTTTTTGTGGGGCTGCATGCTGGGGATTGATATGATTTGACGTTCATTTCCTTGGCTCAAGGATGTGGCGACTCTTAGGTAGTGTTTCCCCACTTGAAAGCCAGTCATGTTGATATTAGGAAACAGGTGAAGGCACTGTGTTTTGGCATGAAAAACAACAGCCAGCTCTGCAGGAATACAACAGAGTAACATCTCCACCAAGTAAGATCAGGAACTTCCATTTGAAACCTCGTCAAGTTCTAATAAACCAGTTTTGTCCATGGGCCTATTTTCTTTTGCATACCTCAGCTTCCATTGGAAGGAGTTTTTGCCAGGGAAGCATGGAGTGCTAATGTCTCTGATAAGATATTATAGCTGTGAAGGCCAATGAGCCCTCCTCATCAAATCATTGACAATAGCAGAAACCTGTACATAGAGCCAACAACTCGTCCCCAATCAAATTGTCTTCAGCAATGGCCTAAAAAGAAAGCTCCGAGAATCATCCCTTGCCAGTCTCTGATGACTCTCCCAACTCCATAAGGTCCCAGATTCTGAAGGAACAATCATCAAAATTTAAGCTTCATGACTCTGGCTGGAGGAAGGATCCACTCAACTGTGATGCTATGATACAGGCAAGAGTAGTCTATGACTTGGAACAACTCCCAATACAAGTACCAAAACTGCAAACACAGAATCTGCAGCAACCCAGTGAGCAACCATCAAACTGAAATGTTGCACAACCATCTCATCTAAGCAAATGTGTCAAAAGCCTGGCATTCCTCTCCTCCCAACTACTCCAATAATGGACTGCAATTGTTGACTTCCCAAGTTCCGATTCTTTTGCTTGTCCATAGGCCATTTGCAGTTGCAAAGGAACAGCTGTACTAGAATGTGGCAACCAAAATATCACATGGTGGTAAGAGGAATACGTTTAACATCTGGTCTAAGAACATTAGGATTGTCATGTTCTATATGGGAAAAGTGGAATTCCTACATAAGATGAAAACCCTAAGCAGCCGAAGATAAACATTGGCCCTAATTTCAGTTGAATGAAACAACAGGATTAATGCAGTTAAACCAAAATAGTGGGAACAAGGCTTAATGAGATCAAGATGGATGAGTATGTAAGGAGTGTTCAGTAGAAATAGATTTGTCATTTATTGCCTCCATCATGTATATTATCATTGGACACGTGGGGTATCTCTAAGGCTTTTAGTGTTAAAGCAATATGGTAGTAGGAGAGAAAAGTAGGTAGAATAAACCAAGTGATCCAAGTACTCAATTACAATATCCAGAACCTACTTTTCCCTCAAAACACAGATCTCATTTAGCACAAGACATGATGGCAGACCGTTTTTTGTTTTTTGTGTGTGTGTGTGTGTGTGTGTGTGAGAGAGAGAGAGAGAGAGAGAGAGAGAGAGAGAGAGAGGACAACAAGTGATGAATAACAATTCCTAGTTCATGGTCACTCACTCTTGCTACCCAGAAGTAAGGTAGCATTGAAGTAACTCAGCTCGATGACTGACATTAACAGAAAGAATGAACCTTACGAAATAGAATGACTATTATGTTTCTATTCCAATATCAAAAGTTTCCACAAAGGGGTAGTAACATTTCTTGGACATGCAACTTCCTGGTTTGAGCTGCAAGTTTAAGCCCCTAGAGTTTTTGTGTTCGCATCAGCTAAACCCCTATTTCTTCAGGTGCACTAAAATCTCTTTTCTTGGATAATTGTGGTGTTGACAGGTTTCATCAGATGCAAGATGATGTGGATAAGACCCATCTTGGACTTATTTTAGTGGAAATAAGCCTTGGGTTGGGTTATATGTATGTTGGGCCTTTGGTCCCATGAGTTTTTATCGTAATGGGCCACTTTAATGAGCCAAAACTATGGGCAGGGGATAGGAGGTAGGAGTATGGGATTGGTGTGTTAGCAGCCCAAGTCTATTTCGATAAGTCTTTACATAGTTGGATAAGTAATGCAATCCCAATAACGATACAAACGTTCAGTATCGGTTGCAAGAGAACTCCCAACAATATGTGATGATATAACTGTCATCGCATGTGAGATGAATAATTCTATGAGATAGATAGAAGAGAGAGAACTGAATATAAATGGGCTGATCTCAGGCCAAGGGTATCTCACCCGATGAACAAGATTTCCACCATACTCAATAGCACTCAATTGTATTAAACTTCAACTTGTTTTTGGCTAAAAGACCTTACATTGTTTAAATAGGACTCCAACCTGAGTCTTAACTTAGAAAACAAAACTAACAAAGAAACTACTAAGCACGAAAGTACGCAACTTGGTAACCGGATTACAATGAAAATCTACCATAAGTCTATAACTACTATAGTGGGATACTAGCATCACTGCCTTCCCTAGTTTGAGCCTTCCATTCATGAATCTTCCATTTATAAACTTTCCACGCATGAGGACACGAGCCAACTCAGGTGCGAGGCAGCCTCTTCTTACCGCTGTATTTGAGACATGCTGTTGTGCGCTGGTTCAGTGAAGAGCTCCTTGGTTTGAGTCTCCCCATCCTTATCCGTGTGCTCTTTGTGTGCCCCCCCCCCCCAAAAAAAAAAAAAAAAAAAAAAAAAAAAAAAAGCTACTGCCCAATGTGGTCCCCACCTGGCCGTTCCTCCTCAAGGGTCCCGCATGGTGGCGGTTTAGCCTGACTCAAAAAAAGAAAAAAAAATCCTACCTCCAAGGTAAGTTATTGTCTGGAGGAGTTTTAGGACTACTTTGCTTCTTGTTAAACAAGTCATCTATATAGGTTTGTAAGGGACTACAGCTCTAGATACGAATTTGATGATGAATGAATATTGCTGTGCTGCCTTTCTTCTCTGTGAGACTCAGAATTTTGCTGTGGGATTCAACGTGGGAGGCTATTGCATGTTGGTGGGAGATCAACACAGTAGCTAGGTGGGATATCTAGTTACATTTATTCTTCTTTTATCCTTCTTCTCCATTACAAGTAAGTTATCTTATTTCAGTTCAGTTTCAGAGCTGATATATCCATGCTTCATTGAATTCTACAGGTCTGAGACTTCTGGTTCGTTTCTTCAATCTAAGTTACTGCTGAGTTTGGGATTATTGTTAGACTGTTGGTTGCTGAAATCAAGCTACTGTTCGGGTTTAATTCCACTTTCAATTTACTGGTTTGTGCTTGATTTTCAATCACTGTTAATGCCTAGGATTACTGCTCTGGTACCAATTGATGCCTAGGTCTCTAGATCACAGAGGGCATGTACAGCATGAATTGACTAGTTATAAAGTGTCATAAGATCAGTTTCAACTTTCAACGCAATATATCCTAATCATCAAATCCAAATGGGAAGTTTCACAACTACTATATACCAGGAATTTTCATATCAAGGTTGAAATAAGATCCTGCCTGGCCTTTTTAGATAATCAATAGGCCAATTAAATTTCCATCTGACAAGAAAAAGTAAGTACAATATGTTTATTTAACTACAATATGCCCCCAAAAAATATATAAAAAAGTATTATTATGGTCAGTATCTCATAGACTAAGGCTCTATTTGGTATAGTTTATATTTATGTTTATGAGCTATTTATGACAATCATTTATGAAAATAAATTATGAGTCATAAATAATAATCATTTAGTATCACTACATATAAAGAAGTAATAATAGATTATCACAATAATGACAAACACCTTCTAACCAATTTATAAATTTTAAATCATACCAAACAACTACATATGTCATAATATATCATATAATTAATTATATAATACATACCAAGGAGAGCCTAAGATAACCCATCATAATAAAATACTTTGATTTTGATATTCAAATAGTCATTAAAGGTATTCAGCATTCCATACTTGTGAACACAAAATACACAGCACATTATCTACAAGCAAGGAAACTTGAGGCTGCTGGTTAGCCATTAGGTAAAATCGATATTAAATGTCCTCCAATCTCTGCCAATTCCATCTGCTAATTGAACACTAAAGAAACTGGAACAGGAAAAAAAAAAAACCAATATTATCCAGCAGTTATACTGATACAACAAGACCACAGGGGAGGGGGGAACCTGTTTAGTTTGCTCAGTAGATAATGAGCTATCTTTGGTTTCCAATCCCACTGAAACAATCTAAACTAGGTTCGAACAAACAACCAAATATTAAAAACAAAAATCAACATTAGATTGATAAAATCTTTCTATAAGTTGAAAATTTATCAACCTGCTTCCCCTAAGACCAGAATTATCTCTTTCACAGAAAACAAATTCAGACATTTAGTGATGCAGTAGCTGTGTCATGGATGGATGATGGATCGACACGAGCCAATTTGGCTACCCAAGCCAAACCTGAACCGGCTCAAACCCAAACCAACCTTTTGGTCTGGAAAGGGTTGGTAGATGATTAATTAGATTAGGAAGTTTTAATTTATAGGTTTCCTTATTTACTATTTCTATTTTATGTCATAGGGATTAGATTTGATTTCATAAAGATGTTATTTACTTTCTAAGTTTACTTCAAATTAGTTTAGGAAAGTTCTACCTTTAAATAGAATATGTATTAGGTTTTATTTTCAGAATTGGAAGAATTGAATAGAAGGAATATTTGATTGGGTTATTGTGGTGTGCCTACGGGCTGAAAGTGAGTGCTCTCTCTCTTTTCCCTCTCTTCGTCTTTGAGATCAGGAATAGTCTACTACGTAGACTGATTCCCCACCCTCTCCTTCTTCTTCCTCCTCCCTGTTCTTCTTCTTTATTTTCTGGTTCTTCCCTGTTCTGGGCAGTACCTGGCAGCAGCTTTCAATTGGGTTGAACTCCCTGAGAACCCCTCCGTTTGGGCTGAACTTTTGGTCGAAGACTACTCCTATAAGGGCGATTCAAACCCCCAAAGTGCTAGGACTGTTATCTTGCTGGAACTGGACATTACAGATAGAAGAACAGATCTGTTTCCTCTTACCGCCAGGTGAGTTGCAGAAACATCTAAACTGATTTGGGGCTTCCGGATTGAAGGATTGCTGGTGGAACTTGGTAGGCTTATGAGATACGAATACTCACCTAAAGTTTCAGTTCGATTGGACTTGAGTTGAGTGAGATCTCTCTCTTAAACTAAATTTGGTTTTCCGCCATTGTTATTCCTGTTCGTGAACTGATTTCTAACGAAGGTAGAAGGAGACCCTTTATTGCTAGATTTCCAATTATACCCTCCCTTTATTAAGTAACTGAAGTTTAACCTTATTTCTTTGTTTCTAATTCCAAATCAGTCCTAAGGTCTTGTTTGGTTTACTCAAGTTATTAGACAAGTTCTGAATAATTACAAGTCTGCCATTACTGGTTGAGTTTTGAGTTTATTTACAATTCTGCCACTGTTTGTTGAACCAAGCTTCCATGTTATTTGGTTGGGCCCATTAGCGGATTAATTAGGGTTTTCTCAACCCGGATCCCGCATCAATTGGTATCGAGCGAATATCCTACAGTCATGGTGAGTAACAATGAGCTCCTAGCACGTGTTACCGCCGACAAAGAGGAAACTAACATGGCCATTAGTGGTATATCAAACCGACTGGATGGGATAGATGCTTCTATTTTAAATTTTCAGGATATGATGGCAAAAATGCAGATGTCCATTGACTCGTTGTCACAAGCTATAAAAGGTAAGAGTCCCATACTTGGAGATTTTTCCAACTCCGTCTCATATGTTCCACCTCCCAATGCCTCTCCACCACCATCACCATCACGACACGTACCACCACCACCACCACCATCATATGGAGTTGGTCGACATGGAGAAATTTTTGGTGCTGACAAAGGAGCACGGCTGGATGTGCTTGATTTTAATGGAGACCAAAATCCTGAGGAATATCTTGACTGGATCCATAGCTTGGAGATATTTTCCAAATGGTACGGATTGTCAGAGCCTAGAAAATTGATGTTTGCAGAAGCTAAATTGAAGGGCACGGCACGAGTTTGGTGGATTAAATATCAGAAACAAAATCAAACTCGCGGCATTGGTGAGATAAATACTTGGGCTGAGATGTATGCGGCAATGAACCGTCGATTCCTACCTCTTGATTATAAGCAACGGACGCATCTCAAGTTTACTCAATTACGGCAAGACAGTATGACTGTTGAAGAATATGTGGCCCGATTCTATTATTTGGCTACCCGATCTGATTTTGATTGGGATGAAGATGTTTTGGTCGCACAATTTCGTAATGGTTTGCATCCACAGATTAGTGCTTCCTTGGCTTCCAATAGGTTACATACAATGGAGGACGCTGTACAAGTGGCATATCAGGTCGAGGAAAATTTAAAGCGGCCATACAACCGGAGAAGCTTCCCAGAGACGTTCTCTAAAGGTAACAATTTTGTCAAGCAAGCTCCACCACCAGAGAAGTCTTTTTGCAAGCCCCAAGAAAGTGGTTCTAGTATGGCATCTTCACGGCCGACCCGTCCATATTCTCCGCCTCGGCGTGGTTATGATAGGCCTCCTTCAAAACCGAGGGCTGAGATCCAATGTTATACCTGTAAGGGTTTCGGTCACTTTGCTTCCCATTGCCCAAATCGTTCCATTGCTTTTGCCGATAAAGAAGAACTCATGGCTACTGCCACAGAGGAGCAACGTAAGAATGAGATCGTATACTTGGCAGCCGAGCACGATAGTGATGATAGTGACAGTGATGTTGATCAGTTGCACCAGCCTTTTATGGTCCTTCGCCCTCTCTTGGCTACACAGATACCTGAAGAGGATGATTGGCGACGCGGCAATATTTTCCAGACACGGGTACGATGCAACGGTTCCCTATGCACCATGATTATTGACGGCGGCAGTTGCACCAATGCAGTATCAGAAGATATGGTTAACAAGTTGGGTTTGAAGACAGAGCCCCATCCGCATCCCTACAAGGTTGGATGGATAAATAACAATAATCTTAAGGTTCATGAGCGATGCTTGGTCACGTATTCCATCGGCGGATTGATCGACACTGTTCGATGTGATGTGTTACCCCTCAAGATCTGTCACCTTCTCCTTGGTCGTCCTTGGATGTTTGACAAGAAGGTTCAGCATGATGGGTACGAGAATACGTACACCTTCAAATTCGGTGGGCTCGATATGCAACTTCTTCCGGCAAAACACCTTCCCGCCATCAAGCTTAAAAAGAATGCTAACTCGCTTCTCCTCCAACGCATTCCATCTGATGGTATTCTTGGTCCTTATCCAGACTCGACGGAGTCGAGTTCTTTTGAGAAGCGGAGAGTTGATGCAGTAGCTGTGTCATGGATGGATCGACACGAGCCAATTTGGCTACCCAAGCCAAACCTGAACCGGCTCAAACCCAAACCAACCTTTTGGTCTGGAAAGGGTTGGTAGATGATTAATTAGATTAGGAAGTTTTAATTTATAGGTTTCCTTATTTACTATTTCTATTTTATGTCATAGGGATTAGATTTGATTTCATAAAGATGTTATTTACTTTCTAAGTTTACTTCAAATTAGTTTAGGAAAGTTCTACCTTTAAATAGAATATGTATTAGGTTTTATTTTCAGAATTGGAAGAATTGAATAGAAGGAATATTTGATTGGGTTATTGTGGTGTGCCTACGGGCTGAAAGTGAGTGCTCTCTCTCTTTTCCCTCTCTTCGTCTTTGAGATCAGGAATAGTCTACTACGTAGACTGATTCCCCACCCTCTCCTTCTTCTTCCTCCTCCCTGTTCTTCTTCTTTATTTTCTGGTTCTTCCCTGTTCTGGGCAGTACCTGGCAGCAGCTTTCAATTGGGTTGAACTCCCTGAGAACCCCTCCGTTTGGGCTGAACTTTTGGTCGAAGACTACTCCTATAAGGGCGATTCAAACCCCCAAAGTGCTAGGACTGTTATCTTGCTGGAACTGGACATTACAGATAGAAGAACAGATCTGTTTCCTCTTACCGCCAGGTGAGTTGCAGAAACATCTAAACTGATTTGGGGCTTCCGGATTGAAGGATTGCTGGTGGAACTTGGTAGGCTTATGAGATACGAATACTCACCTAAAGTTTCAGTTCGATTGGACTTGAGTTGAGTGAGATCTCTCTCTTAAACTAAATTTGGTTTTCCGCCATTGTTATTCCTGTTCGTGAACTGATTTCTAACGAAGGTAGAAGGAGACCCTTTATTGCTAGATTTCCAATTATACCCTCCCTTTATTAAGTAACTGAAGTTTAACCTTATTTCTTTGTTTCTAATTCCAAATCAGTCCTAAGGTCTTGTTTGGTTTACTCAAGTTATTAGACAAGTTCTGAATAATTACAAGTCTGCCATTACTGGTTGAGTTTTGAGTTTATTTACAATTCTGCCACTGTTTGTTGAACCAAGCTTCCATGTTATTTGGTTGGGCCCATTAGCGGATTAATTAGGGTTTTCTCAACCCGGATCCCGCATCAATTGGTATCAGAGCGAATATCCTACAGTCATGGTGAGTAACAATGAGCTCCTAGCACGTGTTACCGCCGACAAAGAGGAAACTAACATGGCCATTAGTGGTATATCAAACCGACTGGATGGGATAGATGCTTCTATTTTAAATTTTCAGGATATGATGGCAAAAATGCAGATGTCCATTGACTCGTTGTCACAAGCTATAAAAGGTAAGAGTCCCATACTTGGAGATTTTTCCAACTCCGTCTCATATGTTCCACCTCCCAATGCCTCTCCACCACCATCACCATCACGACACGTACCACCACCACCACCACCATCATATGGAGTTGGTCGACATGGAGAAATTTTTGGTGCTGACAAAGGAGCACGGCTGGATGTGCTTGATTTTAATGGAGACCAAAATCCTGAGGAATATCTTGACTGGATCCATAGTTTGGAGATATTTTCCAAATGGTACGGATTGTCAATTGAAGGGCACGGCACGAGTTTGGTGGATTAAATATCGAAACAAAATCAAACTCGCGGCATTGGTGAGATAAATACTTGGGCTGAGATGTATGCGGCAATGAACCGTCGATTCCTACCTCTTGATTATAAGCAACGGACGCATCTCAAGTTTACACAATTACGGCAAGACAATATGACTGTTGAAGAATATGTGGCCCAATTCTATTATTTGGCTACCCGATCTGATTTTGATTGGGATGAAGATGTTTTGGTCGCACAATTTCGTAATGGTTTGCATCCACAGATTAGTGCTTCCTTGGCTTCCAATAGGTTACATACAATGGAGGACGCTGTACAAGTGGCATATCGGTCGAGGAAAATTTAAAGCGGCCATACAACCGGAGAAGCTTCCAGAGACGTTCTCTAAAGGTAACAATTTTGTCAAGCAAGCTCCACCACCAGAGAAGTCTTTTTGCAAGCCCCAAGAAAGTGGTTCTAGTATGGCATCTTCACGGCCGACCCGTCCATATTCTCCGCCTCGGCGTGGTTATGATAGGCCTCCTTCAAAACCGAGGGCTGAGATCCAATGTTATACCTGTAAGGGTTTCGGTCACTTTGCTTCCCATTGCCCAAATCGTTCCATTGCTTTTGCCGATAAAGAAGAACTCATGGCTACTGCCACGAGGAGCAACGTAAGAATGAGATCGTATACTTGGCAGCCGAGCACGATAGTGATGATAGCGACGGTGATGTTGATCGGTTGCACCAGCCTTTTTATGGTCCTTCGCCCCTCTCTTGGCTACACAGATACCTGAAGAGGATGATTGGCGACGCGGCAATATTTTCCAGACACGGGTACGATGCAACGGTTCCCTATGCACCATGATTATTGACGGCGGCAGTTGCACCAATGCAGTATCAGAAGATATGGTTAACAAGTTGGGTTTGAAGACAGAGCCCCATCCGCATCCCTACAAGGTTGGATGGATAAATAACAATAATCTTAAGGTTCATGAGCGATGCTTGGTCACGTATTCCATCGGCGGATTGATCGACACTGTTCGATGTGATGTGTTACCCCTCAAGATCTGTCACCTTCTCCTTGGTCGTCCTTGGATGTTTGACAAGAAGGTTCAGCATGATGGGTACGAAAATACGTACACCTTCAAATTCGGTGGGCTCGATATGCAACTTCTTCCGGCAAAACACCTTCCCGCCATCAAGCTTAAAAAGAATGCTAACTCGCTTTTCCTCCAACGCATTCCATCTGATGGTATTCTTGGTCCTTATCCAGACTCGACGGAGTCGAGTTCTTTTGAGAAGCGGAGAGTTGATGCGAAGATCGTGTCATGGATGGATCGACACGAGCCAATTTGGCTACCCAAGCCAAACCTGAACCGGCTCAAACCCAAACCAACCTTTTGGTCTGGAAAGGGTTGGTAGATGATTAATTAGATTAGGAAGTTTTAATTTATAGGTTTCCTTATTTACTATTTCTATTTTATGTCATAGGGATTAGATTTGATTTCATAAAGATGTTATTTACTTTCTAAGTTTACTTCAAATTAGTTTAGGAAAGTTCTACCTTTAAATAGAATATGTATTAGGTTTTATTTTCAGAATTGGAAGAATTGAATAGAAGGAATATTTGATTGGGTTATTGTGGTGTGCCTACGGGCTGAAAGTGAGTGCTCTCTCTCTTTTCCCTCTCTTCGTCTTTGAGATCAGGAATAGTCTACTACGTAGACTGATTCCCCACCCTCTCCTTCTTCTTCCTCCTCCCTGTTCTTCTTCTTTATTTTCTGGTTCTTCCCTGTTCTGGGCAGTACCTGGCAGCAGCTTTCAATTGGGTTGAACTCCCTGAGAACCCCTCCGTTTGGGCTGAACTTTTGGTCGAAGACTACTCCTATAAGGGCGATTCAAACCCCCGAAGTGCTAGGACTGTTATCTTGCTGGAACTGGACATTACAGATAGAAGAACAGATCTGTTTCCTCTTACCGCCAGGTGAGTTGCAGAAACATCTAAACTGATTTGGGGCTTCCGGATTGAAGGATTGCTGGTGGAACTTGGTAGGCTTATGAGATACGAATACTCACCTAAAGTTTCAGTTCGATTGGACTTGAGTTGAGTGAGATCTCTCTCTTAAACTAAATTTGGTTTTCCGCCATTGTTATTCCTGTTCGTGAACTGATTTCTAACGAAGGTAGAAGGAGACCCTTTATTGCTAGATTTCCAATTATACCCTCCCTTTATTAAGTAACTGAAGTTTAACCTTATTTCTTTGTTTCTAATTCCAAATCAGTCCTAAGGTCTTGTTTGGTTTACTCAAGTTATTAGACAAGTTCTGAATAATTACAAGTCTGCCATTACTGGTTGAGTTTTGAGTTTATTTACAATTCTGCCACTGTTTGTTGAACCAAGCTTCCATGTTATTTGGTTGGGCCCATTAGCGGATTAATTAGGGTTTTCTCAACCCGGATCCCGCATCATTTAGGTATCGACAAATTCAGACATTCATTTTCAGAATATATATACCATATATATGCACACACAAACATGTGATGTGAGACATACCTGCATTGCCAACAAGACCTTTTGAATTTCACCCAGCTCCTTTTCAAGAATATCCTCTTGTGCAGCCAGAGCCCGAGTTGCCTCAGAATTCTTCTGAGCTAAAATTGCCGTCTGCAAACATGACAACAATAGTTAGCAATAGCAATAAAAGTAATAGAAAAATGATTGTTTGAATAATAACCTGGCATATTCATCAAAACAGCAAAATAGATACCAAAAAATTCATTACTTATGAGGTAGTTCCAACCTTCTTAGGTTTAACATGCCTAATCAATATATTAACATTGCAATGAAGGGAAAATTTGTTAAAAATCATGAACTATTTTGCTAAATGATTTAACATTAATAGGATGGTCCATAACTTGTACCATTTCATTCATTGTAACTGTCAGTCTACCGAAAAAGGGTTTTGGTAAAATAATAACACCAGAAAAGCGAACCAAATAATACGAACATACCAAAAAGTGTATCTATTGTATAATGTTCAAAATTGGAAAAATAAATTTAATTTAAAGGCAAAGGGCTTTATGGACCTGCAGGTCCAAATTGAATCTCTGGTTCTTGCACATAATTCTGCCATGTGGAAGAATGATGTGGCAATTCTAATAGTTAGATATCTAAGAAATGTAGATTGGCCATGTGTAAAATTTCATTCTCAAATTCAATCATATTGAATATGTTAAACCTAAAGTGGTGTTGTTCACCCAAGCAACCTTGTTGGGGTTGGAATGTGGCTCATCTTCAACCGAAGTTTGTGAATGGAGTTTTCAAAAATGACATTGGTACAACTGCCTCCATCAATCATCATAGTGCACAAATGCTAATTGCACTTCACCCCTGATCTAAAAAAACGTTGTTATGGTGCCAATCATCCTCTTCAGAACCTAGCAAAGCTGTTGTTCCCCTTCGCTGTCACTATCGCCGTTTTCATTAGGCTCACACTCTGCCTCCAAATAAACTATCTCACTCTTCTGTTACTCTTCCTAAGCAGTGGCTATAAGATTGTCCTTATCAGCAAAAGCTATTAGACGATAACACTGAGCAGAAAAATACTCACACCCCTTGCACATGAAGTATTGTATCTCAGCCATTGTCATCGAAGTAGGTATGTCAGAACAACGCCCACAAGATAAAGTTTAACTATAAGTTGGCTGTAAAGATACTATAGAAGACCTGTTGAACTGTGGTTTGCCGAATGGCATCTCTGGTTAAGAAGATTTCTTACTCAAGCTATCACCTCTAGAGAAAGTATTGGTGAAGCTCTTCCAGTTAAATTCCATCTTGTGGCTGTTGTTCTGACAGACACCTGGACCTCTACAAAAACTCTGGTTCATGGACACTTCCATTTCAGCCCCAGTGTTGACCAACCCAATACCTCGACTCCGACTTTGCTGCTGGTACTTGATCCACCAAACTCAAGCTGTACCTTTCAGCTTGGCTTCACCAAATAAGAGCTTTCTGGCCTTAGTCAAGCCATACCATAGGAAGAATACCTCCAAACTATGAGTCTAGTCAAGAAACTGTTCCAGGTTATTTTCTCCATATAAGTCAGGAACATCCAACTTGGCCCCTCTTTCAGCTCCATAGTGATGATCCTCAGGAGGTCGACCAGCCCCATATGGTGGTAGTGGGGCAATGTGAGACCAGTCCCCCTGTTGAGAACCCACAGTCCCCCAAAGCTGATTGGGAGGAATGCAAGTTGTTGACGGAGGTCAGTTGTAAGACGGGATTGGAAGAATCCTCAAACTGAATTGGACCCTTTCCTTCATTGGAAGGTATCAATCTATCAATCGAAGCTTGTAGGGATGGCATCATGGTGTGAAGAGAGGTAACAATTGGGTTAAGGTTATCAACACTAGTGGTGAAGGTATCAACCCGGTTTATGCAGTAGGCAATGTCTATCCTAATTTCCTTCTTATGGGAGTTGAGTTACTGAATAACCACATTATTGGCCACAAAGGTTAGGTATGCACAAGGATTTTTGGCTCTGATACCAAAATTGATGCAACCAATCAATCCTAGATTTCCAGTCAAGAAAATCAAAGGTCCTGGCTACTCCACAAGCTCAGATAGGAAGTTCATAACTCTGGAGAAAGAAAAGGACTTAGAAACCCAAAATCGGATCTGGAGAAAGAGGAGTCTGCACTCCATCACTGAAGGTTTTTTTGGAAGAGCTACCACCATTAAGGGACCTCCCATACCATAGAGAGGCATAGGTAGCTTAAGTTTTGATCCTAAGGCTAATAATCTAAGGAGATTCCCCATATCCATTGGTGGCATTAACAGCCAGACAAGGTGAGAGAGAGAACTATCATAATCTTCGGGTCTAGATCTAGAAGGGGAGAGAGAATGATGAAGAAGATCAAAGATCATCTTAGGATAGCAAGGAAACCCTTAAGCAATGGTTCTGATGTTTCCCAACCATTGGGGAAGATCATAGAAACCATTCAAATGAAGTCCCAGAAAAAACGGATAGAAGGTAAAATTTTTAGACTAGGAAAATCACGCACCGGATGATCCCACCGATCGCAAATCCCGCGTCCGGTAGTATCATCCAGTGGTCGACAGAATGATCCGTCAGGATCTACCGGATGATCCCACCTATCGCATCTACATCCGGTAGTACCAACTGGTGGCCTCCACAATGTTTTGACATGGTGTTCCAGAATGCATCTGGAAGCCACTGGCTGATCCATCAACCAGTAGCATCATTTGGTGATGACCCACATGACCTGTGTAGGTCTATCAGGTGCTAGTGGATGCACCCATCGACAGATTCACCTACCGGTGGCCAGCATCCGGTAGAGGGACTTTTCACAGAATAACCTTGATGTCTTCGGGACATTAAGATATGGTGCAATTTCTAACAATTGCAAGGACAATAAGATATTGTGCAATTACTATCAATTCCAAGGACATTAAGATATTGAGCGATAACTAACAAACACAACATGATTAGGTAAACTACCACGGTAATTTCATGGGAGAACTCACGTATTATCGGAGTTTTATTTGCAAGCACCATCAAGGTGAGTAGGTTGGATCTGATTTATGTTATGGAATGTTTATATAACTGTCATGTTTGAATATGCATGCTATGCCTATTGATTGCTCACATGTCATCTAATAGTTACTATGCCATTATCATACATTGCATTATTATGCCTTGTTTATTGTTGGTTGCTATTGAGTGTTGGTTGTTTGTTTAGCTTGTGTAGGGTACGGGTGAACGAGGTTTGTTCTGGTACCGTGATCGCTACATGAGCCCTGCTTACTCCTTATCATACACTTGTGGGAATATGGGTGGCTGAGGGTGGTTCCAATATAGTGATCCCCACAGGAGTACAACTTGCGGAATTGTGATGACATGTAGAATTGTAAGAATTGTATGTGGCTAGGTGTATATTCTCATGTGACTGCACCCCTCCTAACAGGAGGTTATGTGTCGGCATGGGCCCAATTATAAAAGATGGGACAAGGTTCCGTAATTAATATTGCCTCCCCCCATTGACCAAGGTTTCTGCCAGTGCTAGGGAATGATGTTGATGTGTTCGTACCTGAGACGCCACGAAGGGGCTCATGTTTGGGTTGGATCGGTGCCGCCTAACAAAGTGTAGCGGTATTGAATTCATCCCCGCAATGAGGATTTTTATCCGACGTAATGGGCAGTGCCCAAGATATTGTTTGTGGATCACCATAACCTGACCAAAATAATCTGTCCATATACATAATTGCTTGCTTGTATGTTCTCCATCCCCTCACTGAGCTTAGTGAAGCTCACCCCCACTTGCGTATTTTTTTTCAAATTTCACTACAGGTTACACTGCAGCTGATTATGTGGATGCTTTATACGTTGTAGAGGGTTACAATGAGGATGTAGAGGATCCAACTTCTAAGGCTCATGGTGTTGAATGCTCTTGTGATGCTTGTGCCTATGGGGGCTAGGCTTGAGTTTTATTTACTTTATAGTTGGACTTGTTGTCCACTTACTTTTACGAATTTGATTGTATTATTTGAGGATTATTACACTATGTTTTGAGTATCTTTGTGAGACAGATAACACATAGTTTTATTATTATTTATCATTTAGAGACCATCAGTCGATAACACCCTTGATTATATTATACAAGTCTTCTGCTTATTTCTAGGTTACTCTGATTATGTGAGGGACCTGAGGGTGTGTGGTCGATGATGTGATGTGGGGACACTATGTTGAGATCCTAACGGTAGGTTAGGACGGCAGTAAGCATCTTAGTCACAGCCCCGGTGTGTCGGGAATGGGGTGTGATACTACGTCTTCTAGATAACTTCTAATAGGACTCTTTAATGACAAAACTAGGCCAACTGTAATACCTAATAGACCTAATACTAATTAAATATTTATTTTCATACCCCCACTTTTGGGTTTCATAATTCAGCTCATTACAAAATAATTTAAAACCCATACGGCCATCCCCCATAGATGTTAAAATGAGGCCAATTTTAGACTGGGTCTTCATTCCATATACCCTCTCATATATTGAGTCTATTGACATATTCTGCTCGTATTTTTTCAGCTGTCCATTTCTTTTCTGGATTCTATTTTCACTTGATTTTTAAAGCTTTATTTTGCCACCAATCAACTCTATTTGGGTGAAACTTGACATGAGAAGGGGACTTGAAGGTATATCGGTCCACAAAATTTTAGCCACAACCAAAGTAGCAGGTGGCAGCTATTGTGCCAGTCCAAAGAGATACTCTGAATGACCTGCCAGACCCAAAAACGAGCTCCCTAATTTAAAATAATATTAATACAACCCGCATCCCTCCCTCCCATCCCCATCCAAAAAAAGAAATTATAAAGCTCATATAAGAAAAACCTGGTCGCATATGAAGTGGGGGATCAGACAAACATGGCAGTGGGTGGGAGGAGTCGAAGAAATAGAAGAGGTAGATTTTCTTTGTTATTGTTTCTCCAAAATGTATTCAGAATGAATGAACAGTTAAAGCCAATAATTCTCCAAAACCGTTGATCGAACAAAGGTTTAACAACACAATCACAAAATTTTAGTTTCTCTGAACTTTTTTGGAGATTCTACCTGCCAGCCCGTCCCCTCAACGCAGAACAACGATGAAAAGAAAAAGGACAGGATAAAGAAAAGAGCAAAAGAAATAAACTTACCTGAGTAATGGGCTCTTTCAATGCCTTCCTAGTAACCCTGAACCGGATGCCCAACTTCTCAAGCTGCCTCGACACCACCCGTATAATTGTTGCCGAGCTTCGAATGTCCTCCTCCAGCTTCTCAATTCTCTCAATGAGATTGAAACTGGAAGTTCCCGACTTAAATGAGTCCCTACAGATCCTATTCCACTGTCTACTACGAATCAAGGCACCCAAGGCAACGGCACCTACCAAAAGAAGAATCTGCCAAACTAAAACCCGATTGACTAATGACAACTGAAACGATTTCTGAGAGCTAGACAACGCCCAATTTACGGCAATTCCAATTGAAAGAGCAGCCGATGGAACGAGACACAACACTTCAGCAATACAAAGGAAGGCGTCCAAATTAAGGTTATTGATGAAACCCTCTCTGGGCAGAGGCTCATCTGATTGAAAGGCTCTAAGACGCCATCGACCAGTTACAAAGGGTTCAAATTTCTTTTGTAGAGCTCTGTCCCTAATGATTTCGAAATGCAAGGAATTTTCTTTAGGGCTGGAAGAGATTGCAGGGAGAGCAAACGCATAAGTCTTCAGAGAACGGGAACAAAAGTTCGTAGGATAAAATGGAAGATGAGAACGTGGATTCGTGAACAGATTTGGAGCTGCAACTGACATTGTAATCGTATCGACTCCTACAATTTTCTCAATCCTGTCTTTACGATTCTCTTTGTACTTCTCTGGATTAGGGTTTCATTGAAACACAAAAACGGAGAAGGAACTGTAAGATGATCTCAGTGATCGACTGCTTACTTCTCAATCTCAGTAGCCGCGATGGGTTGGTGGCGGTTGTGAAATTTTTTTTTGACGATGTTACCAACAGTAACGGCAGTCTAACAACCGGGCACGTTAGCATTGATGACATAATGATTAAGCGTGGGTCCGGCAGGGAGAAGGCTGAACAACTTTTGGTGGATTGGCCGGGAAAGTCCGTAAGAATCGGAATTTTTGGGGAATTTTTTTTGTATGGAAGATGATTTTCCACAATGACATTTTGGGGTATCTCTTAATCAATGGGGTGTGGAAAATTGAATTTTCAATAGGAGATCACATGGTTGAGAAGAGAAAATATCACACTTTGTTTTGAGCTAAAAATATTTTATATAAAAATTTGCATGTTAAAAAAAATTGAAAAAAAAAAATCAATATTTGTTTATAGGAAGTACAAAAAAGATGAATTTTTTTTTTCCTTCTTTCTTAAATCTTTGTATTTTTTTTTTAGAAAGAAAAGAAAAAAAAAAGTTCAAAATTTTTTGGTGTTCTTGAAAGAAATCTCAAATTGATTCTCACATTCATGTTTTTACTGGTTTTTGATGCATGAATTCATTGCATAAACGTTTATACTATTAATTGGTATTACGAAACAAAATACAAAATGAAATTTTGAAAGAAAAAAAGAGAGTTGTAGGTTGAAGTAACCAAATATTCACTTTCATGCTTGTGTTTGAGTGGATTTTGAGTCCTCAAAAAAACCCCCCAACTTAGGTTTTCCACTGATAGGGTCATGGTTTGAAGAGGGAAAGAAATGAAATGTATCAAGAGTATCGACCATCAAATGACCTTATGAGCCGTATTGGGTTGTACCGATCAGTATTGAACCATATATACTGGTCGATACAAACGGATACATGTTTTTTTTTAAATGAAAAAAAAATGTTGTAATTGTTTGTATCAGTATGTATCAAAGCGTATCGATCCCATATTGTCTGTATTGTATAGAGTACTGAACACGATAAACTTCGATACACCACCTTATTTTAAATTTGGGATACAAATTGCAAGCCATACCAATATGTATCAGCCGATACAGTACGACACTTAAAACCTTGTGTATACCTTTCACTCCTGTATATAGTCTCAATGAGACTGGTATGTGATCAAGGTGATTATCATTTCTCAAGTATGACAGACCAGTTTCCAGCCTTGCTTGGTAGTTGAATTGGCTGAATCTTAACCTTACCAGGAATCTGATCTGGAGAAACCTTTCCAGATTTTTAAGGATTTGAACAAAACAGGGGTGTAGACAATATAGTACAGTGCTGGGTTGGCTGTCTTAAGTAATAGCGTCTGTCTGTGATTTCCCAAAGCTCTGACCACCTATATCCAGTAGCCATACAACTTTCAATACCCAAACCTGGATTTGTTTCATTTCTTTTTTCTCTTTTGTTAGCTGATTCCAAATACTGATAAGTATACACAAAATATGCAACTAGTTTACCCTTTTTTGGATTTGAATCTGACCATGGTGGTGTTCTCTTTCAGATCTTAGTTATTACAAACTCAGAATGATAAGGCTCCATGGAAGAAGAAAAAAAATCAAACCCTACATTGGCAATACAAGTGAAACTCATAGTTGCAGGAAGTAAACAACTGACAACAATCTGACACTACCCAAGGCACTCGGTCATTAAGAGGATTCCAAGCCTTATGGGGCCTCTAAATATCAATGCTACAACCGTAACAACTAAACAGTTGAGCATTATCTCAACTGAAGACCAAAACAGTCATCCATACTCTGATGTAACGCAAGACTCTCAAGAGGAGAACAAACAATATCAAAGGCAATCATAATTTCGCGACTCCTGAAGACTGTACTACGGAGGATCACAAATCCCATGGAGCAAAACATCATGTTACAATCCTTAAAGATTTGAAGTCTTCATCTTGTAACCTAACAAAGAAAAGAAAACCCAAATGGCTGGGGACCCAAAGGCTTTTTAATGCCTTCCAGTGTTCTAGAAGAATTAGAAGCAAGAACTACAACCAGGATCACTATTTTCACACTATATTCAATAACTTGAGAAAATAAGCTAAAGATCAACGACCAAATCTTAGATTCAGATCTCAGATTCAGACCTAGAATTACTCAATGGATCACAGAAACTCAGATTTGCAAGAAGAAATTAAATTTCAGCAGATATATAGCCAGAAGCATTTATGGGCATATATAGAGAGAAGACAATTAGAAGATATCATAATTAGAGAATAAGAAGAAATGGGAAAGATAATACCTGATACGAGCATATCACCAGAAGAAGGAAGAATCAGATCCGGAATATCAATCCCATATGCACAGCTCAGTGGCTCCCAAACTCTTTATAAAACTCAAAATCTTTTACTCAAAAGCATGCTTAATTATTGGGAAATATATACGTATGGGAAAAAGTTTTGCATGCTGCCATGGTACCACACTTTCTCACATGATTTTTTTTTTATTATTTTCCCTCTCCTCTTCTGACCATGTGGCCCCATGTGGATTATGCCGTTTTCTGCACCATCACTAGCATTGCATGGGAGATTCCTCTCACACTGGCAGAAGGGGAAACCCTCTCCCTACATATATATAGCCTTTTTTGAATCCTAGATTCATAAATGGTCTCTTAATCACTCTCTTATACCGACCGAAGTGAATATCACAACAGAATTCTAGCTAACTAATAAATACCCTAATCTAACTTAAACGCTTAACTTTAATTAGTAATATTGTGTACTAACTTCACCTCCACCTTATGGGCTTATAATTAAGGCCCAATACAATAAATAACCCAAAATTAATCAACTCAATGCCCATAAAACCCATCCAAGACCCAAAAAAATGTCCTCCTAGGTCCAATTGCATAGTCTTGATTGCATCACTTTTGGGTCCAACAGGCAACAACCACAAAATGCCAAATGATGACACCAGCTCCTGGACGGAAGCAAACTTGGGCATTAGGTCATGGCAATTCATGGCATGAACACCCACATTAAGGTCACAAAGAAGAGAACAATATTAAACTAAAAAAACTTATCCCAACAACTTAGAGTTGGCTCTACAAATCCTTTTTTGCTATTTGACTAACTCTTATCTGAGGCCTTATTGTCTATTCAGTCCTGTTCAATAATCATGCCACTGGCTGTGGCACGTGTCCCAAGCAAACAAAGGAGAGAGGTTGCATCGAATTGGCAGCTGCCATTATGCTCTAGCCAAATCATTTGGCCAACATGTATCCATCAAGGAGAAGTGGAGCAACATAAGAACGACCTTGGTAATTACCAGACAAGGAGATCATTTCCCTTTTTTCCCCTTTAAATAAATTATCCACAATAAATTTAATTATTGAGAAAAGCAAGAAAGGAATAATCTATAAAACTGAAAAGTTAGTACCTATCCCACACCCCCATGGACTCCATGAGAAAGAAAATCAATTCAATAAGTATTATTCCAAGTCTCCAATCCCTTGGAATCAGATTCTAATACCTCTTTCACAATGCAACGCCGTCTAGGATCATATGTTCCATTGAATCATAAAGCCACAGATCTGTCCCTGCTACAAGGTTCACACCCATTTTAGCCTTCCCACTTGTTCTTTTAGATCCTTCAAGAGTGAAGACTGAACAATCAGCCAAAACTTCAAGAGTGAAGACTGAACTCTCATTCTGTGGTGATCTATACTAATTAGTCAAATACCCAAATAAATACTTAATGTGCCAAAAATCCAACCCCTTTTCACACACACCCTACTCAACATCATAAAGAATAATAAAATTTCTATGAGATTTAGAAATGCCACCATTTCTGATTCCAACCCCACCCAAAATAGGTATGCAGGAAGGCCACCACCACCACCCTCCCTCCCCCCCCCAAAAAAAAAAAAAAAAAAAAAAAGAGAAAAAACAAAGAAAAGGTTTTTTCAATAATTGGCAAGGAACAACTATGATATTAAACAGGGATAGCAAACTTCTTGTATAAAGAGAATTTTGGAATATGTGTGCGTAGAGATTTCCTGATCAATGTACAAGAACAGCCCCAAGCTCCTATTGAAACTGGATATCCAACAAGTGAATATTTTCTGTTGATAATATCTAGAGAAGTCAAGCTTTACATATCCAAAAATTGTTCCTGTGTCTAACCACACAGCACCTACTAATATCAGCACAAAGCAAAAACAAAACCCGCACAAACAAAGCAGATCCCAGAACCCAAATGATACTGTTCAACTTATCTCCACAAAGCTTATCAACCAGTGCTGACAAACTTGGAAAAAAAAGAGATGGGGGGAATCCAGAAAAGGTGATCCAATATCTGCACATATCCTTGAGTGGATCTGCTATGCTAGAAACTCCCCTCCTTTCCCACTAAGAAACTCCACAAGATTGCATGATTCATTTCCCACAAAACTTGGCACCTTCAAGCAATTGAATATAATGGTTCAGTTGGCCATGTCATCCCTCCACATGGCTTAAATCATCTATGCTCAATGTGTGAAGCCAGGAGACAACCTTTGCACTCCTTTTATCCTTCTATTAATGCATTTCAAATATTTCCTTTTCTCTTGACACTCCTAGTATTTTTTCTATCTAATTTCTCCACTAGTTCTACCTCTACCTCTTTACACTACAAGTAATTTCTGCCCCCTACAAGCTTTCCCTATCCTCTCTCTACCTCACTATTCGCTTTTTTCTCTCTCCTACCTCTCCCTCTTCTTCCCAAGAGTCACCCTGTAGAATCAACAGAGTGGGGGTTGATTTCACCTAACCACCCAGACAAAAAAAGGAAAAGCAAACGAGACCCATAGGAGCACTGAAATAGTCCTGGCTAATTCCAGACTTGATAATGGTCTACCCAACTTCTGCTTCAGTGGTAGGCATTCCATCTTTCTCATTTGTGTTCTTGTACTCCAACAGAAAGAGTTCCAGTTTGACACTTTGCTCTCCCTTAAGAAAGCAAATCATAATGCCTAACCTTCACTTAAATTGGAACTGCAACCATCAGGCTATCACTCCAGAAAGAACCTTCCCTTTGATCGATAACTTGAATCTGCTACTCACTGAAACTAAAGACAACTTTATCTGTAATGGAAGGAGGGATTTATCTTCAATTTCTGGTCCACAGCAGTCTCTTCAGTACCAGTTTCCTTGAAACATCAAACATACGTTTCTTTTTCCTTCTCTGGTCTACTGCCCGAGTGTTTTTGGCTTATAATACTCAATCATTCTTCACAGGCTTCACAATCCCATCCCCATGCCACCCAAATGACCCAATGATGATGGAACCCCTGGTTTTCCTATTAGTATTGTTGGCGTAATGCGCTATTGCTGACCGACTGTTTTGACAGTTAATCATGTGGACTAATGGACTCCTAGTTAGTTTATTAGTTTCCTTTATTAATTAGGCTTGTTAGTTTCATTAATCTATTTTGAGTTTACTTTGTCTTTAGTTTGTGACTAGGACTCTAACTTGTAGAGTCCTAGATCCTATCTAATACTGGCTTTCTATTTTCTATAAATATAAACTACAAGGAGGAGAGCAGCACCAACTAATTTGATTCTTCTCTCTCTCTCTCTCTCTTATTTTCTATATTGTTACATGGTATCAGAATGGGTGCCGTTTTGAGAGTCGTCTAAAGTTCTTCGTCATGGTGTGCAGCCACCATTGCTGCCTCTGCTGCCTTTGCTGCTTCTGCATTTTCATATTTACCCTACCTACTACTGCTATCGAGATCTACAAGACTATCCAGATCTGATCTGCTTTACTCTATGGTTGATTTTTAGATCTGATTTTTTATGATATTACCTACTGCTATTATCGAGCTCTGTCTTCTTGAAGATCAGATCTTGATCTACTTCAATTTTTGACATCTACTATTATTGAGTGCTACCTGTTGCTGCTGAACCTAGGCTGGCTGACGTGTCCCCTATCCTACAAGAAAGAAAATGTTATCGGATGTCGGACTGGGTAGTCCGGCGACCACTCCAACGATCAAGTCAATAACAGAGCACACAGTTTGGCTCTTAGTACCCTCAATAGTCACTCAAGTTGTCTTTCTTTGCATTTCCACCCGTAGTGGTAAAGCATATCAAATCATGTCAACTCCTTCTAGCACCCAACTGACACCAGAACAATGAGATAAGTTGCTTGAACAGAATGAAGAGACCTTGAAAGCTCTTTAAACAGATCAGGAATTGCTCAAAGTTGTCCATGTTGAATTGACAACTAGTAGAGTTGACCGTGTGTCACAAACTGCTGGCCTTTAAGCCATTGACCAGAATGTCCAAAACATTACAACAAAGCTTGCTGCCATTGAGACATATGTCCAAAATTCTGACGGACAACAAGGCCGCAACACAAGGCATTAAACCGAGGTTTGGAAACCCCAATCTCACTTTGAGAGAAGGAGAATAATCAATAAGAGAGAGTCACTTACACATTGGAGAGGGGAAGACCAGAATTCCTTCATTCATTAATTTATCAACCCTTACAACAGAATTGTCCTTTTCTTTTCAAGACAACAAGTGAAATAAAAACTAAAATACAAGAAAAATTGTCCACACTCTTGCTTGTGGTGAGTAGTTATAACTGTCCAACACCACACTACCTCTAACTAGAAACTGAAATACAGGCAAAACTGAAACAAAACAAACACATGTTGTACTATAATCAGTGTTTTAAATCTCGGCGAGATCTCGAAGATCTCGAGGGGCTCGAGACGAGATCTCGCCTCGATACAGTGTATCGACCATCTCGACCAGTTCTTGACTAGTTCTTGACTGGTTTCAACATAATGTATGAATTATGATTGTATAGTCTACTCGACTACTTTGGGTTTTTTTTACTATGACAATTAACTAATTAAGTGTTATTATGTTTATCTTTCTGCTAAAATATCATTTTACTGGCTCATTTGGTCTTCTGTGATCTTCTATTAGTGTCACAGTATGTAGAATAGTCAATATTACCCTAAGTTTACATTTGAATTTCAAATCGACAATGCCAAACATGGGTGTAAACCCAAACAACCACCATGTATGATTATTTATACATTTTTATGGTTTAAATATGTTTATATATGCTAGAATAGGGTTCCCCCAGAGTATCAAACTTTAAAATGATCATTTTAGGGTCGAAATACACATTTTAAGCCTTCACGGCTTTTATGCAGTGTCTCGCCGAGATCTCGGTTTCTCAGAGGGTCGAGACACCCTCGAGACTCGAGATTTCAAACTATGACTATAATAAATACGCAGAAATAATAATAAGAAAAGAAAAAAACTAAAACTAGACTTGTTGCCCATCACATGGGGGATCCACCATGGGATTCACTAGCTAAGTCTTGTCCATATAATAGCCCCTAAACCATAGTTCTAAATTTCGAGTGAAATTACCCTTTTCGGCAGAAATATTTTAGTTTTTTGCAAAACCAAAACGAAATACACATGTGAAATGAAAAAAAATTTGATCTGAAATTATTGTTTCGACCAAAATCTCTAGTTTTGGCTGAAACATGGTCAAACACCTTATAAATTGTCAAGTTTCGATTGAAACTTATCTATTTCGACCCTCGAAACTTGGTATTGACCTTAGAAATCAGAGTAGTACAAGACAAGGAGTAGTAAACAACACAACACTTATTTATGACTAATATCATTTACTTAATATATTATTCATAAATAAGCAAACACCGCCTATTTGAATCCAAGAAAAAATAGTCTAAAATCTAAATTCCAAAAGGATAAAAAGTCAACTTTTCAATTCAAGAACAAAAAATGGATTTTCAATTGTAGGGCAATTTGTTCTTTCAAATGCTAGCCTTTTCTCCAATCTAAAAATTCTAATAAAAATCTTATTAGAGAAAAACATCAATAAAACTAAGAGTGCATCAAAATAATCTTTTGTTTTGATATCCAACAAAATATTTTCCATTCAAACAAACTTTAAACAGTATTCGCATACTCCAAACAACATTTGACCGGAGCATAACTCCTTCAATATAATTCGAAATCAAGCATTCTCGGATTCGTTACAAAGTTGGTTATGCTAACTTGCCAATAAATCTAACATTACTTGAATCCAACTTATATTGAAGGAGTTACGCTTCAGTCAAACCTTGTTCGGAGTATGTGAATGCTGTTTAAAGTCATCAGAATGGAAATAATTTTTTTGAACATCAAACCAAAAGATTATTTTGACGGACTCTTGATTTTTTAGTGATGTTTTACTCTAATAAGATTTATGGGATTTTTAGTTTGGAGAAAAAAAAAGGATTAAAATTTGAAAGTATCCAATTTTTGTTCATGAACTGGACAGTTGACTTCTTATCCTTTTGTTTTTGGAATTTAAATTTTAAACTATTTTATTAGATTCAAATGAGAGGTGTTTGTTTATTTATGAATAATATCTTAAGTAAATGAAATATAAAAGTTAATAAACATTTACTTAAATGATATTAATCATAAATAAGTGCTACCTATTTAACTCTGAATACATTCCTAGGTTCCAACATATATAATAAACTTGGATCCACACCACATAACACCATTTTGGATGGTTTTTTATTAAACCAATTGAGGGAATATCTATAAAAATGATGAAATAGGCTACATAAACAAAATTAGGCCAAAAAATCAACTTTTGAGCCTCGAAAAATAAGTTTAAAAATTTTCCAAAAAAAATCCAACATTCTGGCCAAAATTGGTTTCGTTTCGGTTTTGGGGCTGGTTTTGCCCTAAACTCATCATCGGTTCAAAGAGATGGGATGGAGGGCTGATGTCTACGTCCCCTACTCTAGTAGACTGTAAGGCCACAGTTAAGTGGACTGATGTCCTCATCAAGAAATGTTTCTTTTCTCCCTTAAGAGAAAGTCTTCTTCTTCCTTACGATTCTCAGCCAAGGCTAATAAACCAGGCTCACTTTCAGGCGAGAGAACTCACCCAAATGGACTCTGATCAATAGGTGGATGTTACTAACTCGTAGACCCATTGAATCCGATTGACAATCAACCAGAATAGCAATCAGAAAAGGTAAGAAAATTTTGCAATTGAAACCAGGCAGCAGTTTCTGAGTCAAGTCCTGATTGCGGGCTCTGACCTCACAACAAAGATGGTTGTAGGAGATAAGACTCTAGGGTTTGAATTTCTTGAGGAAGGTCAATCTATGCCCAGAATGGCAGGCCAAACCGATTAGGTATGGCAAGTTGGCAGATCTCTCCGTTTAGCTCTGTGGTACCGCCCACAGCACCCAAAAAAAAAAAAAAAGGGAGAGAGGAAGCTGATGCAGGTCAAAAGGGAAAAACACAAAAGATAGAAATGAAGAATATATTGTAAAATAAGGACCAACTAGAAGATAACAAGCGCCACAGGAGACTACTTAAGCCAAGGGTCAAAGAGGACCACTTAACGCTGGGGTCTCTTGGGAACTCACTGACTATCGAAGGATCTCAACTTACAACGGGGGTTCAAATTGGTACACCCACAATTCCTAAAATACCAATGATCTCTCTATCTCATCTAAACCTATATATATATTGGATAAAAGATCCATTACGATATAGCATTTGGAATATAACCACTGAAATAGGACCATTGGAATTTAGCCATGATAATATAGCCGTTAGACAAGGGTCGTTGGAGAGTGCCTTCAAAGGTGAAGCTCCTTAGGAATTATCACTGCATCAATCCCCTCCTCTTTAAAAGAACTCATCTTCGAGTTCATCATCGAGTTTGATATGGTCATTCTCATCCACATTCAATGATCAAGCCTCTTCAAATTGTGCTTACTCATCCAAATATCAAAAGTAACCAAGTTGATACCAAGTTGATAAGCTTCACTATCCCCTCCTCTCTAAGCTCTTTACTGCTGTTAACGATTGGAGTCCATTACTTATTGTTCGACAGTACATAATCACTGGAATCTAGAGGCTTTATCTCTAAAGAGATCAAAGCATGACTCTGGTTTCCCATAATATGCAAATCAGCCTGTTTGAATCTGGTCTTCGCAATGGTATCTGCTAATATGATTGTATCACAGTCAGACAGACTAATATGTCAACAGCGGTTCTTGTTATTGAAAGCAAGTAATTTCGGTTTAGTTGGAGTTTTT
Organism: Protea cynaroides; assembly: GCA_028583415.1. Lineage (NCBI taxonomy): Eukaryota > Viridiplantae > Streptophyta > Magnoliopsida > Proteales > Proteaceae > Protea > Protea cynaroides. The sequence goes on along the minus strand of CM053276.1, from coordinate 10,125,504 downwards.
TTTTGGGTTGGGGGAGGTCACTGAATCTGGATCTGGGTTGGCTGATGGAATGGAATTTATATGCTTTCTGAGAAGTTCAGAACATTGGAGACCTATTCTCATTTATCTAAGAATTCATGTGATATGCGGCTTTCGTAATCTCATGAACTTATTACTTACAGGCTAAAAAATTGTTTCCTATAATCAGTCCAGCATCAGGAGGACTCCAAAGATTAGTGAAGTTCATGTAACTAACTTCAAAACAAATTGTCAGCACTTTTTACATTAAATATTTAGTACTTACTATGTTGCTAACATCCATTGTTCTTACTTGTATCATTGCTAATAAAAAAAATTTTTGGAGATTGATGATAAAAAAGGATAAGATTTTATCAAGAACAAAAAGGCGAAAGCCCAGAAAGAATATAGTGATATGTGACCAGAGAGGCAGATAGTAAAAGACCAGCAAAATTAAGGCAGCACAATGAATTGTCAACAAAAATGGGCAATACAATGGACAGAAAAAAAAATGCCCTCACTCTGAAGTAAAGATTGACCTGCCTTATAAGCCAATAAATTGAGTACGTAACAAGTCAAAAATTGTTCCAAATAATAATTAAAAAAAAAAAAAGCGACAAAGTTCAGTGGGTGGCATTTTTTAATTTTTTACAGCTTTGGCGTGCTATTGACCCATATGACATGCTCATTTTGGGCTGATATTTCATCAATGAGATGGCTCCAGGTCCTGTATATGACATGGAATAACCCAATGTTGGACATGTAATAACTGGCAAACTTCACATCCTTGTTTGTGAACGGTAACAGGATCCAACATCACCAGTACTATCAGTTCACCTTCAACTTCACTTACTAGTATGATTGGTTTTTCATATAAGCTCTCAAGCACTGCATACGAGAATTCTAGACGTTCCATAAGTAAAGAGTATAAAAATTAAGCTCTTAGAGTGTCACCCCAGTAGGGAGGATCAGGACACTAAGACCCAGGCAGTTATATTTCAGAAACTGTTAAATCTATGGCATTCAGATACCAAAAGGAACAAGAAAAGTTTTTAGTGAAAAGATTCCCAAAAGATACCCATAGCAATTAAAATTCAGTAGTTAATTATTAGCAACAGACAAACTGAAAGAAAGCTAAAAAACAGAAACTAAAAAAAACCTCTGACATACCTATATTACCAATACTACCACAATTAGGACCTTATAATTGCTAAAAATCCTGTCAAGGAAATTCAAATAATTATTAGCAGCTATCTGAAATTCAAATAACTAAAAGCACTTTTGCAGTTATCCATAAAAATAAAAACAGCCTAAATGGCTGAATCTTGCAATGAGTTGTAACAATCATTTCATCATCTCCAAAAGAAGTCCTAGAATATCCGAAGTGGGAATTGAGGTCAGAAGTCAGCTTCCTGGAGTACGTATTGTCATTTTCCTCTCAAAAATAACTTGTTCTTGAGATTTATTGGCTTCCCTGCCTTCTCATCCTTCCCAACCTCATCTTCTTATTTCTTTATTTTTAAAATTTGGCGAAGGGATGGAACCTTAGAGTAACTAAAACTAAATGAAACGCTATCAAGCAGAAAAGATGTGAAAAAAAAAACTGTATACTTGCTCCCCTTGGAGCTCGATGAAGGAAATTATGTTTATGTAAGCAAGCATATGGGATATGTTTCGGTTCCTTGACGATAACATTTTAGCATGCTCATGGTGTGGAGTTTAGTAATGGATAATAAGAAGAAATCTCATGATTTTAAAGATGTCTGCATTTTAAGCACCTCAAAATCACGGCAAAAAGAGAGGAACCATTCAGATACTAAGAATCACATGCCTAATGCCCAATCGAGTATGTTAAGTGAATGCTCTATTGGTCCAGCAGCATGGTGAGAATGAGAATAAGAGATTGGTACCCACATTTTTAGTGTGAATATACACAAACAGCTACAGAGTAATGCAAGGCATGCACTGTGACCTCTTTTGCCCTATACCATTGTTTACTTTCAGTAAAGAAATCCCACCCCAAAAGTTTCCAACTTTGAAGGTATATACAGTCAGAACTGCTCAGTGGGAAGAAAAAGAGATGTGTTATAGTAATTCACTGCTGGGTCCCCAAAACCTCAAAAAGAGATCAAATATTACCTCAAAAGAATACCGGGAGAATAAATCAGGCAGCTATTTTATTGCACCTCTAAAGCAGCCACAGATTTCAATCCGTGTTATGAGCATCTTCAACTATACAGAATGTGTGAAACAAATTATACCTAGGGCAATTCTTTATTAGGAAAAACAACCAAAAATACAAGAATCAAAGAGATACAAAAAAGGGGGGAAAAAGGCAGTGAAAACTGAAATGTTCGAGAGAGACAGAAAGAGAGAGAGAGAGAGAGAGAGAGAGAAAGGAAGGGGAGAGGGATGTTGAAACTTGAACCTTCAGTGCTCGTGAGTTTTCCTCGCCTTCTGAGAGCCAAGGGATTTGGCAATGGCATTGATGATGCGGCTTTGGGAATCGAGAATCATCTCCGCCCTCTTGGTCTCCATCTCCATTCTATATCTCTCAGTCTCCTTCATCATCTCAATCTTCATGTTCTCCAACCGAATCAACCCTTCCCCAAATGCTCTAACCACCGAAGCCAATTCCGATATCGGATCAACTCCATCTTTCTCCTCGTCATCCATCTCAAATGACTTTCTCTTGCGAAACTTCGGATTCTTGAAAAATCTGGAAACCCCAGGAGGCCCTTCTACTCCTACTCCACCACCACTACTCCACTGCGGAGAGGGATACTGTGATGCCATTGGTGGTCTGCGAAGAATGTGATTGATGCTTCGAGATTTATCAGTTTCGTCATCATCGTCTTCTTCATCGTCATCGTCTCTGTTGCGATGCAGATGGTCGCCGGAGTAGGAGATGAGACGCGCAGCGATGGGTAAAGGACCGCGTTCCATGAGATCCATGAGGTTAAAGTAAGGCCAAAGAGAGGGAGACAAGCGCTGTTTCTCTGCGCGGTACCGTTTCCGAAGCTTCTCCATCTTGTGGCGGCACTGAATAGAGCTCTTGGAGGGCTCATCGTAGCCGCACCGAGCAGCGACAGAGATGGAGACTTCTTCCCATTGACTGGCCTTGAGCTGACCTCGCTTCAGAGAGTACCATTTCTCCTGGTAGGATTCGATAAGGTGTACGGTCTCCATGTGAACCCATGGCAAAGGAGCGGTTTTCTTAGGCAGAGAAGTGGAGAGCGGTAAGGGTTGAGGAGGCTCATGTGTGGAAGGTTCGTGCTTTGGTGGTGATGAAGCTCCATAAGGAGCAGAAGATGAGCTAGCGGCAGCCATGGAATTGTGTGAAGAAGGCTTTTGTGTGTGTAATACGATTAGGGTTTTACAGGTGAGCTCTTATGGTTGACATTGGATTCTAAGGGGTAAAGGAGGCGGCGGAGGCGACGGCGACGGCGGTGGCGACGGCGACGGCGACGGCGGGGTCGGACCAGCTGGTGGTTGGTTGCAGTGGTGGTGTCACAAAAGGAAAGAAGAAAGGATTACGTAGATGGAGTAATCTAAAATGCGCTGGTTGGTAGGGAAACACTCACCAGGCCTTAGCCCCGGTTGATAAATGATAACACGCTTTGATCCACTGCATTTGCTCTCGAGTCAAATTTATTGCTTCCGGTATTTTTGAGAACAGAATGCTATTTAATTGATTCCAAAACTTATGGTGGTAATGGTGGGTGGAGGTGGTGGGGTGGATGGTGGTGGGTAGTGGGTGGTGGGTGGTAATGGTGGTGGTCTTTGTGGTGGCAATGGTGGTGGGTGGGAGTGGTTGTGGTGGCGGTGGGTGATGGTGGTTTTGGCTCGATTCTATTTTTTAGCTTTGTTTCATTTACTCGCAATGAGAATGAACCACCCCACCGTCAAAAAAAAGTTTTTCTATTTAGAGCAATGGTGGGGGTGGTGGGGTGGGTGGTGGGTTGGTGGGTGGGGGGTGGTCTTGGTGGTGGCAATGGTGGTGGTGGGAGTGGTTGTGGTGGGTGGTGGGTGGTGGGTGGTGGGTGGTGGGTGAGGGTGTGGAGGGTGGTCTTGGTGGTGGGAGTGGTTGTGGTGGTGGTTTTGATTCTATTCCATTTTTTAGCTTTGTTTCATTTACTCGCAACGAGAATGAACCACTCCCACCATCAAAAAAAAGTTTTTTTTTGTTTAGACCAATATTTGGAAGAAGAAATAGCCACTCCCACCACCACCACAATCACCACCATTGCCATGACCACCCACCAACACCACCACCACCGCCACCGCCACCGCTATCGCCACCACCCACCATAGCCACCACCCTCCACCGCTACCTCCCACCCACTACCACCACCACCCACCCACTGCCATCATCCACCGCTGTTACCGCCACCACCACCACCACTCACCCACCGTCCTGGAATCCATTCCAGAACTGCGTTATCAAACATGTTTCTATTTTCAAATATTCCTGAAACAATCTGGAGTAAAAAGCGAAAATTTGAACTAGAAGTAAGGAGTCCGGTGCAGAAGTTCTATCGAACGGGGCCTTAGCTCTTAAAATTGGGATATTAGGGTCAAATGGAGTCTAGTTCATTCCCTGAGAGCTTAGAATCGGACTAGATACCAAACAATATTCAACTCTCAAATGCTCCCAAGAAGACAAAATCGATAGAATCCAGGAGCCCCAAAGTGTTATCAAATAGGGCCCTTGGGCTGTTTGATAAAACTTCAACTCTGGGCTTCTTACTTCTGGTTCAAATTTCTACTCCAACTTCAAAAGGATTCAAGAGTATAAGGGAGTAGAAACGTGTTTGTTAACCTAATTTAGTCATGGACTCCAGAGTAGTGGTGGGGGGTGGCGGATGGTGGCACTAGTGGTGAGTGGTGATGGTTGATGACGGTGGTAGTGGGTGGGAGGTGGTGGTGAAGGGTGAATGTGGGTGGGTGGTGGTGGTGGAGGGTGGTGGCAGTGGTGGTGGGTGGTAGGGGATGGTGGTGGCGGTGGTGGTGGGTGATAGTTGGTGGTGGTGGCGGTGGTTGGTGGTGCGGTGGTGGTGGCATGGTGGGTGGCGGTGGGTGGTAGTGGATGGTGGTGGCGGTGGTGGGTGGTTGGTGGTGATGGCGACGAGGGGTGGTGGTGGTGGTGGGTGATAGTTGGTGGTGGTGGTGGGTGGTGGTGGTGGTGGTTGGTGGCTGGTGGTGGTGGCGATAGTAGGTGGCGGTGGGTAGTGATTGAGGATGGTGGTGGTGGCGGTGGTGGGTGGTTGGTGGTGGTGGCGATGAGGGGTGGTGGTGGTGGCGGTGGTGGTGGGTATAGTTGGTGGTGGTGGTAGGTGGTGGTGGAGGTGGTTGGTGGTCACGGTGGTGGCGATGGTAGGTGGCGGTGGGTGGTGGTGGCGGTTGGTGGGCGGTTGGTGGGCGGTGGTTGGTGGTATTGGTGGTGGTGGTGGTGGCTATTGTAGCTGGCAGTGGGTGGTCATTGAGGATGGTGGTGGTGGTGGTGGTAGGTAGTGGTGGTGGTGGGTGGTGGCGGTGGTGGGTGGTGGCTGGTGGGTTGTGGTGTTGGTGTGGTAGTTGGTGGTAGTAGTGGTGTGGGGTGATTTTTACTCCAAAATTATACTCTGAAGTTGGAAAGCATCTATTTGATGTTCCAAAAAATTGAATTCTAAAGCTCATTTGGAGCCGGTTCACTCATGGATTCTCCAGAAGTCCGAATCGGGTTACCAAACAGGCTTCTACTCCATTTATGCTCCAGAAGTCAGAATCCAACTTCTGGAGTGTTACCAAACACCCCCTTAGGCCCCGTTTGATAACACTCCAGCTCCCATGGAGCTACTTCTGGTCCGAAGTCGTTTTCTACTTCTTCTCCGGAGTCAGGATTTTTGGAGTAGAATGCTGTTTGATAACGCTGCTCCAAAATCAAAAGACTATGCATCCAGAATGCTATTTTGTGGTGGTGGTGGTGTTGGTGGCGGTGGGGGGTGGTGGTAGTGGTGGTGGTGGTGGGTGGGGGTGGCGGCGGTCTTGGTGGGTGGTGGCGTGGCGTGGTGGCGATGGTGGTAGGTGGTGGGTGGGTGGTGGTGGCGATGGTGGTGGTGGTGGCGGTGATGGTGGAAGGTGGTGGGTGGTGGTGGCGGTGATGGTAGAAGGTAGTGGGTGGTGGTAGCGGCGATGGTAGAGGGTGGTGGTAGCGGCGATGGTAGAGGGTGGTGGCGGCATCGGTGGTAAGTGGTGGGTGGTGGTGGCGGTGGCGGCAGTGGTGGCAGTGGTGGTAGGTGGTGGGTGGTGGTCGGTGGTGGGTGGGTGGTGGTGGCGGTGATGGTGGAAGGTGGTGGGTGGTGGTCGCGGTGGCAGTGATGGTGGAAGATGGTGGGTGGTGGTAGCGGCGATGGTGGAGGGTGGTGGCGGCATCGGTGGTAAGTGGTGGGTGGTGGTGGTGGTGGTGGTGGCGGCAGTGGTGGCAGTGGTGGTAGGTGGTGGGTGGGTGGTGGTGGCGACGGTGGTGGTGGTGGTGGCGGTGATGGTGGAAGGTGGTGGGTGATGGTGGTGGCGGTGATGGTGGAAGGTGGTGGGCGGTGGTGGCGGCGATGGTGGAAAGTGGTGGCGGCATTGGTGGTAAGTGGTAAGTGGAGGGTGGTGGTAATGGCGGGGGCGGCAGCGACGGTGGTGGTGGCGGCAGTGGCGGTGGTGGTAGTGGTGGTGGTGGCGGCTATGGGTGGTGGCGGCTGTGGGTGGTGGGTGGTGGTGGGGATGGTGGCGGTGGAGGGGTGGTGGTGATGATGGCAATGCTAGTGGTAGTGGTGATGGCAGTCAGTAGTGGTAATAGCTCCGGAGCAAGAGAAATAAGTTTTTTTAGCTCCAGTTTTTTAGCTCCCAGAGACATTTTTGGAGCGGTTCACTCCATGGGAGTCAAAACTTGAACCATGTTTATCAATCGCCATTCTACTCCGGATTCACTCGTGATGGACTCTGGTTTAGAGTTAATCCCCCACTCGTCAAAGCCTTTTTTTTTCTAATGCTCAAAAGCAAATTTTTTTCAATTCACTGTGCCGCCGGCAGGGTTACCCGTCAAAGTTGATTAATCAACTATAATTCATCCAAAATACTGCCATGTGTAAGGTATCTACCGGCCAACTTTTGTTTACTCCTGCCATAGGTAAGGGTGTCAAAAATGAAACCGAACAATATACCGAAATTGAACCTAACCATTTAAACTGTAACAAAAAAAAAACCGTTTATTAAACGGTTCGATTTTTGTTTACAATCTGACACCGTTTATATAAACAGTTCGGATCGATTCTAAACTAATTAATCGATGGTTTGAACCTAATTAAAACCATTTAGCCAAAACCGTTTGTAAACCGTTTATAAATCGATTACCCTTGTAAAAATCGTGTAACGTATGATTTTTCCATTTCTCAAGATTGGAGTAAAGTTATACACAGTACACAAGTACCATAACTCATCTTTTGAAGTTTTGAATTAATTTTCTAATTTGAATTTAAAAAGTTATCATTTCCTTAGACTAAAAGATTAAATATAAAACCTAAAGATATCATAGTAAAAAACAATTAATAATGTAATTAAAACTTACATATATTATAAAATCAAACCCTTACATTTTTTTTTGTCTCTCTCTCTTTTCTTCTTATTTTCCTATGCATTCAACATATTATAAAAGCCTTTACATCTTCTCTCTCTCTCTCTCTCTCTCTCTCTCTCTCTCTCTCTCTCTCTCTCTCTCTCTCTCTCTCTCTCTCTCTCTCTCTCTTATTTTGTGGCTTGAAATTAGGATCTTTTATGGTTATTATGGATCATATCGTATCTTTCTTTTTTAGTAAAAAGAAAATAGGAAAGTTGTGGAAAAAGGATTTTCTATTCCCTCAATTATTTTTCTCCTATAAATATAATTGTGGGAGAGGGAATAGTTAAGGATTTTTTTTTGACCTAGTCGCAAAACATAAGAGGAAGAGAGAAAAGAAGAAAAAAAGTAGAGCAACTAAGGTTTTTGTTCATTGTTGAAGCTGGTTGCAATCTTGTGTATTCGTGTCACTCTATAAAGTGTACTTTGTAATCTTCTTCTTCTTATTGATCTAGTGAAAATCTCTTCTCGTCCGTGGATGTAGATCACATTAATTGAACCACGTAAATTTCTTGTGTCTTTATTCTTTATTGTTTATTCGAATTTCATACCACCATTACCTACGTTCTTCCGCTGTGTTTATCGTAACACACTCTCTCTCCTTCTTATTTTCCCACAGCAATGACTTAGTTAAAACATAAATATATTATAAAAGTAAACCTTTACATCTCCCTCTCTCTCCCTCTCTCTCTCTCTCTCTCTCAACTTAAATATATTATAAAAGTAAACCTTTACATCTCCCTCCGTCTCCCTCTCTCTCTCTCTCTCTCTCAACTTAAATATATTATAAAAGTAAATTGTTTAACCCAGAAATCATTTAAAAACCAGTAAATCGAAATCGATTAATATATATAAACGGTTTCGGTAAGGATATTCAAACCGTTTATTAAAAGGTTCGATTTCAGTATTACCCTTTGCGCACTGAATCGAACCAAAATTGAACCGTAAATCCGAAATCGAACCATTTAACACCCGTATTACATTCTACCCTCAAAGAAAAAGCTATAACATATCTTTTTTGTTTGGGAGGCGATTTGGATCCATCCTATCGTTGGAGGGACTCCTTCCACGATCCAATAGTTGGAGTTCGTTTAATACACATATCAATATATCGGTATGCACTTCAGGTGAATTCTAGTTGCTAAATCACGACTTGAGAGATGGAACAACAGGAAATGATATTTTTTTCATTGAAGGCCTATTGGATAGCCCAACGTTGTTGGCTATGCTGTTGTGCTCAGGCCTGGGGAAGGTCTTCGTCTCAAGTCCCCCCACCTCTTTTGTAGAGTAGTTCTTCATGAGTACCTGGCGAGCAAAGAGAGAGAGTGAGAGAGAAGAAACAAGGATCGAGTACTGAGCCTCTGGTTCTATTTTTATACCAATTAATAATCAGGATAGATCGTTTCTGGGACAAGTTTTCTAACAGTTCCAGAACCAGAACAACTATGACCCGTTTAAATGGCTTAGTATGTAAGGGTTTAAAGTTTGAGGTTTTAGTTGATTTGTATGCTTATCAATGGAATATTTGTATTCTTGACAGTTGATATAATGATTTGTTATTTTAATTTTTTTTTATAAAAAAACTTTTATTTATTTTTAATTTTAATTTTTTTTTGGAATAACGGATGATAATTTTTTGGACATTATCATGCTCTAAACACACCTATAGTTATAGGTGTCATCTACACAATCCTTACACATATAAGGAAAATTTCTTCGATTGATCGAGTGGGAGCTAAATGAGTATTCCATGGTCTTTCACTCTCCTCCCTGCCTCTATTGAGGAATCCTCGATCACCTCTTAACTACAATGTTTGCTGTCGTGAAGCTTTTGAGAAGGCCAATTCCCACTCCATCCCACCAAACAAGGTGGCTATGATAGGATATATCGTGTCCATCATCTTATCCATAGCCTTGAGCATGATCCTTTGATCTACTCCATCCATATAGAATTATTTTTTAGATCTTGACAATCAAATTTATTCTTTAATATCTAATGGACTTTAATTGAATAATTATAAAATAATACCATGCATATATATTAATAATTTTAACATAGGATCCATCTAGATGTAACAAGAGTTGTTACAACAACCAATGAATGTGATACCGCATATTTAGGTAGTAGTAATGGTCGAAAAGCTTAGCGCAGCTATAATTAATCTGATTTATATGCTAAGATATAGACATCAACCAGCTTAAAGAGGCTTTTATAAAAAGGAAGTGTCGGGGGAGGAGGATATGAAAAATGTTTGAGGGCAAATATGTCCAATGGCTCTGGAAAAAAAATATATCTTATCTTATTATTCAGTTTGTTAGAGGTCTGTTTGATAACATTTCAGATTTTAGATTCTATAGATTCTAACTCTCAGGGAGTTATTTTAGAGTAGAATCGTGTTTGAAAAACCTGATTAGATTCGAACTCCCACAGAGTAAATTGGATTCAAACTAATTTTAGAATCTAAATTTTAAGAGTAAAAAAGCAAATAAAAATTTTTTTTTGACGTATTGGAGCAAATTTTTGGAGGAAAGAAAAAAAAAAAAAAAACTCTCTTCTCTCACACTCTTCTTTTCTTGACAAAACAAAGATTTAACCACTACTATTGCGGCCACCACCATTGCCACCACCATCTACCATCACCAGCACCCACCCATCGCCACCACTGCTATTATTACTGCCACCCACTCCTCACTATCCATAATTAGTTTTCAAAACTTCGATTGGCAAGTCTGTTTTAAAAATACTTTGAAATTCATTTTAAAAATTCATTATCAAACATGTTTTTACTTCAAAATAATCTTACAAAAATCATAAAATAACTCTTAATTAAAAGCAAAGGATCCAAAACAAAATTATTATCAAACCAGAGCCTAATCGTCTATCAAATACATTCGATGATAGACGATTAGCATGACCGGCAAGAGAAAAAGTTGATGAACGACTGACACGACTGGCGACGGAAAAGATGCGGTCATTGACGAAATCATGTCAGAGTCTTGGTACCATTTTGCTACCATGCACGAATATTCGATTCGGCGAAGGCAGATCCTGTAAACCAACACGTGTCAGTATATTTTTTGGAATTGACACGTGTAGGATTGGAGGTTTGGTCTGGTGGAGGAATAGGGGAGGCTTCTTAGATATTTTGCAAGAGGAGGGTAGGTGGGTGACACGGACGCTTCGCTCTTGTGGTGTCTGTGTAAGAATGAGAGGGACAGATTTGTAATTTGTAGGTGCATACGGACGTTGATGACAGTTTGATGAGAGGAGTGATGAATTTCCGTTTTTTAATCATTTGTTTGTAGGTAATGATTTTCTCCAACAAGTCATCTAGGGGTCAGTGGGGTTATTTGTGTAATTTTAGTATATTGTTAGTTGAACACGTGGACTTTCACTGTTTGGCTCTGGCTGCGGCTAGCTTGGGTCGCTTGGCTTAGGTATATAATGTTTTTAACGGGGTGAGAGTTCCCCCGCCACTCCCCAAGATGTGGGTGCATATTAATATTTTTTGGACTGAAATCCTGTCCCGTGCGTCTATCTGTAGGCCAAATGTCTGATAAGTTGAAATACATCAGCACCCTATAGATATTTGGTTGGAGGATTGGCACGCAGGAGAGGATTTTTTTACCATACTTTTTGGTAGAAACCTAGATTTTGATAAAATTTTATAGATCGACTTGGTAAAAAAAGTTATTACAAGTCTTCTTTTGTGATGGAACACCAAATTTCAGATATATTATTGTGACTAATAAAATGTTCCATTTTGTACTACATCGGAAGACTACAAAAATAAAATATTTGACTATTAAATTAGATATACAAAACGCATATGATTGCCTTGAATGAGAATTTATTCTTTAAGTCCTTCATCGATTGGGTTTTGATGAAGATTGGATTGCCTTGCTAATGCAATGTATTACTATAGTTTCGTAAACCTTTCTGTTAAATGGTTCTGAACAAGCTCATCTTAAGCCTACTAGGGAATCAGACAAGGGGACCCGCTATCTCCTCTCACTTTTATTCTATGTGCTCATGTGTTATCTTGTGTTTTAAATCATGCTTGTTCTCAAGGAGATGCTATGGGAATCCGTATTAGAGATCGCACACGGTCATTTAATCATCTAATGTTTGCGGATGACTGTGTGTTATTTTTCAAACTCAATTTAAGAAATGTTTTACACATTTGGGATGGTTTGCATTCGAACTGTAGAGCATCTGGACAGAAAATAAATTATGCGAAGTCCTCTCTGTATTTCTCCCCTAATACTCCACCTCGATTTTGTAGTTGGTTCTCAAAGTTACTAAAATTTCCTCATGCAAACCTACCGAAGAAATATCTTGGTGTCCCAATGAATTTTGGCACCCCAAAAACTGTGATGTTTAACAACTCGGTGGACCAAACTCTTGCTCACTTGCAACATTGGAAGACTGTTTTGCTATCCCTTGCACGTAAGGAAATTCTTGTCAAATCCATTGCATTGCCTAGAGCCAATTATCCACGTTTTATCATTAAGTTACCTGCTACCTTACTTCACAAATTGAGAAAAGCAATGGCTGCTTTCTATTGGTCTCAAGGAGGCAAAGAAAAGGCAATCCATTGGATATCATGGACACGAATGTGTCTTCCCAAAAACAAAGGTGGTTTAAGTATGATGGATCCAATATTGCAAAATCTTGCTTTACTTGCAAAATTGGCCTAGCGGATCTGGACAACTCCTAATGCTGAGTGGGTGAAATGTCTTAAGGCTATTTTACTATCCCTCTTCTAACTTTCTTGATGCTACCCTTGGACATAATCCTTCTTGGTTATGGCGAAGCATTTGTGAGGGCTTAGGAGTACTAAAAAAAGGCCTTATCTGGAAAGTGGGTGATGGTAATCGGATTCACATTTGGGAAGACGCCTAGGTTCCTACTTTGCCAAATTTTAGACCTTTTCATGGACTGCATGCTTACTAACCAATAGCTTTATTGGGTGGCAAACCTTATTGACTCAAATACTAGAACATGGAAACAAGAACTTTTCAATGCAGTATTCCAACCACATGATGTACATGCTATTAGACAGATTCCTTTATCTCTGATTACAACCCCTGATAATCTGGTATGGACAACTTCAAAGAATGGCATATTTTTGGTTAAAAGTGCATATCGTATGTTATCAACACTTCACTTTCAAACTTCTTTAAACACTTTACCATCTTCCAGTAGTGTTGCCTACAATTCGATTCCCATGCATGTATATATGGAAATCCATTTGGGCATGCAAAACTCTACCTATGATTAAACACTTTCTTTGGAAGTGTTGTGCTCGCAGCATTCCTTCTAGCATGGCTTTGTTCCATCATAAAATGTCAGTTCAGACTAGATGTCGTAGATGTGGCTCTGCTGAAGAAGACATTGAACATATTTTATTATATTATCCTTTTGCTCGAGCAGTGTGGTAGGGCTGCCCTCTTACATTAAGGTTCCTTCTTACCTAGAATGTTACTTTTCCTCAATGGCTAGGGCAGTTTTGCTTACTTTCATTACATGTCCACAAATATTTTCTACGTTCTATCTTTGATTGCCTTTATTTGCTAGTATTTATAGACATCAAAGAATCAGTTGTATTTTCAGAAAATGGCCACTATTCCAATAACTATTATACAAAGAGCTTGTTAGGCTTTTCATGAGTTCTCTAATAGCAACAAATTGAGGTCTCTCTAGAATGCTGAAACAACAGATGGTGATCGTTTACATCCTTTTAAATGGATTCTCCCATCACCAAGAATAGTTAAAGTCAATACTGATGTAGCTCTCTCATTGGATTTATCTTATGTTTGCATAAATCATTTAGGCCTTCTACTCTTTGCCGCTGCTGAGGCTGTAGTGTTCACTGTTAGAAAATTATAAGTTTAGGGTTTCCAAGAAACTCATTCTCTATCCATACAGTAGTCCTAGAACACAATAGAGAAACCATAAACAATGAATATAAAGACATACCTGTCTGTGAAGAGATTAATTTCCATACGCTCCACGATGCTCCAAGCTTTGATCGAAATCCCTCGGCTATAGTCTTCCACAGCCTCCAGAAGATATCCTGACGTCTCTTGCTAATGGGTGCAGAGAACTGATTAACTGTGGCTGTGGGGACTCTAACCCTGTATTTATAGAATACAGATGTAATCCTAAAACCCTTCCCACAATAGAATTAGGGTTACCAAACCTATCTCATACCGTGTGACGAATCAAACCAAACCAGTTATACCGTGTCAATCAGACTCCCACTGAATTAACTAGTTTAGGTAATTAATTAAGCCCACATAAATCTAACATTCACTTCACCTACCTTGAGGGAGGCATTAGCCATTTGGAAAGCTCTCTCTATGGCAATCTAGAAGGATTATAAATCCGTGCAGATGGAATCTGATAATCTGGAAGTGGTTCAAATTTGCAATGGGAATCGGTCTTCTATGGATAGATTTTTAGACATTATTCTTAAGGATGTGGTTATTTTGATGCCACATTTCGATACTATTTCATTTTGTCATGTTCCAAGGGCAGGGAACAGGGTGGCACACCAGGTGGTTAGAAAGGCTTCTCTGGATTCAGGACTTCTATTATGGGATATGCACGTGGACTGGCTGGTTGACTTATATAAAACTGATATGATTTTAGTCCATAATGTGAATACTCAATGAATCAGTTTTTTACCAAAAAAAAAGAATTATTATTATTTTTTTGGGTAGAAAACACTTTTATTCATTTAAAATAGGGGACTTCATTCAGCTTTGGAGCTGGGATTTCATCAAATTCAACTTGAATCAGACTGTCTTGAAGTCATTAATCTGTTAACTGAGCACTCACAATAAGAGGATATCCATGTAGTGTATGTTGTTAAGGACATTGTGAGTCTTATCCCCACAAATGTTGTTGTTACCTTTTCTTATTTTTCAAGGGAGGCTAATGTAATAGCTCATACCCTTGCCAGGAAGGCTGTAACTATCTTTGGGAGGTTAGGTGGCCTGGATCTCCCTTGAAATATAAGAAAAGGTAACAACAACATTTGTGTGAATTATTAGGATTGAATGAAAGGTCGACAGGTAAAGCATGTGCATTTGTCTTGTGGATTGTTGTTTTTTATTAGATCTTAATTGTTGGATAGATGGAAAAATCTTTGAATTGATGATACGTCATATTATGAGAATTTTTTTTATAAGAATAAATTCTATTCATGATCAAAAGGCAATACATCAGGGAAAACAGAGAAAAGACCCTGAATCCAGGACTCATGACTAGGCCACTCAATCTTCCCCACAACATTGAAAGCCTTCTTTGCCAGGGTATGGGCAACTCCATTCAACACCCTAAGATAATCGGCAACTCCATTCAACACCCTAGGAGTCCAACTCTGTTTCTGGAACTGCACATCATTCCTTGCTAACCAGATTTGCCAACTAATAAAAGAGGCTCAAGAAAAGGCACTACCACCACCTTTTTTAACCTTTTGAATATATATAACCCATTGTTCAAGCCAATCACCAAAGGAAAAATCACTGTCCAAAACAGGTTTATATGAGAACAGAGATCCAAACCACACCGCTCGCTTGAAGGGGCACTTTAATAAGACATGATCTATAGATTCATTCTCTTCACCACAGAATTTGCAACTTACTTTAATAGGAAAGCTCCAATTTTGGGTAAGGTCTTCACATTCCAAATCAACTTCCATCTTCTTTCATCCATTTGATCCCATATATGCTGAAGAGATGATGAAGGGAGCTCCTTCAACCTCAAATGCTCTTTGTTCTTTAGAAGATGGTAGGCCGGTCGAACTAAAAATATTGCATTCTTTGCTCTTCCTCACCGAATTTGATCCTCCTTTGGAAATAGACTCAAATGAATATTAAAGATAGCCAAGGCCTCAATAGGTGAAAAAACAGAATTGAGCAAATCCACTTTTCCATCTCATGTTGTTGGAATCGATTAAATCACTAACCCAATCAATGTGCAGATTCGGATCTCTAGGAGAAGTAATTCGAAAACCCAAGAGATTAAGAACCCAAGCATCATCCCAAATTCTGATTTTATCTCCTTTCTCAAGATGCCAAATCATACCTTCCTCAACGAATTTTCTCCCCTCCAATATACTTCTCCATGCCCAAGAAGGCCAATGTCTCATTTTTCCATTCATAGAATTCCCTCTTGGGAAATAAAGAAATTTCATAATCCTAAACGCCATGCCAGCTTAGCAAGAAGGGCTTTATTATATAAGCATGTATCTCTTATCCCCAATCCACATCTTTCTTCCGAGTTAGTCAATCTTTTCCATGAAATCCAAGGAATTCTTCTTTTCTTATCTCCATTAGTCCAAAGAAAATTGGAAGAGGTTTGTTGAATGCATTTATGAAAGGATGCTGGCATTTTAAAGTGAGAGGCAACACAATTAATAGATGGGAGAGCAACAGATTTAATGAGAACTTCTTTACCCGCAAAGGACAACAGTTTCGCCTTCCACCCTTTTAATTTAGCTATAGATTTATCCAAAACATCATGAAAAACCTATTTCTTTGAAATTCCAATCTTCGAAAGTAATCCAAGGTATTTTGATGGGCCTTAACTATAAGGAATCTTCAGAATTTGAGAGAACCATCTCCTAAATTGATTAGGAGTATTTGAACTGAACGATATGGTGGATTTCTTCAGATTTATACTCTGGCCTAATGCTTTACAATATTTCTCCAAGCATTTCTTTACAACAATCACCTGGCCAAGATTAGCTTTAGGAAACAATAGGCAATCATCGGTCAAAAGTAAGTGACTAACTGATTGGAAGTCCTTATGAAACCGAATACCAGAAACAAATCCCCTTTCCTCCTCATGATGTATAATAGATGATAAAATTTTTGTACATAAAATAAAGAGAGCTGGAGAAAGAGGATCACTTTGTCTGATTCCTCTAGTAGGAATAAGCTGATCACACTTCGCTCCATTGATAAGAAGGGTATAAGAAACCATGGTAATAAGCTACATTATCATGGACACCAGCAGAGAAACCGTATCTAAGCAAAGTAGCTTCAATGAAATGCCATTCAAGCCTATCATAGGCTTTTTGCATGTCCAATTTGATAGCTAGCTATTAAGAACTCCTTACCCTTCTTTCTTCTCTTAATAATTTAATAGTTTCATGAGCTATCAAATGTTATCAGAAATCAGCCTATGAGGAACAAAAGCCGATTAGGATTGAGAAATAATTCCATCCAGAAGAGGTTTCATTCTTGTAGCTAAAATCTTAAAGATCAGTTTAGTGCACACACCACATAGACTGATAGGCCTGAATTGATCCACAGACTCCAGATTGTTGATTTTAGGAATCAGACAAATATAAGTTTTGTTCATGTCTTTATGTAAAGTACCTAAAATGAAGAAATCTTGTACAAAACTTGTAATAGCATCCTTTTTAATGTCCCAGTACTTCTGAAAGAAAACTGGGGAAAAACCATCAGGACCTAGCGATTCAAGGAGAACCATGGATTTCAATGTAGACAGAATCTCTTCATGATCAGGGATTCGACAAAGGGAGGCATTATCATCATCTGTAATGGAAGGAATAATGAATTAAATAGCATCCCTAACATCAGGAATATTAAGTAATTCTACATCTAATCTTTTAATAATATCAACCTCCATGGACAAATCATATTCGGATGCAGGGAGATTCTGAATTCCAAGAAGCTCATTCTGTCAATAAGCAATGTTGATTTGGACATGACCAAAATCCTCTCTATTCCACTTCTTATGGCATTTATTTGAGCTATTGAATTTATGAGATAAATTGGGAATATCCTCTGAATAAACAGCCTTATTCCAACCATTACTCACCACTGATCCACATCTAGCATCTTGAATCCACATGGCCTCAAATTTGAAGGGGCAGGTCCCACTGAAACAACCACCACCAGTGTTTACTGCCACGATTGAATCAGCAAATTTTAATTTCCATCTTGCATTGCAAAATGCCCGATCTAATTTAATCCGGATATTATTCTCCCCTCTCCTTCTATTATTCCATGTCAACCTCGGCCCCTTGAGAGGGAATTTCGATCAAGTTACATAGATCCAAAAAGTTTCTAAAATTTTGGTGTCCGTGTTAGACTCCTGATTGCCTCCATTTTTTTCATGCCAATCAAGATATAGGATCCAAATCGTCTCATCCCTGAGATTCGGGAGGCGTGGCGGCGACCCCATTGGATGGTCGCCATGTGGGGTTCGGATGAATCCGACCCCTCCGTTCGAGCCAACACTCTCTTGTCGGCTCGGCTTGTCGGCTCGAACAGAGGGGTCGTCCGACCTCCACATGGCGACCATCCAATGGGGTCACCACCACGCCTCCCGAATCTCAAGGATGAGACGATTTGAATCCCAAGATATAGGAGTCGAAATCTCCAATACATGTCCATTCATCCTCTCTATCAGCACAAATTCAGTAATAAGATTCCATATTTCTCTTCTTTTCTCCTTTAAATGCTCCCCCATAAACACACGCGCGTTACATAGCAAGAATGAGAAAAGGTTCGACTAATATGGAAGTCTATAAACCGAGAGTAGGAATAGAGAATATTTATTTCCTAATTCTCGTTCCAAATAAGAACCAATACTCCAGCCAAGCCATCAGGATCAATAAATAAAGAATATTTCCATTGACAAAATTATTTTTAATTTCCATCAAAAAATTTTTATCTGGCTTTTCCTTATTTATGGATTTTCTTGAGATCTATTTCAGTTGTATGGTTTATCATGTATTGAGTTTTGCTTGATTTTTAATGAATTACTATTTTCACATAGATTTTATTGTTTCAAATATTTTTATAAGTAGACTAGATTGAAAATCAACCTATAATATAATGAGACTGTGGATATATAACAACCAAAAAGTAAAATTTTAGCAATGGGACCCATATATGGATCGGATATATTAATTTAATATTTAACTAATAAGATTATCCATGGATAATCATGGATGAGAACCACTCTCTCCCACAAAGGGACGCATGAGTGGGTAACCATATATTTATTATTAGCAATGTTAGTTAGAGTGGAGATGGGGATGCCGGATAGGTGGCATGCCCATATTGGGCTATTTCCCTAGCCACGAATAGGGGACTACTCAACCCCCTACAGACCCTCTATTCTGATGGAAGAGGCACCCAACTCTAGGGGACTGCCACATGTCTTGGATGATAACCACCTCCCATGTAGAGGAAGGGAGTTATCACCCTCTTGTGTGCACCTAATGGACAGGTGGTAGCAAGTAGAGCCCCCTTTCCTAGGAAGAGGGGATTGTGTCAGGAGTGGGAGACTCTAGTCCATGAAGGTCTCCCTCTCCCTACATGCAACTTATAGAAAGTTGAGGGAAACCTATGCATTGGAGTTTTGATGTGTTCTGAGTAAAGGGAAGTTGCAAAACTAAGAAGGAATAGGATAAGGAAAAAGGAAACTGCAATGAAAATTCTTCCAAGACAACCCACCGTTGAAAAACAGAAATAAGGTTGGGTAAGTGTTCTAGTACCTCTCTATGAGTTTTTGAATACATAGAAACCTTATGAGGGTGAAACCATTCTCTGTGGCCATGCAGGTTGATAGATTCATAATTTTATATATTTATTTTCCTTATATTTAGTCTATTTAATATATTATATGTCATATAGTACTCATTTGTGATGATTCGTTATATATAAGACATGGTGGAAAGTATTGATAATTTATGTTTAAAATAAAAAAAAATTATGATATTTTCAATAATGACCTTTTGAATTTCATACAGGTTTTTAATATATGAAAATAATTCTAGAAATCAAACGTGATCCAAAAATCTTATCTGAAAAATTGATTTGAATTCAAATCAGATAAGGAAGATTATCACACAGAGAAGGTTTACTATTAGAAGGATTTGATTGATTGTCAGAAATCTTGATGAGAATATATACCTCTATGGAATATTACAAAGATTGTCAAGTCTAGAGTGACATTTGGTTAATGATGGAATGATTCTCTATCTAATCTAGACAAGAGAATTTTGTTTAATCTTTATTTTCATATAATAAGGTTGTCAATTCTAGACATACAAGTTTTAATCTTCTCTACTCAGACTATTTAAGCAATGTAAAGACTACGTAATAGAGCATCTAAGAATTATTGAAAAGATAATTTTATTTCTTTTATCTTTCTTTTCTATCATATCTAGTTAAGTTCTTTAGTCAATTCAAGGGAAATTCAATCCGATTAGTAAAATTGTGAGACTCTGTTCTTAATTTTAATTATTTTTCTATTAAAATATCTGTGTTTCTTGGTTTTCAAGTTAATGGTTGCATGATTCAGTTTATTAAGAGGCCTATTAATTGATTGAGTTATGTGGTTTATTGCTAACCTGAATCCATAATTCGTAATTGTTATGGTGTTCAGGAAAAATAGCAATTGATCAGAACAATTATGATCCAAGTTGTTGTTACTTGCTTAAAGAAAACATAGAATAAATTAAATAATCTGACGCTTGTTAGATTGTTGTTCATCTTTAACTCCCTCCGAGAGTGTAATGCTATCAGTAAATTCATGAGGATTGTTTAATATCAATTGGTTTATTGATAAGAATTAATTTGTGTGCTGAGCTCAAATTAATGAAATTAGAGAAGGTAAGAATTGTCTGACTTTTTGATAATCCTTGGTTAAATATTTGAATAGAGAATAATATATATATGAGGTTAGTGATCAATTTGTTGTTAGTAAATTTCCTTGAATCAATATCATCTTCTATTGAATTTTTGTTATTTAATTTTGTTGTCAATTAAATTATGAAAGAAAACCCCCATTTTTCTTGATAAGTAGATAATTTGATTAATTAGTCTCTGTGGATCGACCTTTACTTATCATTACTATTCATTATAGGTAGAGTAATTTATTTTTGGTTGCGCTCAACACGCATCACAGGTGAAACCTCTGTCAATCATTAATGGCAGACCAAGCCTAAGATAGTAATGCTGCCTAGGTTTTACAAGAAACATGGACAACAGTCATAGGATAGGGTAAAGACCTTTAAAAGGAACCCTAGTGTTAAGGCAAGACACCCAGTGAGGTTTCTAAGGAATAAGAAAACACTTAGGAATCAGGGGAAGGAGTCTTTAATCCCATGGGGAAGATGACTCTCAGTTCGGACTTCGGACTGATGCTGTGGTCCAGGCAGTTGGTCTGGTAGGTCAACCGAACACAAAACCCTGTGTGTCTAGATAAACCTAGTAGGGTTTTTACTTTATAAAGGACCTTTCGGGAACCTTCTGGACAAAGGTTCCAAACGCAAGTGTCCCATTGAACACTGCTTTTGGACCATCACAAGAGGATCCCTGCATAGATGTTACCAGTTGGGAATCTTACGGACGAAGGGTCTGGACACAGTGTCCCACCGAACACTGTTTTTGGACCATCATAGAAGGGTCCCTATATAGATGTGATCTCTTGGGAACCTTCTGGATAGAGGAACCGGAAGATCTTGTTTTTGGACCATCATAGAAAGGTTCTTGAGATGGATTTTGGCACCAAGGTCCATTTGGTAGGATGTTCGGAGACAAGTCTCCCACCGGAGGACTTGCCATCAGACCTCCCCAGATTTTCCTGACTTGACTTGGGACCTTAACCAAGGACCTAAGATCAAAACCTACTTGCCTAAGAATTGTGCCCTAGCAATGTAGGGGTACCCTAGGAAGATGTTAATACTGTAATTGGAATTCTAGCTTAATTAAACTTCTAATAACAAGTAATCATTATAAGTAGGTTTTAAGAAAGCATTGCAAAGGAAGGCCTCTGCTATTATCAAAGGACAAGGAGTGGATAGATTGACTTAATGTCTTGTTTTAAGAACTTTACATGCCTATGTTGCACTGTTGTAGCAATTGATAACATGTCATCCAATATTTATGATAATTGTTCATGCATTTCATTATATCTTTATATGAATGACAATGAGTATGCTGTTTGGTTAGCGCTATGTGGCAACACATAGGTATACCGACTGCTTGGGAGTGTGGTTATCATGTGGGTGTTGCTTTGCATTTGCCAGTACCCTAGTGGGTTAGACTGGATTGCTTGTGAGCGACTCAACCACACCTCTGAGATAACGAAAATGGATTGTGACACTGTGTCTATTCAACAGTTAAAAGGTTGATTGTGTTTCATTTATAAAGTCCAAATCCCTATCAAATAATTGGGAAATTTTTTTATGTCTGACTATGTCCCTATGCGTCCTTTAACAAAGGCCGTGAAATGATCATCCTTCTCCCCTTAGATGCTTATGCTTGTCCATTCATTGGACCTTGCATTGACACAAGACACACTAATTGAACAAAAAATATCAGCCATAAATAATAAGACAAAAGTGTCTAACTTAACAATTTTGAGAGAAACTCTTCATTTACACACCAAACAAAAGACGAAATTAAGTGAATATTGCATGACTTGTATACCTTGTCATATTTTTCTTAACCATTCACCAACCCCATTTTTATTTGTTTGTTACTTAAATTTTTTTTTTATTTTAGGTTTTTGCTAGTTAAGCATGACAAGGGTTGGTGATATTTTGTCATTGTCACTAATAGGTGGCACTTTTTTATTCGGTGCTTCCAAAAAGGGATCGGTTATAAAATAGTCTCGTGTTGTCTGGTTCATTTAGTTGTGATCCAATAAGACACTACTGGATCATAGTTGGAGTCCCTCCAACGATAGGAGATGATTTGAGTTCAGGATATGATATGACTTACTAAGATTAGGTCTGGTATGGTCTTAAAAGACCTAGGGTACCTATCTGCCTCATTTCAATCCGTGTAGGGTTGTTGAAATTGGGTTCAAATTGAAAAATGTTACCAAATTGATTGGAATAGGGGCTGTATTTTTAGAAGAGCAGGTGAAAAACCGAATTCAAATCAGATTGTGTTGGGGGAAAATACAATGGGTCGATCTAGATCATTCAAAGGTAAGCTAGAGAAGTACATCAAGGGTCGAACACATGGCATTCATCAGGAGTGCACACCTGTCCACCAAATAAAATAAAGAATCCAGCTTACTTGACATGGCGGTGATACGATTCGACCCCCAAGCTTGATATTGGGGAGATTTGATGGCATTAATTGCGATAGACGCGTATTAATTTCACTATAATAAATGCTCATAAATCCTGACAAGGGTATTAAATGAAAAATTTGCTGGCTCAACTCGCACATCGTCTCGATAAGGAGCACTACGAAGGAAAAGATCCTAAATCTATTCGAGAAAGGAAAAAAGACGGCCACTCACATCAACCAGTTTTAGTGACGTGGACAATCAAGGGTCGTAGAGGCCAAATATGGGAGATATGCTTCCCCCTGGGGGTCATAGACTCTCTTGATCTATAGGGTAGACCGATGATGGCATTGGGCAATGGGAAAAGCTGGTTAAAGGAAGAAAACTTGCTCGACAAGCTTTGCATTTGACCTATAAATTGCAGGAGATAGCAAGAGAAAGGGATCCAACTTTTCACTTTCACAAGGTACCATTATTCTTTAGAATTTTTCTAGATTATCTTATTTATCATCTGTGAGTTCTAACTCACCTGTAACACTTAGCTTTCTTCTTGTTATCTTACCATGAACTAGGAAGGAAATGTCTCATAGAGCTCTTGTATCTCAGTCCCTTCTTTCTAAGGAACTTAGGTATCTTATCCTTGAGTTCTATTCTGTTTGTTCTGGACTACACTGACTTAGGCATTGGAGTGACCACGGGGTAAAACTCACCCACCTCATTGCGAATTCTTGGTTTGCAGATAAGTGACATCATCTTGTGCACTAGGCGAAATCCAAGGACAATAGACTGATTGATAAATCTGATCCAAACCAATCCAATAAGCCTAAACTGATACCTAATTGGTCCAAGAATAAATTGATAAGATCCCAATAAGCTAACCTTCTAGATCCAAATCCAAATCGTGTGAGAATGGTAGAGAATCAGGAATCATATAACACATGAATCAACTCATCAAGATTTCGACCCTTTAGTCTTAAGTACACACATTTTGTGGAACTCTGATGGTTTAATTAAGAATGCAAAAGGAATCAATCTACACCCCAAATCGATATCAAGAAGAAATACTCTTCTCTAAGTAAGAGATTCATATTGTCTCCTTTAGTTGGACAGTGTCCTGGAGTTCATCTAGTGTTTAAATCAATATATCGGCATATGCGTATGATGAACTCTAATCGTTAGATCACGATTGAACATGCCAGAGAACACGTGACGATTTTTTTTCCAATAAAATATTATAAGGAGACTTATGATTTATTTTTTACATTTTACAGCACGGTGATAATAAATGAATACCGCGTCGAACCTAAGACGTTCGGCTCGAAGCCGCCGCCGTTTGTGAAGTAGGTGTAGCCTGTAGGTGAGTGAGAGTGAAACGGATTCGTGGAGAGGTACAGAGCTGTCAGAGAAACCAGACTGTATTTTTTCTCTCTTTCCAAACGTAATATTTTAAAATTCCCAAACTACCCTTGAATCTGGTCAGTCTTCGCTCTGCGATTCTCACTCTACCTTCGGAAGACAATCTCAACTACCCCCGCCATCTCCATTTCCCAGCACCCGCTCCACCTCCACCAACCAACCAAACGTCTTCCATCCCCATATGCCGCTCTATCTTTTCCATTCTCTTCTCTCTCAGATCCTTATAAAACCCTTCTCATCTCTCCCATCTCCTCTTCAGGGCCTCTATCTCCACTGAAAATCAGAGTCGTCCTCTCTCTCTCTCTCTATCCCTCTTTGAATCCATCAAAACCAAAGGAAATCAAAGGTAAGAAAGACAAACAGCAACAATGGCTTTCGCAAGCAGCCCTGCTGCATCAACGAAATCCCTTCTCCAAACTGAATCTCTTTTCTCTCCTTCCAAACCCCATCAACCCTCCTTCCCTGTCCTCCCATCCAAGCCCAATTCATCTAGATCTTTCAAATCCATTTCTGCCGTCCATGCCGCAGAACCCGCCAAGCCCTCGTCCAAGGTTGCTGCCACGGTGATCCCTAAGACCACCACCCCTGGTAAATGGACCGTCGATAGCTGGAAATCCAAGCCTGCCATTCAACTTCCTGACTACCCAGACAAGCAGGAACTCGAATCGGTGCTTCGGACCATCGAATCCTTCCCTCCTATTGTTTTTGCTGGAGAAGCTAGAAACTTAGAGGAGCGACTGGGAGAGGCTGCCATGGGAAGGGCTTTCCTTCTCCAGGGAGGAGATTGTGCCGAAAGTTTCAAGGAGTTTAACGCCAACAACATTCGTGACACTTTCCGTATCCTTCTCCAGATGGGTGCGGTTCTTATGTTCGGAGGCCAAATGCCTGTCATTAAGGTTAGGTTTTACTACCCTTCCTCTTTTTCCAGATTTGGATGCTATTGCATGAGATATAGGTATTGAGATGGAAGATTTTGTGCATTACTCTTATAGGTTGGAAGAATGGCGGGTCAATTCGCGAAGCCCAGATCAGACCCATTCGAGGAGAAGAACGGAGTGAAGCTACCCAGCTACAGAGGTGATAATGTGAACGGTGATGCATTCGATGAGAAATCGAGAACCCCTGACCCGCAGAGGCTGATTAGGGCTTACTGCCAATCCGCAGCCACTCTGAACCTTCTTAGGGCCTTCGCCACCGGAGGTTATGCCGCCATGCAGAGAGTCACCCAGTGGAATCTCGATTTCACAGAGCACAGCGAACAAGGAGACAGGTATTCATTTTGACCAACTCGCCTGAATTGTTTGTTGATGAATTTAATGATGTTGTTATCTCTCTCTCTCTCTCTCTCTCTCTCTCTCCATTCAATAATTGGAAAATGAAATATTTTACTTGGTCATACCTTGAATCCTTCAGAAATTATCCGACTGTAAAATTAGGGAGATAACAAAATTGCTTTTTGGGTCTTTTTCGTTTGAGGTTTTGCTTTTCCAATACGACTTTGAATTTGATCTGTGACGTGATGACGTGACTAAGGTTCCTTAGAAATTTCTGCCAGTTTCCTTTTTTTTGTTGGGATTTTCTGGACTCGGGTGGGCTGACGTGTTTGTTGTTTGGGTGATTCAACAGGTACCGGGAACTTGCTAACCGGGTTGATGAAGCCTTAGGGTTCATGACTGCTGCTGGGCTTACTGCAGACCACCCTATCATGACGACTACCGAGTTCTGGACATCCCATGAGTGTTTGCTCTTGCCTTATGAACAGTCTCTTACAAGGGAGGACTCAACCTCTGGCCTCTTTTATGATTGCTCTGCTCATATGATCTGGGTCGGGGAACGCACCAGGCAGCTGGATGGTTCCCATGTTGAATTTTTGAGAGGAGTTGCCAATCCACTTGGCATCAAGGTATATTACTAATACCTGACTTTGATTCATTCAATTGATGGCAATTCAACTATATTAACAATAGAACTTTTTAATGAGCATTAATTTATTAGACATACAGTTGAGTCAATTTTTATAAACGTCTGAACTTTGTATTCATGAGCTTTCGTATGAAATGAATCCACTTGCTTAAATTCTAAAAGAAAATGATTTGATGCAGGTGAGCGATAAAATGGATCCAAAGGAGCTAGTTAAGCTTATTGAGATTCTGAATCCTCAGAACAAGCCTGGGAGAATTACTATTATTACTAGGATGGGAGCTGAGAACATGAGAGTGAAGCTTCCCCATCTGATCAGAGCAGTTCGTGGCGCAGGGCAAATTGTTACCTGGGTCAGTGACCCCATGCACGGCAACACCATTAAAGCTCCTTGCGGCCTCAAAACTCGCCCCTTCGATGCCATCAGGGTAATGATCTTACTGAATATTGAACTCTTATTTGATTTGGTTCCTTCTCTTTTCTTTTGTTTTTATGCATGGTTGTAATACTTTAGATAAGAGGAGTTTCAACTTCCATGGATGATAGCATACTTCTAAATCTCACGAGATCTTGGCGAAATCTTGGAAATCTCGAGATTTCAAAATCTCGGAAACCGTGAGATCTCAAAATCTCAGAAACCGCGAGATCTCAAAATCTCAGTAGGTGAGATTTTTGATAACTCGACGAGATCTTGAAAATCTCTAGACGGGTCAAGATTCGAGATTTAAAACCTGGATGATAGTAGCTTAATAGATAAGAATTAAGTTTATTTTAGGTGGAACATCACTTATTTGGTGGAAATTTCAATTCTTATAATTGGGGTAGTTGGATGGGAATAATAGCTGTTTGAAATCATGCTTATCCATGTAAACTGACACCAGTGGAAAACTAACCCATTGTTAGCTGTTGGGAATCTGAACACCTAAATAAAGCTATTTGATCTCACACTCCAAATTGGAAGGGTAGAAGTAGCTTAGGGTCCTATATTTTGGTGATGGTTGTTGTCACATTACATCAATATTTTAAAACTTGATGAGGCAGGGTAGGTGGGGATCCTGCCTGGTGTTTGGTAGACCCTTTTCAGTATTTACCAGTTGGGGGTCTTTAGATTTGGGTTTTTTTCTCTTAACAGCTGCCGTTTAACTGAATCTAGAGAACTTGGGAATTCACCAAAATTGTGAGCCTCAAAAAATCTTGAATGAATTATGTTCTGCCTTCATTTAATTCCCAGCCCTGAATTCATTGCACCAAATAAATGTGTTTTCCGTTTTCCGCTCTCCACTCTCCGTGCTCCGCTCTCCGCTCTCGCTCTTCGCTTTCCGTTTTCCTTTTCTGACTGGTCGATCATTGTCGCCTGACTTGAATGTAGCTGTGAGAAGGGTTAATTTATTGCCAAAAAAAGTATTGAAGGGAACTTTAGAAAATGATGTGTAGGTAGGTAAGGTTTTCTACCAAGAGTAAAGGGTATGGTAGTTGGGTAGAAAAAGTTGACATACATGTATGTCTCACCTTCTTCATAGAAGGTTCTCACCTTCTTCATAGAAGGTCCATGAAAGAGATGCTTCTGTCCTGGGTAGAAAAAGTTTAACTTAGCTGTATGTCTCACCTTCTTCATAGAAGATCCATGAAAGAGATGCTTCTTCTGTCTGGTCGAAGAGTATTAAATTCTAGCCATTGCATATATGCATTACTATTAATTACTAAACAGCCTTGAAGTGTAGCTGTGTAGTTCAATGAGAAGGGGGTCAGTTTATGGCCAAGGGAAGTATTGAGTGGATATTTAGCTAATGATGTCTAAGTAGGTAAGGTTTTCCATCAAATGGCAACTTATAGTTAGGTGGGAAGATGTATGTTGTTGTTAACTATCTAACAGCAAGAAAATCTTTGTAGCTATGAAATATTTTTCCCTTAATTTAAATTTCTCAGTTAGGTTGGTGCCAGATTTAGAACTAATAAGTTTCCTCTGTACTTTGTTCTGAAAGCAATCCAAGTTTAGGAGTCACAAATATTGATGTGGTGTATATGTTTGCAGGCAGAGGTACGTGCATTTTTCGATGTCCACGAGCAAGAAGGCAGCAACCCGGGAGGTGTTCATCTTGAAATGACGGGACAGAATGTGACGGAATGCATTGGAGGGTCACGGACCGTGACCTTTGATGATCTTAGCTCTCGCTACCACACCCACTGTGACCCAAGACTGAATGCTTCTCAATCTCTTGAGCTTGCCTTCATCATTGCTGAACGTCTTAGGAAGAGGAGGATCGGATCACAACCTTCTCTGCAGGGTTCATTAAACCTGTAGAAGCATTGTAAGGGACCTTGTGTTTGTTGTTTTCTTTATTAGTGGTGACCCTTTCATTTATGCCTGGTTTCAAGCTTAATTTATGTACTGTAATGTATGTATACTGGAACAATGTGATGGATTTGGAAATTGAGAGGAATAAGTTAAAAGGGTATTTATTATGCAGTCTTCCCTTTTCCCTTCCCTCTACTCATCTTTTATTCACCTTCTTAGATTGCAGCATGTATGTAATCATGGAAAATCAATATTAAAAAAGGAAAAGGAAGTGGAATTTTTAATGTATTGTTAACCTGGACCACCACCTAGAATCAAACAGATGTGCTTGTAAATAAATCAATCAAATAGGCCCAATAAGTAAGTTGAGAAGCTTATCACCAAACAAAAGGGTTGGGGCGTGGGGGAAGGGGAAGATGGGGAGGTGGGTGGCACACAAGATCTTTACTTACCCACCCACTTGACAAAAAGCAAAACACCTTGAAAGGGGAATGAAGTTTTCCTGTACATACCCTCTTGACTAAATATTAAACAGCTTTAAATACTTGAAGAAGTTATTGTCATGTAAGGACAAAGGTGTGGAAAATTAGGTCTACTTATCATATTACTAATCATGATGTTGATCAATGAATGCTACTTAGAGATCCTTGAACGAAAAGACTTGACACGTGAAGGATCCTCTCTAGTGATTGTCGCTAGCAGTGAGGATTTGGATTGTTCATAGTGCATGTATCGGCATGTGTTCCTATACACTATGAGCAGTCAGGATTTCACTGTTATTTGGTAGTCATCACAGGAGATTTCGGTCTGTCAAGGTCAATGGCCTCCCCTTCAACTGTTGCATATAGTATTTCGTTTGAAGAATTTCAAATTTCTGCCATGGCTTTCTGGCTGGGAAAATTTTAATATTTGAACCTGCCCCTCAACAGCAGAAAGTGATGTTCAAGATGGGTTCTTGAATTTCTAGCAAGTAAAAAAAGAACAAAAAGATTAACCACTAAGAATCTTAAACCAAGGATTCAAATGATAAACAAGTGATTAAGTATGTTTTCATGCTTTCATAGAAAAAATATATTTATATATAAGATCTGATTCGTTGTAAGGGAAACTAAAGAAAAAAGAAGTAAAAATTTTAAACTAATAAAGAAAATTTTTATAATCATTACATAACATAACTCACAAGATTATGTAACTAACTCTTAACATTTTTATATTTAGTTATAAATTTATATTATATTTTGAATCTCTTGCATTTGAAAAGTAAACATCTAATAAGTATTATTATTAAATATGATAAGGAATTTAAGTAGTTTATACGATCATATTGTATTATAGCTATAAAAGTCTTCTTTTTAAGTTTAAAAATTTCAATTCCGTTCCCTTTAATTTCTCTTTTCAACCAAATTGAGATCATTAAGAGTTGATATCTTTCTCTGGTAGAAAATATATTCAATCAATACAGATGAAGTACAAGCAAAGAGCAATTCCAATCATGGTTCTAAAAGCTGGTATTGAATCCTCCTTCTGTGGGCCGATACCGATTTGGCTACATTTGTGAGATCGGTCCCAAGATTCGATGTTTTTTTATTACTTTTTAATTCTTCCATGACACATGTCAACCATCCAAGAGAATTGCTTGTCACGTATTGGCCATCTAGGAAAAAAATTAATATAAAAAAAGGATCCGAGTAGGATTAGATCAGTATTCGTTGGAACCAATCCTTGATCAATACCAATTACTAATATGATGCCACTCCGGCAATCCGAATATCTTGCACCCATTAACAGTGGTCACAAGATTATGTTCCATCCACCCTCCACGAGTGTGGACCATCTCCCCTCGCACAGAGAGCTTCATTGGACCCACATTCTATGGACAGGATGAGGTCTCATGAAGCACTCCCAGAGAAGACTTGGACTCAGATGGTTCAAGGTATCGGTTTCAAATCAGTCGTCCTGGTCGATTCATATTGGTTTTATACCTGATTGATCCTTTTTTTAATATTATTATATACAGATCGATCACGCATAAGCTTCTTATTGAATCCATACATCAGATCCGACTTGAATTGATTTTGGATATCACCAATACCGTGTCCAAAGTCTCCCATACCTGAATTTAAAACCTTGCCTGGACTTCCCCCATCCACAGCCCCATCTCAACATCTCATCTTATGCAAAAGGATGAACTAACTCCACTTTCACTCGCAATGATTGCACGCAAGGCTGGGACCGCACCATTAAATGTAGGTATGTTTCAACTTCAAAACAACTGCCATGCAATACAAAAAAAGGGAAACAACATAATATAAAATAAGAAAAAGATGTCCCTACATGCCTGTAAGAATCTTTCCCAGACATGACACATCCCTCTATTTAGCATTCTAAGGCAAAGGCCCCTCCTCTTCTCATCGAGATAAGCAAAGACAGATTACGGTGGAAACGCAGTAGAATTTGGATTCATGAAGAGATGGAAGGACATTACCTGGCAATGTCCCCCCCTGCCCACCCGGACTTGCTCAATGTGAGAGGACATAGGACCCTGCCAGGCAGTGTTCCACTGATCCTTTCCCCTAAGTTTATCTTACTTCGCGACAAAACCCTTGATTTGAAAAATAGAATAACACTTCATATAAGTATAATTACTAAATATTATTGAGAGTTTAGTTACACAATCATGATCACAAAACTATACTTTTTCCTTTTCAAAACTAATTCACTTCCCTTCCCTTCCCCTCCCCTTTGGTTTTAACCAGACGGAGGAAGTGATAGAATTGGGTTGCCAAACATTATCTGTGCGTACAGAACGCAAAGGGTAAATAAAAGTAGGCATTGTGAAGCTCAGAAGGGCTAAAGACAAGCGTGATAATAGGCACCTTTGGCACAAGAAATCGGGATGTTCAGGTTTGGGGAAAGGATGGTAAGGAGCATTTTGCCCTTTTAAGAACGAATCCGTTACTGTCCTTGAATGCATGTCTTGATACAATGTTTTGGGTCATTGGCAACGAAGGATCAACCTGTCGAGGAGCACAATCACCTGAACGGTGATAGATCTTTCTTTTTACAAATGCTTGGATCCCAAAATTTAGGTATATTGACTAAAATACTTTGCTTACTCTCCTCCTACCAAATGCCCAAAGAATCCAGTCATCCCTGAGTAGAATCCTATCCCGTTCCATCTTGTTTGGCAACAAAACCAGCAAGCCAGAAATCAAACTGCAACCCCTTGTATTTCTTTCGATCATTTTGGGAATTCACAGCCATCAGATTGTTCCGACATCAAGCATAGAACAGATAATACTAAATTCAAATTCATAATTTAATACAATCCATGCGCATTATATCAATATAATAATAAAGAGAAGGTCCAAAATGCTCTCTCCAATGTCTCACAAGGGAAGAGGCCCTCCAATGGAGCTTCTCTATGTATCTTCCTTGTCTTGGAAAAAAACAGGCCCATCAGCATCAGTAGTAAGGCCTGTAACGCATTGGCCTTCTAAACCTGGGAACTTTCCTGCGATTGACATCCAATAAAGAGTGAGACAAAGGAAACAAAGAGACCCTTGAAAAAAATCAGAGAAAGGAGAGAAAAGGAGGGGGGTAGCTCAAGTTTCCTTTAACCAGTAGTCAACTACCAACACACTGTATGCTAACAATATCACCTGGGGCAAGTGAGTAATTACGATACCATCCAGGCATCAGTTATTAGTAATACCAATGACCCTCAATGCCATGGTATTTAGAAGCCTGCCAGAGAATATTTTGCAACACCTCCTGGCCACAGCATACCATGTTCACAGGAAATCCCATTTGAATGCTTCATAATAGAATACAAAAAAAAGAGCTTTGTTTGAGTACAAACCCATATCCATATGGGGAGTAAGCATATGGGGGTATGTAAGGTCTCCTGAATCGGTACCCCATGTATGGGTTGAAGCGTCTTGGACGAAACTGCTTCATACCAGGAACATTGGTTCGTTTGGCCAAGACCTGCACAAATATCAACATTTGGTCAGGTAACATTATGTAAACCGACAACAAAACCATGCAAGTACAGGTTTGCAAGATCATTAGGTGACTTCAGTACGGAAGAACCAAGAATCTTCGCGTGCAACAAATGTGCCCAGAAGGACTTTGTGCCACATAATCACAGCTGATGAAGGCAATGGGCATGAACGGGTGGCCTATTTAAAGATTCCCAAATTGGCCATGTCATCTTCAGGGGACACATTGTCTAACAAGGGAACACAAAAACACATACAAGATATAACCAACCTTAACGTGATCCCCCGGGGACACAAGATTATCAAGCAAGGGAACACAAAGACACATGTAAATTCACAAGATTTAACCAACCTTCAGTTGGCGACCATGTAATTCTGATTCATTGAGGAGGAGAGCCTCTTGGACAGCCTCTACTTCAAGAAATTCAACATAAGCAAAGCCCTTTGGCTGACCAAACTTATCAGTCAATATAGTGACTCTGTTTACTGTCCCGCAGGATTGGAAATGCTGCTGAACTTCCTCTGGGGTGCATGCATAATCCACCTGTAAAAATGATTTGATCCATGAGTTCAAATCACAAAATACTACACCTGCCTCGTCCTCAAGTCAGCCAGGAAAAATAGAAGTAAACCATAGTACCATACACAACAAGATGTAAACTTAGCAGCAGTATAACAAAATGGTCAGTGCCCCAACTTTGGAAGCTTAGCTAATGTCCTAACCTAACTTTGGAAGCTTAGCTAATGTTCTAACCTAAATCAGAAGCATCCTAACACAATAACGATGATCTATCTAGCTAACAACATGGAAAGCGATGAAAATAATAAATGGTTCATACATTTGAATGTCAAATATCGAAGCTGCACCGAAGCATGCCTGTGACAAGTAGGGCAATCAAATCTAAACTCTTGTTATTAAACAAATGCCAAGGTATGATGGAATAAGAAAGACACAGGTCAAGACTGGCTACCAATATGCTAATAATCTATGTAAACTTTTTACATCCCTCCTTTCCGACAAATCCATAAATAGAAAAGATTGGAAATACGAAAAAACGACGTCTACTGCAGAAGCGATTCATGATCCAGATCGTGCAGCTGGGATTAATTTTAGTTAGAATAGGTTCAGATCTAGTATGTCAAGGAAGGATAGTCCTTTAATTAAAGTTGGGGGTGATTGTGTAATTTTTCTTATTTTTAAATTAGTGATTAAGGCAAATTGTGAAGTTCTTTTAAAGCTAATCGATTAGGGGTTTTTAAGTTTAAAATATCATATTTTATTAGTTGTGGGTTTGTTTGTTATAGGTTACTATTAATCATTAACTTTTTAAAAGAGATTGTTAGCTGTCTAGAGTTAAACTGAATAAGAATTTGTTTCTCTTTTTCTATGAATATGTAACAATCCCCCAATCGACAGATGCCTATAGAGATGCAAATTTGGCCCAAGCGTGCCAGCACCTGGACTGGCATTTCAGTCCATGGGCTGCGCTAAGGCCGAGATTTGCAGGCCCAATGTTGGGCCAGGCCTGGACTGAAGCTTCAATTTGAGCCCAGCCCATCCCAGTATATGGGGAGAGCTTCTTTGGACAAAAGACCAGAGAACTCGTAGGGCGCAATGACAGGAGGGGGCAATTATGGGAATTTATAAACAAGGGAGTCAGGAGTTGTGCATTTTGAGGGTGGATGGCTCCAGACCATAGTCTGTTTAGCTGGTCGGCAGACCAGAAAAACTTTCGCCGATATATATAGGGACTGTCTAAATGACACCTCTATAGGTGTCTTTAGAACATGGCACCTACTTTTAGTTACCCCTTGCCTTGTTCCCAAAAGTTTTTAAGTCAAAGGGTAAAATGGACTTTTCACAAACTTTTTGAAAGTGACTTACCAATATGTCACCGTCAAAAGTTGTTATTATCTTACACGTATTTCGAATGGACATGTGAAATGACAAGAATTGTCCATATTAAAAAAATATATTATACTAAGAGAGGAAAAAAATAAGGTTAAAAATTATCTGACACCTTAAGAGGTGTCAATAAGAAAATCCCATATATATATATATATGGGAAAAGGAAGTACACGCCGCCAGGGTGTACCTCCCCTGTGTTTTGGCAAATAGACATGACACACCCCTCATTTGGAATCAATCCAGTGGACATCTCCTTTAGTTTACAAGTTGTTACTCTCAACTCCATTCCATTAGCTGTCCTCCGTTAAAGTATGATGTATATGCTACAATATTTTTTAAATGTCAAAACTGCTCCTTCTTGTGTGTGAAGTTATGTTTTTTCCCCTTCTCCTTCTCCAAGTACTCTTTTTGCATCGCATTCCTCTTTGTGACACTAGTTGCTAGTTAGTCCCACAGCTCACCGGTGCACCTGAGATCAAAGGGAGCAATGCAAGAAAAGCCTGCAAATCCAATTTGAATCAGGAATAGTTTTTAGCTTCCACAAGAAAACTTTTAGGAGGAAACCCCTTCTGCAATCTCGCCCCACACCCTTCCTCTACAACCTCTGCCCACCCCCTTCCTCTACAGCCTCCACCCACCCCCTGTGTAACCCGTTCTCTACAATCCCCTTCCAAACAAGCCGATAAGCAGCAATGGCAGGTGCATCTCTCTCCTCCTTCCTCTCGTTAGCTCTCAGGTGCTCCCATTAGAGGCCCAGAAATGGTAGGTGATGATGATCGAGGGAAGGGGGTGGTTTTGGCAAAACCACATAACCAGTGGAGAGAATGTAAACATAGGTGGAAACTTTTCCAGGTTTAGGGTCTATGGAGAAAACCCAAAATCTTTTCTTGAGAAACTTGTTTCTAGGAGGGAAGCTGACATATTAGGTATAATAGACTTGTTATTCTTGTCGGATGAAGAGGAACTTGAGCACGCTTTGCCTGTGATTTCTGTTCTTGGTCCAGGGGGTATTGGGAGGATGACTCTTGCTCAACTTGTCGCCTATGATGAGAGGGTGAGGGACTGTTTTGATATTAGAATATGGGTTTCTGTGGGAGATCGTGAAGGTGCTGATTTTGGTGTGGAAAGGGTTTCTAAGTTAATTTTACAATCTGCAAAATTCACATCATTTGATGGCTCTGATCCCTCACAGCTTCTTCAAAAATTTGTTATAGGAAAGAACATTTTCCTTGTTTTCAGATGATGTGTGGGCTGATGATGTCAATAGGTTGTTGCTATGGATAGAAAAACTTCAGCTCAAGGGAAGCTGGATTTTGATCACGACTAGAAGTGAGAAGGTTGCAAAGGAATTGGGCATTTGGGTTCTGATTCTGGAGAAGGATCTGGAGTGGAGTGCTTGAAGATCTTGGTATCTCAGGTCTTGGAAGAAAGGTTATGCTATGATTCACCGGAGGAGGAGGAGGAGGAGGAGGAGAAGAAGAGTTTCATATCTTGGATCAACGTTCAGACAACTTCTAATATGCCTAGTGAATGGCTAGATCTGTTTGAAGATTTATAAAACTCACAAACGGTTGTGACAAACCGCCTCAAAAACTACTGTATTCACCTCTGCATCCTGGTCCCACCTCCAGCTCTTCATGGTCGTCCTCATCAACGTTCACGCTGTTGCCTTCAACATCGACAATGATGATGATGACAATTTTCCAAAATTGCTCATCACGACTTCCTTCTCCAAGCCCAATAGTCTATAAGCACACTAGGTGTTTGGAAGAATAACTTAAAAAGAGAACCAAAGAAAGGAGGAAATTAAAGGGAATGACTTCAGGGGTAAATTTGTCATTTACCTTCCACTTAACAGCCACTTTTAAAACCATTTATTTCAGGGGAGGTGAGTGTATTTTTAAAATGGAGGGTGTTAAATTGTCTATTCACCAAAACACAGGAGAGGTCCGAGAAAATTTCTAGGTCTTGTTTCGTACCTCGCCACCAATCTTCTCTCTCTAATTTCAATCTTCATATATTAAGTGCCTCCCTCCCACCCCCCAAGAACCCCTTGGCAAACCATGGCAACAAAATGAGAACACTAAACATCCATTCAATAGATTGAGCATTCTTTCTAATGCTTCTTTAATACATATAACATATAATTTTCACAAGGATTGAATAAGAGAAATAGAATATGACAAGCTAAAATACTATTTCAAAAGCACTTGAACTTAGCTTGACTACTTGAAAGTTGAAACAGATTAAAGTCTCATATCATTGTTTCTAAAATTGATATGAACGTCTCATGTCCAAGGCCAACGCGCAAACGATGATAAAGAAAAGAGAACCCTAACCTTAAAAAAAATTAAGCACGTACATGTTTGCAATTTCTTTGATATACATAGCACTACAGCAGATAATGACAAATCAATTAAGGAAAATAGAACATACAAACTCTAAAACTGCTCAAAAAGTATTATACATAGCATCACTGGTCAAAAAGGTATTACACATAGCATCCATCCAGACATAAATTGCAACTAAGAACATGCCTAGTTCTAGGTGATTTCCTGTATCACCTCACCTATGCCTATGTTTCCTAGTCCAGTCCAAAATGCCCGCACACCTTAACTATCCACAGGCCATGGCCTGAAAACACTAAGTAGGAGGCGTCACACCAAAAGATCTGTTACATATTTGTCTCTGATTTGATATGAAACTAAGGTAGTTCTGGTGGACATAGCCCAATAGTTCGCAAGCAAGGCCAGAGAAACTCAGAAAGAGCAAAAGCATATACACACCCCCTCTATCTCTCTTACCCCCCCCCCACACATAAACTCTCCTAATATGTTCATTCATGTTGTGGCCAATGTATTTCCTCCTATTTTACTACATGTGGAAAAAGAAAAATGCAAAACATTAAATTTTACCATATAACATCAAATTCTTAGGTCGCCTAATGTTTTAGACCTACCGAGAAGGACCAGTTGCAATGAAGTAATTAGTGACACTGCCTAACTAGCATTTTATGCAGATATAGGGTTTTGAAATAGCATACACAATTAACTAGTCAACAACTTAAAAATATCAGCCTTGGTCATTATAAGCTGCTCTTTACCGCATGCATTGCGTTGTTGCTGGATATATAAAACTCAACCTATGAGAAGATGCGAGACAATCCATATTCTTTTGTTTTGTTGACTAACCTACCAGGGATAGCATCCCCTACTCCAATTTGCATCTTACTTTGGCAATAAGGTATCCAAAAGAATCATTAATAGAATACAGCATACATACTTAGAATAATTTCCATGCGATTAAAACAGAGGGACTTTCAACTATAGCTTAAGTTATGGATGACCTGTAACAAAATGGGGATAAGTTCTTTTTACAGATTGTCAGAAAGGATAAGGACTGAAATTCCATTTAGAAAGCCATCTGCTTGAAGCCTAGAAGTGTCTTTAAAAATATGGAATAGGAATATCATGTATTTCGTAGCAAAAAGCAAACAAATTGAGGATGAAGAGGCTCAATTGCAAGTTGCAGCAACTCCCAATTACATCTTATGTGCCAGTTGAGCATGTTTCATAGCTTAGCATTGCTTCTAGTGGCACAGGAAAACATGTCTTCGAAGTGCCTGCTCAAAATGTCATGAAATGAGCAGAAAGCAAGACGAATTCTTTAATTTAGGGACAAAACACATGTAACAACTACAGTGAATTAGGTTCGCAGAAAGCAACCATAATTAGTTTGGATAAGTTTCCATCTTATTTTGATGATTAATTCTTTGTTTTAAACCAGAAAAACCATTCCCAAAGGGTACCATCTCATCAAAAGCTTCTCCAACTACCAGATGGTTCCCAGGCCATACAATTTGGACACTTAACATTGCTTTAGTCAACCATAATTAGTTTGGATAAGTTTCTATCTTATTTTGATGATTAATTTTTTGTTTTAAACCATAAAAGCCATTCCCGAAGACTATCATCTCATCAGAAGCTTCTCCAACTATCAGATGGCTCCCAGGCCATACAATTAGACACTTCACATTGCTTTAGTCTCCATTATCCAAAACCACAATCTTCCAATCTTCAGGCTGGCAGAAAATATAATAAACAAAATAAAACTAACTCACCCGCTTCTAAAGCATTCACTAAAATTTGAGTTACCTTTTGAGAGAACAATGGAAGAACTTATCAAGCATTTAAAGCCAAGAAATCTTTAGTAAAAAAAACGTTGGTATAATATCAAAGCAAAATCAACAGCCAAATTTCTTGTAATAGCACAATCATGTTTTTTCTTAACATTATGGATGACTCCACCATGAATTGGGTGAGTTGCATGACAAACAAGAGAACAAGGTCATAAGGAAGAGTTTGAATACCCCTCACCATCAGCTGCAATGTAACTAGATACTTTCCAGGCACTATCCACTGCCATCACCAGTAAATAGCTCACAATTCATCTTTGGCTTCCAAACTACCTCAACAAATTTAGTGCTCTTACCGGAATGGGTTCAAGTTTAGAACACTTGATTCACATCAGTTCTTCCATCGCTCACCTCCAAGCTGGAATGTCATTGGAATAACAATCATAGATCTCCTATCAATTTCGTCCTTTCCATTTTTGCCTCCCCCCCCCCCCCCCCCCCCCCCTCCATATAAGTCTGGTTTACTTTTGGCTTTCAAACATTTTTTTTTTCCCTTTTTTTTTCTCAATATTTTCTCTTCTCTTTTTTTTCCCCTTCTTAAAGGGTATTGCAATTCTCTTTTTAGGGGCCACATGTAGGATTTTTCCTTCATTGTCTTCTAAGGATTTTTCTTTTTCTTTTTCCTTTTTTTCCTAACTTTTCTTTTCCTTTTTTTCCCCCTTTTTTTTTTTTTTTGTTAATTTTCATACATGCAACTTTCTGTTCCTTCCCTTTTCTAATTCAGACTTATTTTAATACAAGAAAAACTTCCATCCACACAAATATTGGGTAGCATATCCAGCTTATCAGAGGACTCGAATAATGCAGAATTACCCTGCGATCATTGTCAGACATAAAGTCAAAACCACGACTCCAGCACTGAAAAGTATCCAAAATTATGACAACGCTGAAAACAATGAAAAGAGAAAAAAAATCCTTCAAATGGGAAACAATTGATAATAAAGAACTTTAATTGATAATGGAGGAAGTTAAAAAAAGCATTATGAAAGAAACCAGTCAATGTAATAACAAATAAATTTTAATTTTTTTTAGCCAAGATTGAACAAATTTAGAAAAGAATATAAAAAATGTACCAAATATAATTTAATATCTTTGGTTGGGGGTCATGAGTAAAATTTCAAAAATGAGGTGGACCAGCATGCTGAACATTATTGTCATTTGAGTCATTTGACCACCTAGTAAGGTCATGAACCCACCATAACCCAAAAAAAAAAATAATAATAAAATAAAAAAAGAACACAGTTTTACCTCTAGTTAACAAATCTGATATAATTAAGGTTTTTTTTATTTTTATTTATTTATCTTAGTTAAAGTTATTCTCTATTTAGATCATCCCATGTTGCACTTAACAGAATTTTCTACCACATTTCCAATCATATATTTTTTTCTGATCAACATAAGAACTCCATGAAACTAAAGTATTTGCTTCTCTTTTATTTTTCTATTTCATTTTTACATCCTTGTCAACTATATCTTTAAGGGTAGAGGGGATGTCATCTTAAGATAATTTTGATTCATCTACAAAATACAAAGTGTGCCAAAAAGTGCACATTATCCAAAGTAAAATAGAAAAAAAGAAAAAGAAAGAATGATATATCCGCAAAACCACCGATTAGACTTGGATCACTTAGAGGAAATAAGGGCGTCAACACTGAACCAGAGCTGGTGAACCAAACCGAAACCAGTCGTTTAAAACCGAATCAAACCAAACCATGACTAATCAGTTTGGTTTTTGGTTTTGAAGTCTTACAATTGGTTCGGTTTTAACCAAGAAACAGTTAGCTGCAAACCGGTAAATGATTAAAACGTTAAATCGATTAAATTTCCTCTCTTGCTTTCTCGTCTCCCGTCACCATTTTATTTTGTCAAATTTGCTGGATGGGTGGGGGAAATGTCCTGTTTTACGCAACTCCAATGGAAAGAGGATATAAAGGGGCAACCAAATAGGAAACGATGAAGCCAAACTGATTACCCATCAGTTTTGGTTCGGGAAATTGAAAGTTGAAACCAATTAATAATCAATTTGGTTTTGGTTTATGTTGATTACATCTCGAATTTACACCCTCACTCGGAGGCACACCACTAGATTAACTAAGAAACCAATGGCGCACCGTTCGTACAGTCAACACCCATTTTCAAATTGGAAACCACCTCAAGCCTCTGAAGATGCCTTCAAGACACAATTTCTAGGGCCTCTTAATGACCTTATACTTGCCCAGAAGGATGATCTTTTACAAGTGGTCTTGCCCAATTCAACCATATTCCCCAAAAAAGCCTCTCAATAATTTCTCCGCATGCAAACCTAAACACCCCCCCCACAATCAAAGTCCTGGGAAAGGGTGCAGCTGCAATTGTGCTGAGTGGGAGGGCAGGGAGCACTAAGGACAGACCACAGGCTGAGATAATTCCTGCCCTACTGTTAATTTGCAAGAATTTATTTAACCCCAAATAGGTGCCCAAGCAACCAGGAATTTTTTATGCCTCAACCACATTATATAAGGTCCCGTGTGCAAAAATTCTCTTCCCGCCTCTTTCTAGCCAAAGAATCTTCTAACTAGTTTCTGGAACTGGGTTTCCAGGTCACGACAAAATATACAACCCCAAATAGGTGCCCAAGCAACCAGGAATTTTTAATGGCCCAGCCAATCCCATGTGCAAAAATTCTCTTCCCGCCTAGCCAAAGAGTCTGCTAACGAGTTTCTGGAACTGGGTTCCCAGCTCACGACAAGTTTTTCCAACCACACAAGGATCTGGCTATTCTGATCAGATTAGTTAGTCTCCATGGGAACTCAGTCGCCCAAAACGGTCCGTGATTTCCAAGGAATAGCAGAAGATTTTTCAATGATAAGAATCAACAATTCCCCAAGAGGCCATCCACAAATTGGTGGACAGACTCTCTCCTAGCACCGGACAATTGGACAAGTAACAAAGAGAACCTACGTGGGGCCATTCTCCATAATTTCAGCTGTGTTTAATAAAAATGAACATTAACACTGATATTCAAATGTCAAAGGGAAGGATCAAGATGAATTTATATATAGATATATAAGATTATAAAGGGTGCACCCGCAGAATCAGCATATAGTTGTATAGGATTATAAGCAGTCAACCCCATAATCCACACTTTTTGCACACTACGAAGCATCATATTCTGCAAAATATTAAAATGCAGAGAGAGTAAGAATCATCAAACCCACATTTCCAACAAACACTGATCGAGAATCTGCCTCCTCCTTATTTGCCTGAGTTGCAGCTCCATTTGCAGGATCTATACACATGATGCAGTGGTTGCATTTTAGAAAATGAACAATTGAAACGAAAAACTAATATGTATATGTTTGAGATAGAGAGACAGAGGAAAAAGAGAACAATTCTAAAAAAAGGATTTTTTTTTTTTTTAGCGTGGATAACTAACAATCTTTAGAGAAGAAAGTTGCGCAAGTAGAATTGATGCGGTATTGTTCAGCTGAAAGCAGCCCTTGCTAATGGGAACAACATGTCAAAACCAGCCAGCAACACCGTTCACATGAACAGTACCAGCTGATCTTAGAGGCTGTTTTGGAGAGATGCTTTGAGATTCTTTGGCCAGCCTTCTACTTCAGCACTTTCTTAGTCTAATTGGAGTGTTAACCAAGTAAGCTACCTTCTATTTTCAGTTTTAGAAAATTTTCTTCTTCTTACTTTCGATCTTTCTTAGTTTCTATTTTCAGTTTTGGCAAGAAATTGTTTAGCCATTACCTAAAATATTCTTAGGGAATTTTTAAAATTTCTATTTTGGTTTAGAGTTACTATTTTAAAGACTTGGTCCACAAGAGTGCCACTGTCTACCTTCTATTTTTTTAACCAAAGCCTTTGGCTATTTATATGAATGAAAAGGAGCAAGGCAGAGGATGTTTTAGAAAAGAAAAAAAAGCTTGCTCAGAATTTCGAGTTAGGCTTTGCTGGCTTTGGGACTCGGCCAACCTTCGGTGGGACTCCTAAGGTTCTATTCTTTTTCTTCCTTTCTGGTTCTACTGTTCACGGTTTACTGTTCATGAGGTATTCTTACTGCCATATCTCTGTATCTAACCAACAGAATTGCTTGCAACTTTGAGAGTATATTCCTCCCTAGAAAGCCTAAGTTTGATGGGAGTTCGAGTCAGTTCTAGACATCCAATTGGTAGTCATCAAGTGAAGATATTTGCTGGTTATTTCATAATTGTACTGTTCTGCTGTGGACAGAATTGCTTCTTGCTGTTCAAATGGTTGGACTTGTTGATCATGTTAGTGATTCGATCCTCCGGTGGGGTTGGTTTATAATTTGTTGAATTGGGGACTGGTTCCTACATTAAGAATTGTCAAAAGATGAATTTACTGGTTCCTACATTAAGAATTGTCAAAAGATGAATTTACTTCCTACATTAAGAATTGTCAAAAGATGAATTTAGAAGCTTTTTGTTGTTAAGAAACTGCCACATATC
Organism: Protea cynaroides; assembly: GCA_028583415.1. NCBI lineage: Eukaryota > Viridiplantae > Streptophyta > Magnoliopsida > Proteales > Proteaceae > Protea > Protea cynaroides. The sequence continues at coordinate 10,082,580 of CM053276.1, read as the reverse complement.
ACATAATAGCTCCGCATAAACATGAATGTTTTAGATCCCACAATAATTAGCCCCAGTTTTAAAAGAGATAGAAATGAAAGTTGTAGAGACACAGAGAGCTTTATCTTAAAACTCAATAATTGTCTTCTGTTTAAACGAAGACCAGGGAAACATCAATAATATGCATAGTTCCTTTAAAAAAGAAGTTAAAATATTTAATAGTTTTCTTGAAAAGTATTAAAATGGCTCTGAAAATTATCCGATCCCACTATCTTGAGACCAATCCAGCACTGTCACACAATGAAGCACCTGGTTGATCTGCAGTGGCTTGGTTGATCTATCATTGTCAAAACAGTTAGGCATCCAATATTTTGGGCAATGAGGTGGTCCATGCCTTAGGCATTGACCATGTACTTCCACATGCCAAACTTTGGCCTGTTGCTCACAAGTCACCATCCCATAGAGAGTTCATCATTATTCAAGAATGTAGTATGTACCAGGAATTCAGAAATAATTACTTTTTAAAAACAGAGAAAAATCAATATATGGTTCAGCCCTATGCCATATTATTGACAAACAATGACCATAATTTTCTGTACTATTTTTGCATATTTTCTGCATTTTTCATGCTAATGTTTATTTGTATATAATTTGCTTAACAGCATAAAAAATATACAAAATTAATTATTATTAACGAAGGCCCAATTTAAGGCATGATTTAAATATGGTCAGAATTTAATACAGGTTTGGGTAGGACCTTTGTTTATCGGTTTTATTATTGTAATGGGCCTAAATTATAAGCCCAATAGCGGGCATATCAAGGATGCAAGAAAATTATTACGTTATTGATGGATCCCACATTAGTGTTAGTTAAATAGGATTTATCTTATTCCTAAGTTTTTGAGTTAGTTTAGGAATTTTAGAGTCCTTAACTGTCTTGTTAGGTAAGTTTTAGTAGTTGAGATAATCTAGGAGTTTGTTTTGTTTTCTATATATATGTAACCAAACTCACGGTTGGAGACTAATTATAAGGAATGAATAAATTGATTTTGGTTTTTGCCAATAGTGCTTTCTCTCTCCTCTCTACACTAGCTCTCCCCCTCTCTCTCTCTCCTTAACTTGATAAGAGATTCCCACTCCTTCCCACCCCATGATTACTACTACTACTACTACTACTACTACAACAACAACAACAACAACAAAGCCTTATCCCAACTAAATAGGGTTGGCTACATGGATTCTTGCTCTCCAATCAGCTTTGTTCGGGGTCATACTTGAAACAAGGCCTACGCTAAGCATGTCTTTTCCTTACCACCTCACCTAGAGTCATCTTAGGTCTGCCCTTGGTTCTTTCAAATCCTAGAGTCATCTTAGGCCTAAGCTAAGCATGTCTTTTCCTTACCACTTAACCTAGAGTTATCTCTGGTCTACCTTTGGTACTTTCAGATCCTTCAATCTAAATCAAATCACTCCTCCGTACTAGAGCATCTAGAGGCCACCGATGAACATGACCATGCTATCTCAAACAACTTCCTCGTAACTTATCATGTATCGGCGTTACTCCCAAATCAGCTCCATATGATTATTCCTTACCTTATCCTTCCTAGTTTTGCCACATGTCCGTCTCAACATCCTCATTTCAGCTACTACGAATTCATCTATACGATGTTTCTTAACTGTCCAACATTCCACACCATACATCATTGCCGATCAAATGACTGTCCCATAAAATTTTCCTTTAATTTTTAAAAGGATATGCCGATCACACAACACTCTAGAAGCACCTCTCCACTTCATCCATCCTATTTTAATCCTTTGTGAAACATCATCCTCTATATCACATTATTTTATTTTTTTTCATTCCACGATAAGAAGTTTTCTCACTTCTCTTCTTTTCTCTGTTTTATGGATTTGTTTAGCTTCAAATCCTATTTTTAGGCAAATCTTATCTCCTCCCTCTCACATTGTCATCTCTCTATTATTTTTCCTTTCTTCTCTATTTTCAGTTTTTCACTACCATTAATCCATCCATCAATATCTTAATTCTAGTTGGTTATTTCTTATAATAAATTTGAAATTTCAATTATAATAATCCACTATTTTCTCAATTCTCAACCATTATCTGATCTGGTGATATTATCCATCAAATTAGAATCTTCTTCCACCAACCATTAATTGAGCCCATCACTTGCAGATCCATCCCTTTGATCTGCATCAAGTATTATAATTATAAGTCAATTTTTTCCAATGTACCTTTCACTTATACATAGCATGTATCCATGCTGATTACTTGATTGTGTTAGTTCAGCCAACAAAGCATGTGATTCCTACATATGCTGTCTAACACAGATACACAGTAAAAATATGACAGCATTAAAAATTAGCATCTAACATAAGCTATATCCTTTTCACCTTAACATAAAAAAAATGACACAATGACATGCATGTATGGTACGTAATATAGCCCAAAAATTAAAAAAAAAATCATACACCTATTCCTGACCAGGCCTGTAACTAGGAAAATTCTCACTCCGTTCTTACCTAGAAGTATGTAGCTAATTTATCTCAAACCTTTGTTGCCTACGCGGCTACCCCAGCAGACAGAAAATCTCCATAACATTGTCCAATCAAGGATGGAATCAAGATTGGTTGGGATTGACCACTCTGGAACCCTTAATCGATCACTACAATCATAATTTAAAGGAAAAATTACACGGATCTCCCCTTGACAATTCGTTCATTACGCGACACTACCCTGTGAGTTTTAGACTTATACTCAAGTCCATAAAAGTAACGGTATTAACAAACTTGATAATCTGATGAAAATATCATTCCACTATTAGTACATAATTGTACTAATTTCACTTGCTCCCCCTTTCTTTCTCTGTTTTCTCCTCGATCTTAGCCACCAAGTGCCAACCTCTGGTTTCCATTTGTAAGCATTGCAATTCTTGCTTGGATTAGCACCGACTCTACTCGTCGGAGAAGATAGGTTTGCCGCGAGCTACTGCAAATGCAAGTGGGTTTCATCCCTCTTTCTCTCTCTCACTTCACCTATTTTGGAAATCAATGGCAGACATTCACTAATTGAAATCATAGTTGTCAAGGCATCGCCTAGGCGCTTAGGTGCCCAGACGGCCTTGTGACACCTTGAAAAATCTGGCGCCTTGGCCTCCTAAACGCTCCATCAAGCCTCCAACACCTTGGTTCGCCTTGGCACCTTGACAACTATGATTGAAATATTAATCAATGGCAATTTTCTCTCCCCCCTAGTTTTCTACTATTGTTTATCAAACGATTTGTTAATCATTTGGAAATTTTCTAGTTGTTTACTGATTTACACGTGATAAAATCAAAGCGTGGTCGCCGGGAGAGTTGAGTTGTCCAGAGCTTCAAGCTACCAAGCAAGATCATTGGATACTCTTCTGCAAGACTACGCTTTCTGGGCTTTCATTCGGCCGCGAACCGGAATCGATCACGCACTATTGCAATCTAAATGCAAATCCGACTTGAAAGTGATTCCGGAAAAAGCTTCAACGATTTCTTCTCATGTCCTATGCAACTACTCTTTCAAATACTCTTACCCCTCAATTGAAAAGCAACCCGAACGTGAACAACACATCTACAAGGTTAGATTTTTTTTACCGGAATATCTATTAGAAATTTGAACCAAAATGGTGGAAGAGTTCATGAAATCAGTTGATGATGGCTAAAAGCTTTCGAAAAGGATTTACTTTGGGAAGGATCGTGCTATTTCACCTCCAAATCAAGTGGCGATGGAGAAAGCCTCGCAATATCTTCCCACAGCTCCCATGGTTTATGCTGTCATTTTTTATTCTTCAATTGTTTATAATCCTGACCTCCCGAGCTACCAACCTCATGTCCATGGTCGTTGCGATTCCCCGGCATTGATTCTATTCCAAATGAATGGTATTATTCTGGAGGCAGAATGTTATTTGGACACTGTTGTTCTTAAATATGCCGCCGCAATGTATGTTTCGCATTTTCTAGACAAAGGAGTTAGAGAAGCAATGCAAATGGCCTCCATCAATAGTTGTGGAATGCTTGAAAATGAGAAGGAAATGAAGAAATCCTCTTTCAATCTCTTGCAGATAGCTGCGCTTTCATTCCAGGGGAAGACGAAGATGTTGGAGAAGAAATCCTCCATCGAAAAAACCCCTTATTTGTCTAATGACTAATAAGGGCAAAAAGGTAACTTCAGTACGAATAAGGGTATTTACATCTTTTGAAAAAATAACCATTGTCCACGTCAACAACTAACATCCATTGCTTAACAGAGTGGACTTATGTGTTATAAATATGATTTTTTGAGGGAGGTCTGTGTAAACCTAAAACACAAAGGGTAGTGATGCGTAATAAACAGATTGTCAAGGGGAGATCCATGTAATTTTTCGTAATTTAAAAAATACGAACATATGCTTTCTTATTCCTAGCTCAAACAATCCAACCAAATGTCTTGTTATCAAACTACTATTATAACTTGTCATAGCAAAATATTTTCCTTGGTTTAGCCTCAGTTACTCCATGTTATATACACTAGATTTTGCAGCTACGGACAACGCCCAATGCTTAAGCACCACTTAAAGAGAAGGAATCTTTTAGAATTATAAACATGGAACTCAAACCATTTTATTTTATTTTTTTACTTTATTTCACAGCATTGTGCTTTATAAGACAACTTTAGAGCAAACCCAAGATAGTTTTACTAAAAGAGTGATTCCAGAGGAATGTTACTTTTACATTTGGATACCACACTTACTCCTCTCCTCCCTCACTTCCTCACCAGTATGAATAATATGCTATTCACAATCTCATGCAGCCATCTGGGATAGTTGATCCTCATTACCAGTTCAACCTGGATTTGTCAAATTTGCCTAGCGATTGCAAGCCTTGAGGTTTTAATAGTTTTCACGTGACTTCCTCATTGTAATGGGCATAAGAATATGTATATGAATTTGCAGAAGTTAAGTGTATTACCATGAATGCGTTTATGCATCTCACACTTTCCCTCTTAAAGAACCCAAATTCAACGCAAAATAGTGAGAGTTGACATCCAAATTTCATAAAACCGTTGTAAATTACTATGGGTACAATACGATATGAGCAAAGATATATGAAGGAACTTATGTACAAAAAGCAAGAAAGCTGATTAGTGATTTATCCGCCCCCACAGACCAGGACCGCTCTCTTTCTAAAAATAGTGTCCGACAGAACATTATCTCACAAGCTAAAAGCTGCCAAAAGAAATCTACAGGGAAGATTGTTCACAAACACAACATCTAAACCATTCAAACACCAAAAACAAACATCAATCGAGAAATAAAAGATATCAAAGGAGAACAAAAACCAACCTTGGACGGCACCCATTTCCTTCTCAACTTTAGCCTGCATTTCACGCAGAGCAGCCGCTTCCTCCTCCATCTCCTTCAACCGTTTCTTCATCTCATCCAGCTCCTGCAACTTCACAGAAAACTCAACCAATCAAAATTAGTACAAGATAGGGTTTTTAAACCATAAATTTGATTGATTTATAATTAGGGTTCGCAGATAGAACTAGGGGTACCTTGACTGCATCTTCATCGGCCCTGCCCATCTCGACGTCAGCAATATTAGGTTCCATGTCTCCTTCCATCTCTCCCTCATCAGGTATGTCTCCCCCATACACCTCATGCTCTTCTTCATCCATCTCCCCCTTTCTCCTCGTCGAACTGCAATCTGTCCAAAACTCAAAACCACTCGAAATTGCAAGAGACGAAATACACAGTTCACCTTTTTAAGTAGCAGAGGTATATTTATTATTATCGCTGTATAGTCTTACATCTGGCCAATTGTGCACGTGGTTAAATTATCTGACCATTGCAATCGTAGGATAAAACACATATAAATTAGTGACATGTCAAATTTCAGATTTTAAATTAATTAAATTATTTTTTTTTTTGCAATGGTATACATCCTTTGTCCATCGGATGCACATCGTCTCGACGTGGCAATCTATCTCGGATGGTTGCCACGTGGCTCTCGATTGAATCCGAGACCCACGTTTGAGCCGACAACCCCTGTCGGCTCGGCTTGTCGACTGGGTGTCGGCTCGGACGTAGGCCTCGGATTTACTGAGAACCACGTGGCGGTCATCCAGGACAGGTTGCCACTGTCTGGGAGGACAAGATGCGGATCCTTGTCGATCTATGTATGCAAAAAAAATGTATGCAAGAGAAGAGACAAGAATTCAAGACCTCTTCTCAACCTTTGTTTCAATAAGTAAAAAGTTAATCATTTGATCAAATGAATGTTTGCAATCTGATGGAATGTTAATTTACAAGTATTTGCTAATTTAGGGGTGTAATGGATTAGGTCAAATCAATGTTGGGCTTAATAGGGTTTGACCAAAATATGCCCATTAGGAGGTTCAGACTGAGTGGGTTACACTATGCACATTAACGAAAGATCGATCCGGTTTCAGGTTGTTATTGAGTTTAGCTTATCGGTCTGGTTCGGGTTGAAAACCCAATAGGAAACCCATTAAGGCCATTCAGAAGGCTAAAGTAGTGAAATTAGGGTTTAATATTCAATTTAAATCAGTCTGGTCTAGACCATTATCGGGTTTGGACTCATCTGTTCGCTTTTCAAGCCAGTTTCGGGTTCACCCATACCCGATTGAGACCAACAGGATAAGCCATACCTCAACCTGAAACATGTCCAGCAACAATTTGATCTATATTGGTTTTGGATTAAATCGGGCCGATCTGGTCCGAATTATTGGTTCGATCTCAAAATTGACATCCTTACTTGCTGTCGTTGTCAAGTGGTATGGATGATATACTAAGTTCTTTTGTTTTTCTAATTATTATTATTATTATTTTTTTTTTTGGTAGCTTACCTAATTATTACAATAATCACATGAAATGATGGTAAATTGATTAGAGTTCACTAAGTACTAGAATGTTACATCTTAGTCCCATATTGGTTCTACCAAAGCTGAGTAGGAGTTAATATACTCTTGGCAACCCTCTCCTGATAAGCCGATTTTGAGGGATGAGAACCAAGATCGTATCAATTTAGTGTTTTTATTGACTCACTCATGTGCAAGGCGTTTTCAGAGAGGAGGTACCGTGGAAAGGGCTACCTAGGTTAAGCCAGAGTGAAAGCCGCCTCGGGGGCCAGCCGCCTGGACGTTGGCTGTGAAGGGTGGGGGAATGTTACATCTTAGTCCCACATTGGTTCTACCAAAGCTGAGTAGGAGTTAATATACTCTTGGCAACCCTCTCCTGATAAGCCAATTTTGAGGGATGAAAACCAAGATCGTATCATAGAAAAACAAGGGACAAAAAAATGCAATCCTCTCGTCTTCAATCCAAGATTGTATATAGTCTCATATGGAAATAACTTTTTCACATTGCGGGGGTAAAACTGCATACATTCTGTCATTTCTCAAACCCTGCAGTAGTAGAAACCTTGTGCATTGAGATGCCCTTTTGTCACTTCTTTCTTGATTGAATATTCTTCTTCTTAAGTCCCACTAGATACCCTAAGTCATTCCTTGTTGGACGTTTTCCTTGGATCTGTTGTGGAAAGCTGGCATCCATAGAAAGATTTAAGATTTTTTTTCCACTGAAAATGCCTAAATAATGGCCTTGTACCTTAATAAAGTTTTACTATTGCCTAATCTTCTATGTCCATTGTGTGTTTGGTTGGGACAGAAATCCTCTTCATCTGTTCAGTCGTTTAGCCAAACATCAGAAGGTTGGGATTACATCGGGATGTGTGTCGAGTGTATCCCAGCCATCCGATGTTTGACTGGACGGCTGGACAGATGGAAATGATTTCTATTTGTTTCGCCGATAAAACAATGTGGCATATTTTTTCGAAAGCTCTTTCTATTTTAGATTTTGTATGTAACAAATTATGAGACTGATTAATGATAACGTAAACAACATATCCGTAAAATTTGAGTTATAATAAAACTATCATATGGCAAATAATAGGATCATTTGGAGAAACTTCTCTTGATAGGTTATTGTAAATGTGATCATTCCTACACCTCGTCTATCTCTAAAATGTTAAAGAATGAGTTTGTTGGGTACTGGTTTTTTTTTTTTTTTTTTGGGTCTTAGTTATGTTGTATCCTAATCCCACTTGTTGCTATTGTTATGTTATGTTGTTTTATTTGGTTCTCTCGTGAGGGCCCAAATTATTTTGTTCTCTTTTTTTCAATTTTTCAATAAAATATCTATCTATCTGGAAAAGAAGAAGTAGAGATGCATTCGAGCCAGGCGGCACGGTTTGATTTTTTAAAATCCAAACCAGGCCTGAGGTCCCTAGAGCTTAGAACAAACCTGACCCAAGGTTGGAGAACGGATTTACTGTTGCTCAGATTCCTAACTTAAGCATCGGAGGGCACCCCTCGGACCCTGATTTTGAACCCCTCTTGTGCTCGGTTCTTATCTTCTGGTGCCCAATCTCCCTGAGAAAGATCATTCTGCATTCTAGAGGCAACAAACATCATCTAGATTAGTGATGATTTAGGGGCTAGGGGAACAGACATGAGTACAATTTATTTACTGTGTTTTTAGAAGTGCTGAAAGTTAATGATTACTGAATACAAGTATGCTTCAAAATAAATCAATTTATTTCATGCCCAAATACAATTTAACTAACTTACATTCAGTACAATTAAATAAAAGAGGAGAGAAGAATTTTGATTTCCTTCAATGGGGAAGAGATTCTCCATGAACTGTATCTTTTCTTTGAGAGAGAGCAATGAAGGAATGACAATGGGCTTAACATTTTCGACAGCCTTTACAGTAAGAAAGAACATGAGACGATATAGAACCACCATTCCAAACAAGATAGCAAGATCAACCCACTTGGAGTAACCCATCTCTACTTGCCAAATTTCTCTCAAAATTTCTTCCCCACTGATATTGAATGCTCCTGTCAGTTGATTTTTAAGAAATGTTAATCCTTCAAGTTTATTTTTATAGAAGCCTTGATAAGCATACTTATGAAAGGCAATATAATACATTGGGTATCTCCAAAAAGGTCTGGGGAGATCATTGGGCAACCGAAAGAAACCGGCATTCAGCATCATCAACCCTTGAATTCCACAGCCTATTACAAGGCCCAACAGAAAATTTGGCACAATGCTTGCAACAGCCATCATTAAGCTTTCAACCAACATGGGGCAGACAAATAGCATCAAAACAAAGTACAAAAAGTGTTCAAATCCTGGTCGAAGGCCAACAAGATAGTAAACCAATGCCCCAGGAATAAAAGAGTTCAGAAGCAAGTAAGGCATGGAAGACAGTGTGTTGCCAATAACAAATTACAAATGCAGCAACACCATAACGCCCATTTAATCTTTCATGTTCAAAGATCTGCAGTTACAGAGAGTGGGAAGGGGGAAGAAACAGAATTAGAAGGATGCAATATTTGAGCCTCTATAATGCTAATGATATATCTAACTTTTCATATGACTCTTCATTAAAACTTTATAAGAGAAGTTATTAGATATTATGGAGATTGACTCACCTTCATGTCCTCAACAAAAGATGGGAATCCACCAATGGACATAAATGTCATGAGTGAGGCTACAAACATGAGCATGGAACCCATAGCCTGGAGTTTAAGAACTAGTTGATGGTTAGATATAGTGCAATATTTCATGGCAAGGCTTGGTATATAAAGTTCCCTATCTTCACATTACCTGAATGGAGGCAAAGGTGGCACCCACATTGTAAAAAACAGTTCCTAGGCATAAACACAGAGTGATATTGATTGCAAATCGCAACCAATAGTAACCAGGATCACGATACATGTTCACGAAAGACCTTCCTGTAAGAACAAGGGAGTGGGTGAGGAAGCTAGCTTGGCTGCCCTTCTTCTCCAATGATGCTCCTTCCTACAACAGAAATTGCTTCATAAGGTTTCTGCTCCAAAAAGAGTAGTGTTTGCTAGCAACAACATAATGGAGACAATCAATTTTCAATATAGATTGATATGAAAATTGATTCAAATCCAATAAAGTACCTATGGATACATAAGAAATGTATGAAATCGAAGATTAAAACAGCTTACCTTTTCACCCAATACAGCTAGTTGTTTTTGAACTTGTAGATAGGAGTCGGATAACTTGTATGACTGAATAAGAACATCAATTGTTTCATCAGCAGTCTTGATCTTGCCACCAAATCCTTGTTCAATGTTCTGATGATACTAATCAAAATATTAAAGTCAAAAGACGTGTTTTTATTAGCTTAAGATGCTAGATACTTGTGAGAACTAATATAGCACTTATAATTACCTCATCAAAGTCTTTATTGATCATTCTAAGGTAGTGATCAGATAAGTTCCTCAGAGTTGGACATGGGAAGCCATTCAATGCAAAGAACTATTTTGTTTAGAAGGCTAGTGTCAGTAAAATTTTAACAAGAGAAAAGACACAAGGAGGATTCAATAAAATTGTCTGAATTCATATGGAAGTTACCTCATTTGCTGCAGAAGCAGAACCAAAGTAAACTGTTTTACCATAGAAGAGAAGACATAGATTATGGAAAAGCTCAAAGACTTCAGTACTAGGTTGATGGATAGAAGTGATTACAGTCTTTCCATCTTGTTGAGCAAGGTTTACTATTTTGTTCATGACATGATAAGATGCTGCACTATCAAGTCCACTTGTTGGCTCATCTAGGAAGAGAAGCTTTGGATGTGTTTAGATCTCAATACAAATGCTTACTCTTCTCTTTTGTCCATTACTAATCCTTTTGATTCCCCATCCTCCTATCCTTGAATTGATGACATCTTGCAAACCCATTTCTCTTATAGTCATGTCTGCTCTTTCCTTCTTCTCCAATCTTGATATCATGTCAGGTAGTTGGAGTTGAGCTGAGTAGTATACTGCTTCACCAACCGTTAACGTTGTCATTAGGATATTGTCTTGAGTCACATAAGCCTAAGCAGCAACGCAAAATCACAATAAATTCAAGATTACATAGTATGAATATGAGGTTGAATGCGAACATATTGGCAATGAAGTGACAAAGAATGCAGCTTTAATAACTGTACTGAATACATTCATACATGACCAAATTAATACATAAGTGACAATTTGGCTCTGGAGAGCCCGTTTTTGACAATTTGAAAGGATCTCTATTTCTCACCGAAGTTTCGAATGCAAGAGCCTGTTTTGACCATTGACAAGCACATTTCCAGATTGCCTTATACTTGGACCTAGTCGCCCTGCAATAGGAGCATTGTTAGATATGAGATTGTTTATAGCTCATCACTTGTAGTCCCTTCGGCCTGAGCCCATTTAGAGCTTGTTCTTAGCCCAAGTAGCATGAGTTCGACTATGGACTGACCTAATATAAACATGTCCATACAAGTCTGATTAGCTAAACTTAGGGTAAGGTGTTAAAATAATTGATGTGGACCGATTAGGCCGATCAAAACTAAAAGATGGACACCCTTATCACCCAACCACAAATCAAAGGGGGCAATGCCAGCATCACTAGCAATTCTTCAAAGAGGTCTGCGCATGATCTCAAGATCATTGTTCTTACTTCTTAACCATTACAGGAAACAAATCCAACCCATGTCAAAAGCTTGTTTCAGTACATAAAAGGAAGAAAAATACGAATTATTCGGCTGAATGCAAACTATAACACGAATTATTCAACCGAATATAAACTATAATACGAAACAAATCATTAATTTTGTTTTCTTTTCCAATGAGGAATTACATATGATTATAAAAATCACACCATAATACAAAGTAAATCGTTAATTTTTATTTTATATTTTAATGTAGGATTAAATATGAGTATAGAAATGACACTATAATACAAAAGCAAGTCATTAATGTAGTTTTCTTTCCCAATGTGAGGTTGAATATTAGTTTAAAAATAACATTATTATACAAAGCATAAGGAAATAACGAGCATAAAAATGGGATGGGTTACACCGGGATGATTGAAAACATGAATTTATGAACATATTTGACTTTATAAACATCAGCTCCACAAAGGTTAAATTGGTATTGCCACCATAATGAAATTTAATGATTCACATGTATATATTGTAATGAAATCTAACGATATATTTTATAATCACATACCCTTCTATTATATATTATAATGTTATTTATGAATTAAATATTATTCTAATTGATTGGTATTGTTAAATAGGAACACCAAATATTAAAAATTAACATCCAAATTTTTTGTCCGGATTTTTTTAGACAAATGACTAATTCCCGAACTGATCCGACTTCAAATTTTATTTAAAGTCCTCTTTTTTTTATTGCATTTTCTACCTAATTCTTAAATTACCAAAATGAATTATTCCAATCTATTCTTCTTTTGTATAGTTTTTAAATCCGAATTTGCTAACTATGTGGAGGCATAAGTAATTTAGAAATCTAAAAATATTAGAGAAGAAAGAGCGGTGAAAATTTTTTTATATTTTTTATTTTTGGAGAAATCTCTAAAAAAAAATACATCATAAGTAAAAGAGTTTGAGTAATTATAAGCCAAAAATTTGAACTAATTATTAACCATATCACTTTTTTTTTTGGTAGACAAAGAATTTATTGAGGATAAGAGAGTGGTACAAGCCAAGTACTGTTCAACAATACATACATCATAAAATCAATGAGTAGATATAGGCCAACTAGTCATCCGCCATGACGAGGCCTTCTTATCACTTTAGATCAACTTTGCTTTACTTCTTAAATACTTCAATAATGAAAATTTATTTCTCTCTACTTTTCATTTTACCAATGAAGTTACCATTTTACTTAACTTCTGCCCAACCTTCTTATCACAATGATGTCTAAGGGTAAGAGTCTGGAAAATTGAACATCCACATACGTGGCTACTACTACAACTAAATCTTACAATAAACTTGTAAAGACAATGGAGTTCACCTGCCAAAGCATCTAGAAGAGTGGATTTGCTGGAACCGGACGGACCCATTATGGCCAAGACGTCGCCAGGTCGGGCATATCCTGTGAGCCCTTGAAGGATTGATCTGCACCTATTTCTTCCCATGGAGACTGTCACCCATAGATCCTCCCATGTCAAAAAAACACCATCCTCTCCTGGCATCTCTGGACTTATCACATGTTTAGTAGAATTTGCTTCTTCTTCTTCTGGATGCTTGAGTTTTGGGCCAAAACTATCCATCTCCAACCCACCATGTTTCACTCTAATCATGTGTTCATGGTAAAGTGATCTTTCTGTTGTTGAACTTGAGCTGCAACTAATTGAGGCATCAATTAAAGAAGCCATTCTCTATTTGGTTCAAAATTTCTAGAGAATTTGGTTTGGCTGCTTTAAAGAAATGCACCAGCTAAAGTTCATGGCCAATGGAAACTAAACGAGCATTACTAGTACTTAAAAGTCTCACGCTTCATTGAAGACATATTCTCATTGATATTGATTTCCAGTGTCCGTTGGCTCAAGCAAAAATCCTGTCACTTTTCCTCTCAGGTACCAAAACACTCCCTTGTATTTGATGTTTCCGTGATGGCCTAATGACATTTCATGAAAAGGAATTGATGATACAAACTAGTGTCTAGTGACTGCTTCATTGAATTATTAAAACAACAACACTTCATTGAATTATGAAAACCAATTGTGTGGTTTGAAATAGTTATTTTACCAAAATTTGTTTCCGTTTTCCTTCCAAATAAAATCAAAATTTCATTAGGCCTTATTTGTTTTGTCGTAGAAGTTTTTTGTGTGGATGATATTTTACCCGAAAAAGAGTAGGGAGAAGAAAAAAACCACGTATTTTATAAGGACATGTATTAAACACATATAATACTTATAACACTTATTAAAAATGTATAATATATGTTAAAAAATGTTGAATTATTTAAGCAAAAAATTAATGCTTAATTTTTTTTTTATCAAAGGGCATGACTAACAATGATCTTCACCTCTTTCTTGACAATCTTCTGTTTTTTCTCCTCTAGCAACTATTTTTTTTCTCAGTTCCTCTATTTTCTTTCCTTCATTACCTTTCTATCTTCATCTATGTATTTTAATTCCTTATGATTTTTTGCCTTTCGTTTTTACTCTAATAACAAAGAAGGATTGCCACCACAAGTGTCCATGTGTGCATTTGATCACTCACATTACATGTAATAAAATAAGATAATTTACTTTATTAAGGATCAAGGGTCTAAGGTTTTTTTTTTTTTTTTCTGGTGGTGGGGGGGGGAACTAAATGCATATCGTATTATTACTGTACAACTTTTTTTTATCAGCTGATTTTAAAAAGTATTAATTAACATATAGTCCCTGTACTTATCTATACCCTTTTTTTTTTACTTTTTTTTATGCTATTCCAACTTACTAACTATGCTTTTATATCTAAAAAAAAAATGAGGTCCCAATCCAGCCCATGGCCACACCCTGTGATTCCATCTCCATCCTGGGGTCGGGGGGCTGTCACCACCACTGCCTGATTTTAGTCAAAGTGAAGCCATGAAGTAGGCTAGATCTATTAGGTTCCAAAGGCCCTTTAATCCCTTGGAATCCGGGTTATGTGACATGTGTCAAATACAATACGAGATTTTATCTCTAAAAATCACATCTGGTAGGATCCAAGAGGCTAGCAAGAGACTGAAAGGAGGCTATCCTAGATTTCCTTTTCTAAGGATAGATTCCTTTTCCATTGTCTCCTAGAAAACAAAGGTCGTTAAAGTAGAGAAAAAGATTGAAACTGAAATAAAGATGCTGAGATGAATGATTGATATAATAAGACAAGATTATATAAAATAAAATAAAAATTAGTTAGAACCAATTTTAGAATAATGCTGGTACATGATAAGTTGAGAGAATATCGTTTAATTAGCTAGAAATTATTTATTTATTTTTAGAAGTATAAGTAAAAACTGGGCTAGGGTTGTCTAGATTAAACCCTAATCTTCATACAAGATTTCTAAAATACTATGGAATAACGTTAAAGTGATTGGCAAGGATATATCTGTGACTTGAAGAGTGAGCTATGCCTTGAGTTTTAATCCAATCTTCTGTAATTCTCAATAAATCCTTTGATTCTCTTAAGGTATGGGTGCTAGAGTGGAAATCTTAAACTGAAACTATAGGACTCTAAATCCAGTATTTATAATATTATCACAAATCGTTTCATCTTTACAGTAAACCAATAAGTTTGGTTTGATTTGCCTTTGAATCACGATGAACTAAACCAAACCAGTCAAACCCGTAATATAGACTTCCACTAATTAACTAGTCCAGTAATTAATTAAACTTTAAACCCACACAAAAGAGAAATTAAGAAGAACTAACTAGAGGGGCAATAAGTGATGAATACCAGTAAGCTTAAAACTATTTAATTAAGGAGTTTAATCATATCAACACATGCAACTAAAAGTAATAGTGGAAAATCATTACAGACTTGCATGATGAGGAAGAAGGCTTTCTATGATTTACATCTTCTGTCTGGAGGAACATGACGATGGACTTTAACCATTTCAATACTTTTTACAACAAGAAAGAACATAAGACGATACAGACCCATCATCCCAAATAATATAGTAAGATCAACCCATTTGGAATAATCCATCTTTACTTCCCACAAGTTCTTCAAAATTTCTTCTCCAGTTAAAGTAGCTGGCCCACCTAATTGATTATTAGGGAATGTTAAACCTTGAAACTCATTCTTATAGAAGCCTTGGTTAGCATACTTGTGAAAGGAAATGTAGTACATAGGATATCTCCACAAAGGTCTTGGGAGATCACTGGGCAACCGAACGAAGCCATCATTAAGCATCATCAAACCTTGAATTCCAGCTCCTACAATTATACCCAACAGAAAATTTTGCACAATGCTTGCAACAACCAACATTAGGCTTTCAACCAACATAAGACATACAAATAGCAGCAAGATAAAGTACAGGAAGTGTCCAAATTCCTTCTGAAATCCGGCAAGATAATAAGCTATAGTTCCAGGAACCAGAGAGTTGAGAAAAGCATAAGGAATGGAAGCCAATGTATTGCTGATAACAAATGCTCCAACTCCATAATGCCCGTTTAGTCTTTCTCGTCCAAAGATCTGAATTTTAAAGAGAAATGAGAAAAAGGAGAACAAAACTGTAAAGATACTTTATACTCTTCATAACATGTTTTTATTTTCAGAAAAAAACACATTAAATTTGTATAATAATTTAGTAAAAAACTTGAGTTTTGAAGCTTATGTAGTTCGTATATGTTGGGAGTTTAATCCCATACCGACTACCAAAGTTTCTAACCCTAAAGCTTAAGCTACTAGGTGGAACCACCAACTAGTATATTATACATCTCAGAGCCTAACGTTTCCCTATATAGGAGTACTATTATCAACACTTCTCCTCATGTGTTGTCTTTCTTTTGGATGGCAGTACACACGATATAAATGGTCATTCTTTTGAATGATCAATGTATGATTTGATTGATTCTGATACCATGTTGAAGCATCCAACTTAAAAGTTTAAGTTATTAGGCAGAGAAATCAACTAGTATATTAAGACATCTCAGATCCTAGTATGCATTTTCCAGTGAGATACTATTCTCAACAATCCCCTTATATACTTGGGAATCCCTCCACCAACAAGTCCGAACTTTTGAGATGGAAACTTTACATGGTATCAAAGGGGGTTTTCACCTTCTCCATGTGTCTG
Source organism: Protea cynaroides (assembly GCA_028583415.1). Lineage (NCBI taxonomy): Eukaryota > Viridiplantae > Streptophyta > Magnoliopsida > Proteales > Proteaceae > Protea > Protea cynaroides. Next base: position 10,065,896 of record CM053276.1, on the reverse strand, counting down.
CAATACATATTATCGCAGTGCAATGGAGTGTTGAGACTTTAGTGCCGGACCAACTAATAACTAGTCTATAGTTCCCTTATACACATGTGAGTCCCTCCATGTACAAGTTTGAACTTTTAAGATGCAAACTTTTATAAAATATATATAGAAATAACTTTTTCAAGATAAATTAGAGAATATTGTGGAGATCAATTAACCTTCATGTCCTCAACAATGGAAGGGAATCCAGCGATGGACATAAATGTCAGGAGTGAAGCTACAAACATGAGCAGCGAAGCTCTAGCCTGTAAAGTTTATAACTATTTGATAGTCAGGTATCATGCAATACTCAATATGCTTTCATGACTCATGAAATTAGATTAGAATGATAAATTTTCCATTTTTCACTTAGATGCCTTAGCCACCTTACCTGAATTGAGGCAAAGCTGGAGCCAATATTGTAAAAGATAGTACCCAGGCATAAACACAAAAGGCAGTAGATTGCAAACCGCAACCAAAAGTAGCCTAGATCACGATTCATGTTCGCAAAGCATCTTCTTATAAGAACAAGGCATTGGGTAGGGAAGCTAGCTTGGGCACTCTTCTTCTCCAATGCTTCTCCCTTCTACAAAATAAAATGGTATCCTCAGGTTTTAGCTCCAAACAGTGGACAATTCAACATAGAACGATTGAACATTGTAGATAAATTTAAAAGAGTGCTTACCTTCTTAGATAATCTAGTTATTTGATTCCTTACTTGTTGACAGATGTAAGATGATTTGTATGACTGTACAAGAATATCGATCTTTTTATCTGTGGTTAGGATCCTTACACCAAGGCCTTGTTCAATGTCCTAATTAATCACAGTTATCAAAATCTTAAATTGCAGAAATGTTTTTACGCAAAAAGCTTTAGAATTTATGTTAATTAATTAATTGTGAAAATTAAAGAAATTAAACGAAACAAGGTGTTCTAGATAGAGCAATAATTACCTCATCAAAGTCTTTATTGATTGTCCTAAGATAGTGATCAAATGGGTTCCTCTGGGTGGGACATGGGAAGCCATTTAATGCAAAGAACTGCATTGGAATTATTAGAATCATTACTTCTACCTTCTGTAATTTAGTTGTATCCATAAAAAATTTAAGGCAATTAGTGAATTTGCAACAAGAAAAAAAAAAGAATAGGATCCACTAAAAATAATTGTACTTGCTCAAATATATAAAGGGTCCGACTCTATGACACTGGCTTGTGTCAAGGAGGTCTTGACACCACAAGCAAAAAGACGTCGGGGGGAGGTTTTTGCTTGAAGTGTCAATCTTTATGATCCGTGAAGTGGTGTCTGTGAGATAATTAACCCATATATAAAGGCTTTGACTGATTATAACTGACTAGGTTACAATTAAACTTTGTCACTGGTTTTGTAACGGTTGGATTCTAAAGATCATTCCGCACACTTAAAAAGTAAAAATTCATATCCATTTAGTTGCGCCGATTTTGGGAAATGTGCATAGAAAATAATATTATAATAAAAGAGGATTATTTTGAGGAAAAAAAAAAATCAAAGAATTGGATTTCATATAATTACCTCATTTGCTGCAGAAGCAGCACCAAAGTAAATTGTTCTACCACAAGAGAGAAGGCAGAGATTGTGGAAAAGCTCAGAGACTTCAAAGGTAGGTTGATGGATGCATGTGATGACAGTCTTTCCACCTTGTTGAGAAAGGTTCACAATTCTTTTCATGACATGGTAAGATGCTGCACTGTCAAGCCCACTTGTGGGCTCATCTAGAAAGAGAAGCTTGGGATGTGTCAAGAGCTCAATGCAAATGCTCACTCTCCTCTTTTGTCCACCACTAATCCCACTGGTTCCCCATCCCCCTATCCTTGTATGCATGGCATCTTGTAAACCCATTTCTCTTATAGTCATCTCTGCTCTCTCCTTCTTCTCTAACCTTGACATTGAATTAGGTAGTTGTAGCTGAGCAGAGTATAATACAGTTTCTTCAACCGTTAATGTTGTCATTAGAAGATCATCTTGAGTCACATATGCCTAAGCAAATGAGAAAGGTAAAAGGGTAATGTTGCTGTTTAAAAATTGTAATAAATACCAAAATTTGTCGTATAAAAGAAAAGTAATCTCTCTCATATTTAAAAAAAAAATAATAATAATAAAATATTCAATTATAGAAAGACATCATCCATGCACACTGTCAGCTCGGAGGTCACTTGCCCTAACTTTAATAATTATGTAAGGAATTAGTAAAGACATCATTGGATTAAAATCCTCTCTTCCCAGGGGTTCGGGAGGAGAGTCGACTCCCACCAATAGATGTCTGACATGTGCGTATCAGTTGGATTCGAATCCTCCACCAAGCTAATAAGATGAGCCGATAAAGGGCGATGACTTATGTGCTAACTGGGATGAAAAACTCGGATCCAACAGATATCCTCAAGTCTGACATTGACTGGTGAGAATCAACTCCCCTCTCAAACCCTTGGGAGGAAAAAATTTAAATCCGACATCATCTCCCCAACTTGGAACAAACCAGAACAATTGGTTTGAAGTACTGCCAGCAGCAGGTAGTCTTCAATACTCTTCATTGATATTGAACTGACAAAGACTGAATGAACCACCATGTGAGTTGAGTCCAGATCACCTTCATGCAAGGTCTTCTCATGACACGGGTCCCATCCCAAGTATGTACCTTACACCTTTGATGTACATTGATGGTGGTGGGATGCGTGTCTTTGCTTAGCGTAAATGCTTATGCTGTGATCCAGACTGTTGGTTCTGAGCATTAATTAAGTCATTCGCAATTCTATCTATCCTTTTCACCCCCCCAAAAAAAAAAAAAAAAAAAAATCGCAATTCTATCTATCCTTTTTACCCCAAAAAAATCGCAATTCTATCAGAAAAACAAGGGATATACTTCATGTATCATGCAGGGTGCTCTCAGTTTCTGATTTTATCATAAAAAATTAAAAAAATTAAAAAATTATGATTTAACATGTGATTAATTTAGATTATGTTTTTTTATTTAATAATCAAAATAAATACTTTACAATATTATATGACAAAATAAGGATTTTTTTTATATTTAAAAAAATAAAAAATCGATGATAATAATTTATTTATTTATTTATTTATTTATTATCATTTTTAACTTCGTGCCCAGGAGTCAGGACAAAGAATATCGTCCACGATTGTACGAAGGAAGTGACAAGCTCTGTATAACTAATTATGTTAGGCTCTCTTTAGTATATATTATATAATAATACATTATAACATATGTAGTTGTTTGGTACAATTTATGATTGTTATTTATATTTAAAATAAATTGTTGTAATTTAAAATTTAGAAATAAGGTAGAATGTGTTTATCGTTATCATGATAATCTATTTATTACTTTTTTATGTCTAATCTCTAATCTCTAGTGGTATTAAAAGATTATTATTTATGATTCATAATTTATTTTCATAATTGATTTGTCATATAGAGCAAAAAATAAAAATAAAAAAATCCCTAACCAGGTTAAGAGTTAGGTTAAGAGTTGAATGGAGTTGTTTTTGAAACCACCTATTACCTAATATCTAATTCAAGGATAATAACTAAATGATCATGGAGGTGCCCGGAGCAATTAGGAAATAACGTGAGAGTCAAGTTAAAGATATCTTCTCTTACCGAAGTCCCATAAGCTAGAGCTTGTTTCTCACCATTGACAAGCACATTTCCATGTTGCCTTGTGCTTGGACCTAGACGCCCTGCAATGAAAACTTTGTATTATAATGTATTTCATGAGCTTCTTCCTGAAATCAATATAAATTTTGGAAGAAGGTGGTTTTGCTAAGTTGATTGAATACCTTTTCATGGTTCTAAAATTATCAAAAAGGATTGCAGAGCAAGTCCAGCCAAGGCATCCTCATGGCAAGAGGTTGCCTTCTACAAGGGATCATATCAATTCATAATCTGATCCCAGGTCTCCTAAAAAATCTTACTTGTTGGAAATTGAATCTGTGTAGTGCTGATATGCATGTTTATGCCACTCACACTTAACAACGGCAAGGTTGTTCCATCATGACTGAAAACAGTTTCCCCCTAAAGCGGGGGTGAACCCCTCCCTAGCTAGACCCTATAATGGCAGGAGTCTCCTGCACTAGATTTTAAATTTTGTGAGATAATGGTGTTTACCTGCCAAGGCATCAAGAAGAGTGGACTTGCCACAACCAGAAGGACCCATGATGGCCAAGACCTCACCAGGCTGCGCGTACCCCGTGAGCCCTTGAAGGATTGGTTTGCACCCACTTCTTCCCACAGGGACTGTCACCCACAGATCCTCCCATGTCAAGACAATACCATTTCCATGGGTCTCTAAACTAATAGAAGAACCTGCTTCTCCTCCTTTTGGCAATGGATCAGTTTCCAGTAGTTCTGCTAGAGACTGCTGGGTTATTTCTTTGTCAAAGTAATAATCCATCTCCAACCCACCATCTTTCAATGTCATCCTGTGTTCATGACGATGTGATCCTGCTGCTGAGCTTGGATTTGTGCTGCAACTCGAGGCACCAATTTCTGAAGCCATTTTTTATTCTCAAATGGGCTCAAAATCCATAAAAAGTTTGGTTTGATAGCATTACACCAGACAGTAGCAGTAGCTGCTCATGACCATAGTAACTGACTGGGTAGTGGCAGCTTTTAAAAACTGTAGGGCTTCCTATGCTGTTTGACATAGTAATTATATTCAACCAACTTACCCTAATTAAATTCTGACGTTACGGAAAGGATGAACTTGTTCCATGGACCGTACATCAAATATAAGAAACAAGAAAAGAAAACTAGATTAAAAAAAAGTTATATTAATATTATTGTCATAGAAGGTCTGCTATTTTTTGAGGCATGGCATGTGGACAAGACGGGACATGGCTTAGATTAGGCATGTGTCAAATTTTAGTTTAATTCAATTAAATAGGTACTTCTTTGCATTTGTTTACATTCTGGGTATATCCATAATCCATGCATGTGTACTTCTAGATATTACTGTGTATTCCCTAATTCTATATGGGAACAAGGGGTTTAGAGTTAAAAATAAATAAAATTGGATGATCTTAAGATTTTTGAAAAAATCACACTTCGTTGTTACATGATACCTACCATAAAAAAACCCTAAATTTACATTTCTATGTTTTCTTTTTATTCTTTTTGTTCTACATGTGGCCTTATTAGTTGCGACATGTGGAAGGGTGATGTGGTAATTCTAATTGTTGAATATTTAAAGAATGATTTGGATTAGTATATATGTTAAATTTTGAACTCAAATTCTATCATATAACCTCCAAGTCTCATGTATTGGATGCACCCTTTTAATGGTCCAAGCATTCATACACATGCACCTTGTTGGTAGTCTTGGATTTTCAAATGTTTAATTTAATTTGCTATTTTATCAATCCTATTTGAGTTGAAACTTGACATGCAAATGGAGGTTCTTCAAGTCTAATTGTTTACAAAATTTCATTCCTATCCTACTTGTCATATTGTGGAACTAGGTGGACCATCTTTTTTCCTGGCCCTGATTGATAGATAGGTCCTAAGGAGAGTTGAACTTATGACCTTGTGAGATATTGGTCTTTTTTAAGTGAGCTAATTCCTTGATTAATTAGGTAGGTGGATCATCAATGGATACCCTATAGTTGCCCGTCTATTATTGATGAAAAGGAGAGTTTAAGAAATTTGGGAGACTGATTTATGTTTTTTCTATCGTAAAATACGATTGGGTCTAGTATATTTATAGGTGTTTTAGAATTTTGAAATTCAAATTTACAGTATTAATATACATATATACGTTATAGATATCCCTTATCTATAACAGATAATTTACAACCCAGCACACATTGGTAAATATTTATGTTCCTTGATTTCAACTGACGGTTGGTGTTGCTGCTGATTTCTTGGTAACGTTAGATATTTTTGTTTGAATTTTATTTTCTCCATTATCCTTGACACACCCCCGCAAGCTTAGTGGTCGGTCTACGATGTTGAGCTTGTCACGTAAGATCTTGAATCTTGGTGATGGTAAACCTTTGGTTAGGATATCAGTCAGCTAATCCATACTTGGAACAAACAGCAGTTGTAGTTGTCCAGATGGGGCTTGTTCACGAACGAAGTGAAAGTCAGTTTCTATGTGCTTCGTTCTCTCATGAAATAGTGGGTTTGCAGCCAAATATGTTGCGTCGGTGCTGTTGCAATACAACCATGGTGGACTGTGTTGTATGCCAAGTTCATCTAAGAGCTGTTGTATCCAAATTAACTCGGCTATTGCGTTTGCTAGGCCCTTGTATTCTGCTTCGGTAGAAGATCGTGCCACAATCTTTTGTTTTTTTGAACTCCATGAAATTAGACTGTTACCAAGGTACACACAGTAACCACTAGTGGATTGCCAATCTAAGGGACTCCCAACCCAATCGGTATCAGTAAATGCACATAGCTTTAGAGAAGATGATGATCATAGCTGTAAACCGAGATTGAGAGTATCTTTGAGATACCTTAGGATCCTTTTTACAGCAGTCCAATCTACCATTGTTGGTGCATGCATATATTGACAGGCCCAATTGACAAAGAATGAAATGTCTGGCCTTGTGAGAGTTAGATATTGTAGTGCACCGACGATACTTCGATAACGAGTGATATTGTTAAAGACGAGTGTAGTTCCCGGAAATGCTGTGACAATTGCTAGGAGTGATGACCGGTTTCACACCCTCCATGTTAGCCTTGTGAAGGGCTCGCCATAGATAGCAGACATGCTTTGGATAGGACTGGTCAACAAAACCTTGTGGTTGTGTCATAAAGACAATTTCAGCTAAGGTGCCATGGAGGAAGGTGTTTTGTACAACAAGGTGGCGTAATACCCATCCTCTAGATACGGCAATGGTCAAGACAGTTCGTATGGTCGTATGCTTGATGACCGGACTGAAGGTATCAAAGTAATCGAGTCCTTCTCTTTGATGACATCCTTTGGCAACAAGTCTTGCCTCATATCTGGAAACACTGCCATCAGAATTATGTTTAATTCGGAATATCCATTTATTGCCCACCAAGTTCATAGATGGGAGATATGGAACCAAAGTCCAAGTTCCATTTCGCATTAAGGCATTAAATTCCTCAAACATAGCTGTGGGCCATTTTTCATCTTTGCTGGCTGCAGTATATGAGGTTGGTTCATCACCTGTGTCTTTTGTAGAGGAGAGTATGACTAGGCCAATAGGATGTTTTGTAGCCAAAAGGTTGAGCTTAGTAATAGATTTCACAATTCCAACTTGAGATTGGGTAACCATGTGACGAGGTGGTGGATCTGGGCTTGGAGTTGGTAAGGGTGAAGAGAGGTCCATGGATGGTGATGGTGATGAGGTGTAGCTTGTGGATAGTGGGTTTATGGAATCAAGGAGTGGTTGTTCAGGTTGATTTGGTTGAGCTGTAATGGATTGTGAAGTTGTAGGACTTAGTGATGTGATGGCCTCATGGGACGTTGGGTTGGTGATAATGTTATCATTTGTGATAACAAGTGGTGGTTGTTGGATGACTAACGGAGGGATGGGGTTAAGTGTTGGTGGAATATTGTGATATAGGAAGCTGGTTTCATCGAACTGTACATGTTGTGATTGTACGTTCGTCCTGCTACTGGGTTGAAGCATTTCTAACCTTTGTGGGAGCTACTATACCCCAAAAGGACACATCGTATGGAACGATATCGAAGCTTGTTCTTGGTGTAAGGTCTAAGCCATGGATAACATGCCGAGCCATATGTACGTGTGATAAAGTAATCTGGTTTCCTTTTGAACAGCATTTGATAAGGTGATATATTTCCAAGCACTGGTGTAGGCAGTCTATTAATAAGGTAGACAGTTGTTTCGAATGGCGAAGGCCAGAAACTCAAGGGAACAGTAGCTTTGGCCATGAGAGTTAATCCAGTTTCGACAATATGTTGATGCTTTCTCTCAGTTTTTTCATTTTGCTCAGAAGTGTGGGGACACCAATATAGGTGGGTAATGCCTTGAGTCTTGAAATATTTGTCAAATGCTTGATATTCACATGCACCATTTGATTTGAAATTTTTGATCTTGCAATTGAACAAATTTTCAATATGAGATTTAAAAAGCATAAAGACATTGAAAGCCTTAGAATGGCTTACTAGAGGAAAAACCCAGCTGAACCGACTATAATCATCCAAGAAAGAGATATAGTAGCGGTAACCTTGAATTGACGTCGATGGTGAATGACCCCAAATATCAGAGTGTACCAAATAAAGGGGGTTGGTGCTTGTTCTTTATTTTTTGCAAGAGGGATTTATGAGATTTTTCTTTTTGGCATGAATCACAAAAGACTGATGAAGACCTTCCATGAATTAACAGTGCTGCTTGAAGAAGTAAGGAATCTAGGCATTTGGAAGAGGGGTGCCCAAGTCGATCGTGCCAGACTAATTTAGAGACCTGTTCTCCAATGTTGACAACTGATATTTTATTTGTGGGGAACTGGTAAAGCCCATCCTTAGTTGGACCTCAGAGGATTGTAGTCCCTGTTCGTAGATCCTTCACATAGCAACAAGTTAGGTGAAATTTTACAAACACATTATTATCAGAAGTGAATTTTCTTATATAGATAACAATTTTTTTTTTGTGATTTTAGGAACATGAAGCACATCTTTAAGGCATAATGGCAATAATGATGAAGATATAATAGAATGACCAATATGATGAACTTTCAAACCTGTTCCATTACCTACTCTCACTTGTTCCCTTCCATTGTAGGGTTGAATGTTCGACATGTTTCCCATGTCTGAAGTATCGTGGAGTGTTGCCCCTGAGTCGGGGTGCCACATAGCATCAAAGGAGCTTGTTGGTGATGCCATGAAAGCTTCAAGATTTGATGGGGTAGTTGATACCGATTGTACATTGGTTGCATAATTGGGATTAAACCTGTTGTAGCAGTTGGAAGCTACATGATTTGGACGATGGCAGAATTGACACATCATTTGGGGAGTTGGAAGTAGGGGTCGTTGCTGGTGGTTGTATTGAAAATAATTACCACAACCTTTTCGATTTGAAAAGTTTCCATTTTTGCCACATCCCCTATTGTATCCTCATCCTTTATTGTTGTTGTGAGAGGAATTACCTAAGGATTTTGCAACAACATTTGCGTCTATTGAAGGTAGATCTAAGTGAGGGGAGCGTTGATCTTTCAGAATTTCTTGGCTAAGAATAAGGCCAATGAAATATCTAGGGGGAATGGATCAAGACAAGTTGTAATAGATGTTGCAAGGGAGTCATATTTCGAATTTAGGCCACGCAAGATGCTAAGAATCACATCCGATTCAAAAACAGAATGATCCAAGCAGAGAGATTGTCTACTAATCCTTTGACACGTTGAAGGTATTCAGCCATTGTTGGAGTACTTTTCTCCACTTGGAAAAGTTGATACTTAAGCTGCGTGTCCTGTGCCTGTGATTGGGATGCATAAACCTTGGCAAGAGTTGATCAAGAGTTGATCATGCAGAGTGAGAAGAGTGAGCCCAAAGATTTGAGCAAGAGCACCTTCAATGAGAGATGAGATAATCCAACTTAGGACTATCTGGACCTGTTTGTGCCAGGTGATGTAGGCCGGGTTTGGAGAGACTATAGCAGTGGAGCCAATGGCTGTCGATGGAGAGAACATTTTAGGTGGAACTACAAAAGTGCCATCCACGTAGCCGTAGAGATTGTGAGCATGGAGCAGTGGTAAGAACTAGGATTTCCAGAGTAAGTAATTTGTTCAATCAAGTTTCACTGGAAGAAGTGACACAACATTGGAGGGAGATGGATGGACAGTGTTTGTGGAGGAGGAGGAAGTGGTGGTGGAAGTAGAATTACTCATATTTGATCGGTGATGTAGGTCATGGCTCTAATACCATGAAAGGAGAGTTTAAGAAATTTGGGAGACTGATTTATGTTTTCCCTTATTATAAAATACGATTGGGTGTAGTATATTTATAGGTGCTATAGATTTTTGAAATTCAAATTTACAATATTAATATATAGAAATACGTTATAAATATCCCTTATCTATAACCGACAATTTACAACCCAACACACGTTGGTAAATATTTATGTTCCTTGATTTTAGCCGACGGTTGGTGTTACTATTGATTTCTTGGTAACGTTTGATATTTTGAATTTGAATTTTATTTTCTCCATTATCCTTGACAATTGAGATTTTGAGAATTATGGAGGTAAGTCCCACATCGATTATGTGGGACCTTGGATGTGTCTTAACATACATTTGACATTTTGACTTGGACCCTAGATAGATATTTTGTAGATTATCTCACGTTACTTAACATGATATCAGAGCTAAGTTTTTTTGTTGTCCTTTGTATTGAGCTATATATTCTGAGTTATATAGGTATAGTTCCACATCATTATTTGAGACCTACATTAGTTATCTCTAAGGGTGTCAAATCTGGGCCCGGCCCGGTTGCACGGACCGAGTCAGCCTAATATAACCCGAACCTAACCTGGACCGAGCCTTAATTGACAGGTTTCGGTTTGGGCTTGTAAAGCCCTACACCGTTTCAGTCCAAACCGAAACTCGACAGGATCGGCCCTTTAAGAAACCCGAACCAGCCCGAACTGATAATACTCAACCAGAACACCGGTAAGGCCCGTTAAGAAGCCCAAGCTAACCCAAATTGATTCTTTTGCTGCTCAAATAATAACCAATTGACTAAGGATCTAACAATTCTAACTAAATAAATATAAATATACAATCCATTATCCATGTTCAGATGCCTTTAAGATCAATCAAAACTCAATCGTTTACAAATATTGTATCAAATTTATTGATAGAAATAAGAAAATAGTTATATAGCATGGACCCGATAAACCCACTAAGCCCGAACCGAACCAAGCCAACCCGAAATTGGCCCTATAAGCTCAGCCTGATAACAAACTGACATTGGACCGGTCCGTTAGTTAACATGTTCAGCACAGTCCACCCCAACCCGAACCCTTAATAGACATGTTTTGGGTTGAACTTATAAAATCCGACACAGTTTTGGTCCGAACCAAAACTGGACCAGAATCAGACCGGACCGACTCGTTGACATCCTTAGTTATCTCCATTTAATACCTTAAGACTTTGAATTAGACCCTAAATATTATTTCATGACTATTTTGTACATTATTTAGTATTTCTAAAATAATTCCCCTTCCTTTTAATTTAGTGTGGAAAATATCTTTCTAATGATTTTGATATTGTTAATAAGAATAGATTTATTATCCAAGTAGATTTTGTTGATGTTTGTCACCCCTGCAAACAAAAATGGACATGTTTTATTTTTATTTGGGGAAAATATCAGCCACACCCCTTGTAATTTGTTTTAATATCACCCATGTCACACCCCAATTTCGACTGAACCAAAAGTGTGAGTGAACGTTCATTGAACCAATGATTTACACCAGGATCTCAATAAGACCGTGTCCACTCATACAAATCATTGCACATAACCATAATCAGAATATAATTAAATACAACGGAAGTTTTAAATTAAATGAACTGAGTATTCTATTGATAATTTAAATAAATTATCCAATTATTCAAAACACCAAAACATAAATAACTATCCTTACATCATTTATAAATCCAACTGAAAATAAATAAAACAAATAAATCAAATATCCTAGAGGTACACGTAGAAAGGGCACTTGCATGAAGTGTCATGCTCATCCTTCCCTACTTGCACTTCTAAAGCAGCAATACCTCCATATACCAGAGCATCCACATAGTCCTCCACAATATATCTTGCATCAACATCTAAAAACATGTATATATATATATAAGGGTGAGCTCACAATTTAGCTCAGTAAGACAATCAGACAATGCAACACATATCATACATGAGTAACATTCACATTATGGTCTGATTTTAAGTTTGCAATGTGCTATAGAAAGGATTGACTGCCTCCGCACCTCTATATACGAGTGTGTAAGTCCGCCCAATAGATCAAACATCACTGTCGTTCCACATGCACCTACCATGGAATAGAGATAGAGCTAAAGTGTCTGGATCACACACCGCCAACACTTCCCCTGATGCCCTACCTATACCAACACGTAAGCCCCTATTGGCGAGGGCTTGCAAACTGGGCTCGCAACTAACCAATCCTATTTGTCATCACAGTAGGTCCTATCCTAGCATAGCTCCCTACGGCATAGAGATAGGGCTACAGTCTAGTGGCCAGGCCGGAGACCACAGTGCCACTTCCTCCCCCTGATACCCTACCCGCACCAAGTATGCTAAGACAAAAGCGATACGAAAATGTGCTAATGTGAGGAATGATCCAAGACCCCAGGCCCTTCCCATTCCAGACACCAACGAAAACAATCACATGCCTAACAATCACATAACGAGTATGCATGAACAATAATATAACTGAAAGTAAAGATGACATGTGAGTATGCACAAACACCATTCTACAGAATCATAATTATTAACAATGTTTTACTGTTATTAAATTATTAGGGTTTAAGTCCGATTTCCTTACCTGAGCTTGATTGCTAGCTTGCTCCGCGTCACCGAATCCAAACTTGCTAACACAGGGTCCTACACAATGTTAGGGTTGAATTAGAATAATTTTCTTAGGAGTCACATTGATCGAAAATCAACTGGTATTGAAAACACCCTCACAGTGCATATCGGTCGTAGGTACCGATCGCAGCACTGTGGGGCAAGGTGCGACCGGTATAGTCGACCGGTCCCCCACAGACTAGTCCCCGAGAGATATCGGTCGCAGTACCGGTCGCATATGGTGTAAGAATCGTGTTCTAAAACCGGGTCTAAATCGTGGTTTTATATGATGATAGGTGTCCCAATCATAACCGGACCGGAAGGCGAAGCCGGGTGACGAACCACGCAAATTTCAGGTACAAGAACCACTCAAAATTGGTAAAAACTCATACCGGTCTGACTATACCGGTCTGAGTCAGTCAGACTGGTATGTGCGACCGGTATACTTCTTTTCTGAAGGAAATGGACTCCAGCGGGTCCCTCACTCCGAATGAAAAATTGGAAAGTTTCCAATCATGGAAAACCTTTCCAAGAATGGCCCTCTTCTATTTATAGAGATGAACACACTCCATGATCCTTCTCAAACCCTAGCCATCTGGAGAAGAGTTGAGAAAGAGCAAGGAGGAAGAGGCTGCCCAGGAAGGAGGTTTCCATTGGAGAAGCTCGCCGCCAACCGACGAACACCGTCTGTAAGTGCTCTATGCTGTTAGTAACATTATGATATCGGATCGGAGCCGCGAAGCGACGCGACAATCCTAAACCCTAGATCTTTCTTCTTTCAAATCTGATCTAGTTTGATACGACATTCTAGCCGAAATCAAAAGGCCATTAGGATGCTTGGACCTTAGCGTGGGTTAGGAGAAACCCTAGAAAACATAGCCGATAAGCGACAAGGAAGGGAGATCCGAGACCTTGCTCTCGGATCCAAACCACGGACTATACCGGTTGGACACAAGGTCCGACGGTATGGGCCTGCGGTGTATACCAGAGGCACATACCGGTCTCACATATGTGCAACCGGTATATACCACAACCGGTATACATACTGGTGGCACATACCGGTCTCACTCTCCTGAGATCGGTACCTGCGACCGGTATGGTTTCCGAACCTTGGTTGCTTGGTCAGGCAAGGTTCTGACCAACTGTGACCTTAATAAATTAATTCTAACTCTCTAACATGATTGTGTAGGACCTGTAGACAACGTGAGAATACCCTGTGACGCAGAGCAGGATTGTTATCACGCGTCAGGTAAGGGACAAGACCCAAACTCTAATTAATTAATTAACCAGTAAACCTTTGCAACTAAATTGTATATGAAGTTCATTGCTTGATGTCTGTGCATTTCACATGCCATGTAGTTACTTCTTTTGTTACTATTATCTGTTCATGCATTTCATATGCTAGGATTGTTGGATGTTAGGCATGTGTATGTTTTAGTTAGTGTGTGAAATGTGAAGGGGGATGTGCCCTGGATATATCCACAAGTAACACCTTTTTCGTATCGCCATCTACCTTAGCAAACTTGGTGTGAATAGGATATCAGGGGGAGAACGTGGGATTGTGGTTCTTTCTGCCCGTCAGATTCGAGCCCTATCTCTATGTCGCAGGGAACCGGGCTGGGGTAGGGCCATTGATACTGTATTACTGTTTAGGACTGGTTAGAAACAAAACCCACTTGCAAGCCCTTGCCAGTAGGGATTTAGGTATTGGTACTGTGTGGGGTATCAGGGGGAGGACGTGAGATTGTGGTTCTTCCTGCCCGTCAGACTCGAGTCCTATCTCCATACCGGAGTGAGTGATGCGGGGCAACAACAGTAGTGTAGTAGGTGTCTGACTGTTGGGTGTACTCACACTCTCGTGCATGGAGGTGCAGTGGCCGCCAAACCTTACCATAGCATAATTGCAAGTTATACCTAACCCAAATTGTAATGTTATCTCATGCATTTTGTATGTTGCATTGGTCTTGTACTTTACTGAACTAACTTGTGAGCTCATCCAAATATATATATATATATATTTCTTTTCAAATCTGGATGCAGGGTACACAGTTGATGACTTCGTGACTGCCCCAGCGTACGGTACAGTTGCTACCATTGACACCCAGGCAGTGGAGGACGAGCATGACGCATCATGCGAGTGCTCCTTTTGTGTTTTCCTTTAGAGGGGATTTTATTTTTGAACAATACATTGTAATACTTTTATTATTTAAATTTGTGAATAATGGAATAAGTTGAATAATTATTTTGAATTACCACATAGATCTCAGTTCATTTATTTATATTCCGCTGCTATGTATTAATCTCTGATTATGTTAGACTGCTTGGGAATGATTGGTTGACACGGTCTATTGAGATCCTGGTGTGAACCGTGGTTTAGAGCAGGTTCACTCACACTTCTGGTTCAGCCGGAATTGGGGTGTGACTTATGGTGCGACTGGTATGGTCGACCAGTATGCCTCCAGAAGACCACCAATCTTGGTGTTCGCCTTCCATCGGTCACCCATTATTGGTTCTAGGGTTTCTTCTATGCATTTTAGGCCTGAGCAATGAGTTAGAGTTGCTTCATGTCTCATTCAAGTCCTAGTTCTTATGATTCATTGCCTAGAATTCGAATCTAGGGTTTATTGACTGTATGAGGGTTTGACGGCAGTTTAAGGGTTTTAGATCAATACATCACCTCGCCTTGCATGGTATTGATCAATTCATGATTAATCATCTATAATGCTTAACTTAGAGAGAAGTTCAATCACTTACCGTTGGTTCGCAACTATGGTGTTCTTCGTCCAACGACGGCTCCTCTTTCACCTTTCTTAGTTCCTTCTCCTTCTTCGATCTCTTTCTCCTCTCTAGGGTTTGGTGAGAAGCAATCAAAGAGTTCTAAGGAGGTTTAAGGGTCCTTAAATAGACTAGGATAGAGTTTAGGAAGTTTTCCTACGTTAGGAAAATCTCTAGGTTCGAGATTTGGCAAGCGAGGCCCACAGAGATCCGTTTTCGGATCTAACTAGTCTGCCCGCACAGACATACCGGTCGATCGATACGATCGACCGGTATTGAATTTTATTCTAAATTTGATCCGTTTTCGTACCTAATTATCACCCGCTCGTCCCACCTGGTCTGGTGATGATTGGAAGACCTGTTACGACATGAATTAAAGGTTTAGATCGGGTTCATGGAGTGCGGGTCTTACAACCCATCCGCCTTTGTTTGCGATAATATCCCTAACACCCCCTGAGGACACCCAAACTTTATTTAGGTGCTAAACATGCTTTTTTTACCCTCAATACTATATTCAGTTTCATTTTTATATTTTCTAAGATTATTTTATTTTTCTTTTTTATTTTCAAAATTATCTTATATTTTCAATTTTACTTTTTTCATTTTCAGACATCTTCTTTACCCACTAAAACCAGCGTCTTCTCATTTCCCTAACCTTTGGCGGCGACGATAGAGAAGGTCGGCCCACTCCATCCAATTAGAAGTTTCAGGTTCTTTGTACCTAGACCCTACAACAATTTAGAATTCTTAGAAGGAAGAAATGGCACTTAACCGGGTGAAATTGGGAAGAATTTGGAAAATTCCCCGTCTGAACTCAATGCAATTATTAACGAATCCAATTCTTCTTCAATTATTGGAGGTTTCAATCGTCAATCTAGCGATTGGAGTTAACTGGGAACGTTTATCAATACATCAGTAAGTGTGCCTGGTTAACTCCAATCATTAGATGGGCGACCGAAACATTTAATAATTGAAGAGGAATTCAACCCATTATTAATCAGAAAAGATATGACTATTAGAACCCAGAATAAGGTTCAGTGTTCCAACTCCCAACAAGAACAAGGGTTTTCGCAAGGGAATGAAAATCTAACGAGACTCACGACCCACGACCTTAAGGCCGTGATTGGAAAACACAACCTGCCCCGTCACCCGAGCTCCGACCTCCTCTCCCCGACTTCACCTTCATCCTTAACCATACCCTCCGCCTCCTCATTCAAAACTGGTGTGTCGCGAATCGATCCCTCGGCTTCGAGCGGATCCCTACCCCAAAGCAAACCTGCTGAACCAGCCCTCATTCGGAACCTCCTAGCCCAGGCTTCCTCCAACTCAGTTCCTCTTCACTCCCGCGATATCTTTGATGCTTACATTTACATCTAAATTGAAGCGTGGGACAGCGCCACCAAGAGCGTCTTTCTTAATGTCGACTGCGGATGCCTGATTCTTATCGGAGAATCAATGGAAAGGGGTTGATAGCAGTGGGTTTGGCGACTAAGAAACCAATCGGCCGTTGTGTTTGAGTTTCAGGAAGGGGTTGATAGCAGTGGGTTTGGGAAGGAAGGACCCAATCGGCAGAGGATCAGAATCAATGGAAAGTCCCCCTCTGTTGTCCATAAATCAAAGAAGAGAAGCGAAGAAGACGATGAGAGACAAGAAGAGAAGATGGCAGAAATTCTCCGCTCTCCGTCGGGGCTTCGCTCTTGACTCCGTCAAGAACCGATCTGTTTATGCAAATAAACAGAACCCTGGAGACAGAGAGAGGCACATCACGTACATAGATGGGGTAGCTGTAGGATCCGATTTGTTTGGTCACAGTCATATGGAGGAAGAGGAGTCCAGAACCAGTAGCCTTAAGAATCGCCGGAGATGGAGAGCGACGTTGGGTTTGGAATAAATTTTTTAAGTATTCTTTTTTTTTATAATTAAAAGAGAAAATATCAAAAGATAATTCTAACATTAATGAAATTAAAATGATGTCATGTCATTGATTAAGGGACATAACTTAAAGAAAAGGGTTTGATGGATACATAGTTTAAAAAATAAAGGGTGTGAGAGATATTATCTTAAACAAAAACCAATGAATGATATTAAGACAAATTACAGGGTGTGACAGATATTTTCCCCGTTATCTAAGAAAGAGAAGCAAAGAGGGTGGGGTAGAATTTTGGTTGGCTGTTTTTATGATGACCACTAAAGCTAGCTATGTGAAAAACACTTTATAATCTTAGGGAGAAGGATCTATACACTACCCACCCACCCACCCACCCACCCACCCACCCAAAACTCCGTGGTCGGTTCAAACGAAGAATCCCACATGATTGATGATCGAAGGACGTATTAATTAGAAGGGATAATGGTATTCATTATGAGAGAAAAATACACACGAGGTGCCTGTACTTCCTTTTCCCAAAATGTTAAGAGGAAAGGATAAAAAGGACTTCCAATAGAAATTAAGCATGTTAATTTGAACCCTCTAAGATTCATATTTTTAGGATTAGGGGGCATGTGGGTAACAAAAATGTTTAGAAGAGTGAGTACCTAATTTTTGCGAGTTTGAATCACCTACATGTATATGTACTTATCATGGGATCTCGTAATTGTCAATGTGATGTAAGACCATTGGATATAGACAGTGATAGAATTCTAAAATAAAATATAAGTACATGCAAATGAACTACACTCGATCTTCAAATACGATAACAACATCACATTTAGATTTTTCCTTATATGTGAATTTGTGTCATTTTCGTAAACATTGCTGAGCCTGATTTCTCTCAACCCATGTGATAACCATGCCTCTTTCACCCACCACATTAATTTTCTTGTTTACTGATAGTTATATATGAAATACAATTTTTTGTGGGAAGAGAGTACATGTAGTGCTCTTCCACCCATAAATCTAACCCCACAAAATGGGATTCAAATTGTCTCCTCCCTGTATTTCAGGGAGGAGGGAGACGCCCCCGTTGGATGGCCGACACGTGACTCTCGAAAAAATCCGAGTCCCATGTTCGAGCCAACACCTAGCCGACAAGTCGAGCGGACAGGAGGTGTTGGCTCGGACGTGGGGCTCGGATTTTTCCGAGAGCCACGTGTCGGCCATCTGACGGGGGCGTCTCCCACCTCCCTGAAGTACAGGGAGGAGACGATTCGGATCCCACAAGATGGACTGATTTGATCCCAAAACGTGACCACCAAACCAATTTTTTTATAGGCTAAGTTAGTCGATACCTTTATGAATTTTTTTTTTGAAAAATTACTCATATCACGATTGGACTTTGGTCTAGATACACCTATTACGTTAAAGTTAACAATAATCACACTTACTATCACTAAATACCAAACATGGTTGCACATAAGCCCACTCTTTATTTCTTAATTTTTTAAATTTTTTAATTTTTTTTTCTTTTAGTTACTGTTGTCAGTACAATTTTATTTTCTTAAGGTCTAAAATATCCTTATGGATATTATAAAAGGACCACATAATGTAAAATGAGAGAACAAAAGTGATTTTTTATATAAAGGTTTGAGAGGATACTTTGATCATTTCATCATTTCATATTTATAGAGGGTTAAAAATTTCATTTTACCCATTTTGTTTGTAAATGCATTAAGGGTAAAATCATCTTTAATTTTTTTTATTTAACATTGTTAGAATTTAGGGTGCAGTTGTTAGGGTAATAGGTGTATTTGGACCAAAGTTAACAGATGGTATAAGTAATTTTCTCTTTTTTTTATTTTTTATTATCAATGAAGCACGCTTTCAGCTTTCAGCTCCTTTTATGCCCTAATTTTTAAAAACCTAGATTACCCCTCCATGATCCATCTTCACTATTTTTTTTCACATAACTGTGTGTTATTTATTGAGATGAAATAACTATGTATTACATAATTATTAATGATACATTATTCTTTTAATACTTAGTTTAATTCTACATACATACATACATACAAAAAAAAAAAACCCTATACTTGTTAGATTGAGGATGGCTCTATGGATATTAGAACCAAATATAGGGATAAAAGGGATGATATAGCTAACGCTAAAAAATGTGGCACTTGTTAGATCATCTTAATAATTCTCAAAACATACTGAGTTAGCTAGATTAATTTAAAAGTAGAGTGAAAAAAAATCGTAAAAATGTATCATCATTAAAGGGTAATTTGTTTATTTCTAAATTAAGAGAGAAAGAGATGTAAAATTTTATTTTATTAGGGAATAATAAAGAAGTAGTCCATAGAAGAGATTGAGTAAATTTAGATTAAGTTTGGGGAACTACAAAAATTTTCAGTTTGGGGGACTACAAAAATTTTCTTTCCTTTATATTATAAAAAGACTTGGAAAATAATAGTAATGGTTTTTCTAATTTAGTTGGCTTAGAGCTGCTTTTTCTTTGAATTTGAAATGCTAGGGAATGTTGTTCCCCCATATCATTGGTTGCAAAAAGATACCTTTGGGCCAAATTTGACTCTTAATTATTATCTTATTTAAAACAAATAAATCCTATAATAACATGTGTTCGAATTTTGTTTTCACATAAAGATACCCTTTGGTTATATTTGTTTTGATGTAAAATTTTATGTGTAATTTTTTATATGTTAAAAAAAAAAAATTCAATGTTAGTTTTCAAGAGGTAAAAGAAAGACGACCTTCCTTTTCTATTCCCCTTAGAAATCACTATATTTTATCTTTTGAAAACAAACACTCAAAAAAAAAATTACATGTAAAATTTCATATCATAACAAACGGAGCTTTAGGTCAAATTTGACTCTTAATTATTATCTTATGTAAAACAAATAGTTCTTACAATAAAAATTTGTCCTAATTTTTTTATTTCGGGTGTCATGCATAGACTGTAGAAAGACACTAGAGATGGGATTTGGTTCTTAGTTTTAATTTTTTTTAATTAAATTTATCTCAATCATTTTTTTGACCTCTCCCTGTATTTTGAAATATCACTAATAAAATAGACCAAAAAAATACAAAAATTTAAAGTTAAGCCTTATATATGATAATCATACTAAAATACCACATATATAGAGTGTGTTTTATTATAAAAGGGTACTATTTGCCATAACCAAAAGTTGAATTTTCACCTTTTTTTTTTTATTTCCCATTTTCTTATTTCCAAAACTTATTTAAATTATATATACTCGTGAAGTGATCAAATAAGAGTAGAGAAAGAAAAAAAGATTAGAGATTAGGATTAAGATGATATTTCGTCTTTCAAAAAGGCAACATTGACATTTTAATGTTCCATTAAAGGCATTTTTGACTAAATTTTTTTGAGTTTCGGATGACTTCAGCAACTAACAACAATTAGTTAACACTGGGGTTATCTGTAACAAAGTTTTGCAATTAAAAATATACACATAATTATCACCCACTTTAGGGTACTAGTGTATTTATGGCGTAATCTAGGGGAGGTATGAGTATTTTTTTTTAATTTATGCAAATGATATTTTACATGAATATTCTTACCATGTGAAATTTTCCTATTTTTTTTAATGCCTTTTTTTAATATTTATGTTAAAACAAAAGTGGAAAATCCTAATTTGCATAAATTTTTTCTTCTTCACCATTTTACATGGAAAAAGAACCTTGTTGGAAAAAAAATTCTTTTATTCTAGAAAGGTAAAAAAATTAAACTTCAAAATCTTTTTCGTCAACTTTTGTTACCAACTTACAACAAGATTTTTCTTTTACAAAAAATAAAAAATAAAAAAATAAAAAGCATCCAAATTTGCAATCCTTAAATTCCAACATGAGTTTAGATGGAACAAGAGGTAGTGGAATAGCCTTATATTTGCCAAATTTGATACTAAGTACATCTCATGATTTTTTATTTGTCTATAAGATTTCAGTTAAATTTAAATTTTATGCATATATGAAAGAAAAAATATTGAAAACTTTAAAAAAAGATTCAAAAGATATGAATAAACAAAGGTGGCAATTAAAATATCTAAGGAAGGACCGATATGATGGAGTTAGGTTGCCCATAAATTTGATACATACCCTATTTATTCATATGGTTTGAAATTTTTTAATCACATACCACATGTGACAAATGAGGTGAGCTATGTTGTTAGGCTCACGGCATGATTTGATAGCGTACATAAAATACACAACGTACATATGAGTTATCAAAAACTACACCACTTTGATCGTACCCTAAATATTATTATAGCACGATGCTTGATAATTTTCTGGCACATGTAATAATGATTTAGTATTTTAGTCCTTAAAAAGATGGTGGATATCTGTATTTGTACTTCCCATAAATTTAGTGGGCTTTTTTCATAGGGGTATCAAAATCTAGACTGCAATGATTAGATTGAGACCAATTATAAAAGATCGAAATCGGATTGCTCCTTTAACAAATGGTGATGTAATGGTTTTGAATGATGTATTATTAAGTTGCTCACTATGCTAACTAGAAAACCCTATGACCCCACTAAAAACCGGTTTAGACTGATTGATTGAAGTGTCATTTAAGTGGTCATGTGCTTCAATTAAGTGTCAACATCTTTTTTTTATGGGAACCAAATCCTCTCCTCCTCACCTCCTCGGTTCCTATTCCATCCAGCCATTGGAGTGCGTTGGTGTCGAGTTATGATGTGTAAATATGAGACTCATTAAGTGATTTGTAAAGTCCCTATTAGAGGAGATGTCTCATTTTATCGAGTGTATCTCTAGTATTTTCTTTTTTCAATTAATGTGGGATTAAAATTTTCATATTCCATGGCTTTATTCACACATCGACTAGAGACTAAGGTTAGAAAAGATGGAAGTCTATAAGTAAGAATCATTGGTTGTGTGTTGTTTCACTATCACTAAGGAATCAGTGGTTTAATCATTAAATCAATGGGTATGAACCTGACTATATATACATTAAGTGTTATAAGTCTAATTATATTTTTTACAGTTTGTTTGGTATGAATTCGATTATAGACTTGTAATCGATTGACCAATTATAAGTAGTTAAGTCAATATCTAACTTATAAAGATCAATTAGTTAAATAATACAGTCTCGATCTTAAATCTTAAAACTATATATGGAGAATAGACCGATTCTCAACCCTAACCAGCACCCCCCCCCCAAAAAAAAAAAATCCCCCACAAAAAAAAAAAAAAAAAAAAAGTGTGCAAATATCAGTGTGATGATCTCTTCTTCTCCTATTCAATTAATAAGTAGATTATCCTACTTGATATTGCACATGGCAAGAATTGGGGTGACTGATAATCCGGATGACTACTTGGCTTAATTAGTATTTCTATACATAGTAGGGAATGGGTGGTCCCACTTCTATTCAATATTAAACTAGTTAGTTGTTTATCAAAAAAAAAAAAAAAAAAAAAAAAGTTTTCGGGGGTTAAAGAACTAGTTAGTTGTTGAGAATTTAATGTTGGTGGTAAAGGGCATGAAAAGCCTGTAAAAATATACGGACACCTTTCACCCATAAATACATTTAATAAACAGTGCAGTTACACTATTATAAGGCTAACAAACGTTTGATTGGGTTCTCTATCTGCTCCTTGGTCTCTCTCTTGTTCAAGTGATCAGTTAATAATTGTTCTTGTATTTTAATTTTTTTATTACAATGTAAGATTTCAATATAACCCCTGAACTTATAAATTTTTTTACTTTTAAAATTCTTTTTGTGTATATTCTGGGTAGATTGAAACCGGACTGATAGGTGTTCGGTACTTAAAATCCGAACCAAAATCATAGCTACTAGCCTGATCAGTTTCGGTCCATTATCGTTTTCTTGTAATGGCCTTTTATCGATTTGGTCTGGTCCGATCTCAAATTTTCATATATAAAAGAAAGAAAGAGTGGTACAAATTTGAATTTTATCGGTTGAGTTTTCAGTTTTTTTTATATTTTTATTATTATTAATTTTTCTAGTTTCGTTCAGTTCAAACTTCAAACAGCCAGTGTCAGTCTTTTAACGGTTTCTAAAAACCAAAATCAATACTGAACCAATAAGGAGTTTGGTTGATAGGTTTTGAATCGGTTAGGTCAATTTTAATCGGTTCAATCGGCCTGGTCTCATTTTTGACACCCCTAGATATCTTGGTGGCCAAAACCACAAAGAGTAGTGTTTTCCTTTATGTGTTCATGCGGTTGAACATCATTTGTAGAGGATTGGAAAATAAAATTGAACTGAATTGAATCGAACTCTCTGTCCGATATTGGTTTTGGTTTTTAGAAACCGGGGAAAATAAAAAAACTGATCTAATTGTGTGAATATACTGAAACAGGGAAAAACTGATAAAAGCTGATGAAATTTAATAGTTATTATGATAATTTTTTTTTTTTTTTTTTTACATTCGAAAAACTGAGACAAGCTAGCCATAATAAACCGATAAGAGACCGTTAAAGGAAATCAATAAGCAACCGAAATGACCAAACCAACAGTTATTGGTTGTGGTTTGATTTTGTAGACCGAGTTCCTTATCGGTAAGAAATTGGATTGAACTGAAATGAAAAAAACAAAGAACCAACCAAATCAAACTGAACCAACCTCTTGACTCCCTTACTTGTTCAGAGATTTTTTTTATTTATTATTTTTTTTTTTTAAAGGAAATTTTGTATCAATGTATTTACCCAAACTCCTTTATCCCGAACTTCTTTTCTATATTCTTTAGAAGAACAAATTTCCACCTGTCTTTCTCCCTTGTTACTTTAAAATCCCTAGAATAACCTTCTGCCCTGATATCCTTTTAAGTTGTTTTAGATTTTATCAATACATGGTTACCCAACTCTTACCACGTTGGTAGCCTATCCTTTGTCGTGGAATATATGTAGTCCCATGCATGGTGAAAAATAGACAGGCATCGGAATTATGTACTGTTGCCTCAAAGTTTTATTTGCGATGGAGTTTTTATATCATTTGTGATATCTTATTTTCAGCGACGGCATTTGTTCTTCCGTAGCCCAAAAGCATCGGGAAAAACGGGATTTCTTGTAGTGGTGAGAACAAAATAGGGAGTTGGTTCATGTATTCATGTGGATTATCATTGAAGAAAGCAAAGTGCAGTTGTGGAAGGTGGGAACAAGGAGAACTATAGTGGACATGACTAAAATAGAAAAGTGAGTTGGAAGTGAGTTGACCAATCGAACCCATGTAAGTCATACTTCTACTGAAAGCCTTCTAATCAACTCAACTATACTATTCAACAACTCAACTTATGATACTTCTTTCGCGATTCAATGAATAATTAAGGAAGCGACATGTGAGACATGAGCTCTACGAAAATTTCGAAATTTGTTGTCTTCGTGCTAGCCTCTCAAAAAATTGTAAGTCCCCAATGGAATCGAAGGCCTACAGATAACAAGAGATCGTTTCTCACCCAAGTCGTCATGCACTGAAGATATGATGGGCCTGAACTATACTATTGCGATGTAGCCAGCCCCCTTCTAAGCACCCCCATAGTCCAAGTAATCAGTTTCGGATATTATAACAAGTATCAGATCGAAAAATTTAAGGGTTCGGATCCTCTCTTGTCATTGGACGGACTTCAGTCATGACCCAATTATTGGAGTTCACTCGATACACATATCAATACATCAGTATATATATGACACAATATTAACATTTTGAAGTTAAGAAATATAGGGCCGACCATATACCGTAAACCCCTCAAAAAATAAGTGTATGCCACTAAGGTTGTGTTGGACTTTATGTTGTCATTGTTGGCAACTTGACTGATGTAACAGTGTTTGTAAACATTCAGTCAGAGAAATGAGGAGAGAGAGTGTTAGTGTAGGAGAGAGAGTACCAGTGCAAATGGTAAACTGGAGCAACCTCGTAGTTGAGTTTTATAGTGTTCTACATCTCTTATAGTGTCTCAGATGGCTTGCAGCGAATTAAATGGTATTCTACATCAAGTTTGATGAGAGAGAGTGTCTGTGGGCCCCATTGGTGATGTGGCACAGTTTCTGATGATGTGGTCAAGTTTCTGATGATGAGACAGTGTTACGGCATCTTGAAGCATTACATGAAGAAAGAAAATATAGAGAGAGAATGAGGAGAGAGAAACTAGAAAGAGAAAAAGGAGAGAGATTGTGGGTGAGACCCACGGGTGTGGTGGCAAGGTGACATGTCAACACGGCAGCCCACGGCACTTGGCATACATGCA
Organism: Protea cynaroides; assembly: GCA_028583415.1. NCBI lineage: Eukaryota > Viridiplantae > Streptophyta > Magnoliopsida > Proteales > Proteaceae > Protea > Protea cynaroides. The sequence continues at coordinate 10,040,405 of CM053276.1, read as the reverse complement.
CGCAAAGTTTTAAGTCCAAATTCCTAAGTTTTATAGACTTTTAACTTTGGGCCTAATTTTGGTGGGCCCCATAATAGGTTCATGGAGATCCGGCATTGAAAAGACATAGGGCGTCGAGTTAGACCCAACGCAACTTGAATCGCTCAATTCAGATTTCAGATGAGGGAGATATCGCGATTCTTATTGGATCGCTCGAAAAATGGCCAAAAAATAAGCTCTCTGTGAGAAATCATCTGTACAGGGTTTTGTTAATGAAATAATGGTTACAGAGGCCATTATTTCAATTGTTATGGGCGTTTTCGTCAAGCTAGATAAGCCAAGATGCATGATCAGCGGCTATAAATGAGCCACGGTGCTCAGATCCACTTTGAATGGATTAGATCAAGGCGGGCTCGAGTGTAGTGCGGCGGCAACGTCGAGATTCCATCGCGAGGCTTTTGGTTGGACAAACGCAAGATAATATGGTGATTCTTGTTACATGAAACAGGTTCCTTGATTTTGTGTGGTGCACGCGTGGTACTATGGTAGGTTGATCCAGATCTTGCGGTCGCGATTGAAAAAGATCGTTGTTGACGTGATATATTCAGATCCGACGGACACTGTCAAATCCCGCCTTTTTTACTTTTGATCCAAAGGACGAATGTGCAGATCCCTTGAGCGCCAATCAGAACGCGACAACGCATAAGGCTGCAGCGCTTCAGTGCGGCGCGGGTGTACGGTAAGCCTCCGAAAGATTCCATTTGATTTAATTCTATTGGCCGAACTTAAAATCGCCATAATTTTGTCATCTGAGCTCCAAATCGGTCCGTTCAAGTTGCAGTTTTCATATTTTTAGATTCTCTACCTATTGGGCACCATTGGGAGTCGAAGAAATGAAGAGAAAAATTAAAAAGAGTATTTTGAATGCAGAAAGAAGGTTTTCTAGGGTTTCGTGCCCTGTGGGAGTGATCAATCACCAACTACCTTTTCTCTATGCATCAATGGAGTGCTAAATCCTTTTGAGAGGTCAGTAGACTTTTATTTTCATATTCATGGTGGCTATGGGTTGTGTGAAAGAGATTGAAAGCCTGTGAGCGAGGTGTGCTCTATGAATCGATCTCTATCATCATTGAAGGCTGTTGGAGAGTACCTGAGAGCAGTGTGCAGATTCAGAGAGATTGTTGGCCATTCGAAAGTAGTTGTGAGGTTTTTCAATTCCTTATCTATTTGTTGCTTTCAATTTATTGTATGCTAGCTTAGGTGTAAATTGTTGAATACGTAGCTAGTAGGGGAAAATTGTAAGACAAATTTATAAACCTAAAAATTTGTTATTTACTTTCCGTGGGTGCAAGTTAAGAGTGGTGTGTTCAGTGGGTGCTGGACACTAGCTGTTAAGCCTGAATCTTGACGTTGATGCGCCCTCTCAGTTTTATGCTGAGAAAATCTAGGGTTAATATCATTGTCTTGTTAGAGACTAAAAGTTGAGTTTTGAGTAAATATGGAGCCCGTTGGGCATTACTCCGTGGACTAGCCATCACACACTTTGTTGGTGAACCACGTAATATCTCTGTGTTCATTGTTTTATCTTTCTAGTATATTTGGGAGTGCGTGGAATGGCTTACAAGGTGGGTGTGCAAATCTGGTAGACCTGACCACTGAGTGTTAGCAAGGTAGATTTGTATGCGCTTGTGTGTGTATGAAAAGTTAGGTCTCCATCAGCTCTGGGCAGCAGTGAAATAATTAAGGAGAATTTTCAGCCACTGATTCACCTCCCCTCTCAGTGTCATATCAAGTTCATCAGGTTGTGTTTGGTATCATTTTTATTTTTATTTTTTTGACAAGTTTTTAGTTTTGTAGGTGTTTGGTATTGTTTTTGGTTGATGTTTCTTGTCAGAAAAAATAAAAACAGGCTCAAATTCAAAAAAGACTTGATTTTTGCCAAAAAAATATTTTTGATTTATTTTTGCACAAGTTTTAAATTACATGTGTTTTTTCATCTCCAACGGATTTAAAATGAGGGTAAAACTGTCTAATGATATAACGGATAAAATCTTAGATCCAAATCCTCTCCTACGACAGGAGGGAATTGTGGCTGATCCAAGGACTAGGGTTCAGTCGGCATGCATATCAATACATCAGTATGTGTGTCGATTGAAATCCGACCCTTGGCAGTCTGCAGGTCGGCAGGGGAGGATTTCTACTCTAAAATCCTAGGCTATAACTACACTCGTTGTCGTTGAGCTCTCATCCTTACGAAGAAAGAAAGGAAAGAAACTCTCTGCAGAACATCTCCCATCTTCCTCCTACTCTCAAAGCATCTTTGAAGTCTTCATCTCAAAGTAGCTTCTCTTCTCCGCTGCACCCAAGAGGCCGGTAAAAGTTTTTCTCTCTCTGCGTTTTGGAGTTTTTTGTTTCATGTTTTGGGTTTTTTTGGAATGTTTTAGGGTTTTTGTTTATATAAATATTGTTCTAGTTCTTACATTTTTCTAGGTATTGATTCCTATGTAGGGCTCTAAACCACATCGATTCTTCTCTAGGGCTCTCTAAACCACATCTCAAAGCAGCTCCTCTTCTCTGCTGCACTCAAGAGGTAACTCTCTCTCTCTCTCTCTCTCCGCGTTTTGGAGTTTTTTGTTTGTTTTGGGTTTAGTCAAATTGATTGGAACAAAAAACTAAAGTCGATGGTGAAAAGGGAGGAGAAGGGAGAGTTGGATGGATCTGACGTTGATTTCTCGAATATTTGCGATCTTTCTTGTGTGGGGACGTTTCTATGGGATCTTGAAAAGAAAATGGTGGTTTTAGGAAAGCATCCAAAGGAGGGCACGTAGTGTGGGTTCTAAGGATCGATTCTATGGGATCTTTCTTGTGTGGGTTTTAAGGATCAATTACAAGCTAGAGCCTGAAAAAAACTAATGATCGGTTTAGCATTAGGATTCGAATCCAAGTCAATCAAATGCACAGGTGACCATCACAAGGCAAAACTAAAAATCACAATAAATACAAGTACCTCCCCTCAAGTGTGAATTTTGGTGTAAGATATTTTTATGGGCTTAATTAATTATAAGGTTAGTTGATTCAATGGGAGTCTAGTTACGGGTAAACTGGTATAAGTATGATTGGAGATGGACCAACCTGGTCCACTGTGGGACTGGTCCAGGGTTGGGGTGGTATTATAAATACCAATGGTTAGAGTCCCCACAGCCACGGTATTATTTTCTTCTCCTGTTCCCATACGCAGAGAGAAGGTCAAGGGATCCCGACAGGCTGTGGAAGACTTTGATCCAAGCATTCCAACATTACAAGCATTCAAATCAAAGAAGGTAAACGGTCGAAAATCAATCTACAGCAAGAGGTATGTCTCTAATCATCTCTTTTCAATACCCATTGTATTCTAGTAATCTGTGTAGTGTGTTTGTTAGGGTTTATGAGAAATCCCATGGAAAAATCCAAAGAGGATCTATCTAAAATGCTTACAGTGGTATCAGAGCCACCTACACAGATCTAGAATCATGGGAAAGCATTGTTAAAACTTTATGTTTGAATGAATTCAAATAAAGGGGAGAGATTTTTCTCTCAAAATTCTCTTCGAACCTGTCTAGGGTTTGGACCTTGAAAAAAAAAATTCGGACCATTAAAAAGCAAAATAAATTATACAGGACTGTAGAACTCGGAGAGACGGAGCCGGTGACATAAAGTTGGTCGCCGGAATCTATCCCACGCGCTCTCACGCGCCGCTTGAAAAAGCGCGTGAGATCCACGCGCTGGCTTTTGGAAAGTAAAAAAAAAAGAAAAAAAAAGGAATCTGACGGCACCGAGTCATCGTCGGGTTGACTCGGCGCGAATCGATAACCCTAATGGGTCGCTGGGTTGACTCGGGCCGAGTCTACCCAGCCCAGGCGCACCTGGCCCAGACCAGTCTGGCCGACCCGGAGTGGGATCGGGTCAACCCGATACCCGACCCATCTACTTCGAACTTTGGTCTGGGAAACCCGACCCGGTAACCCAATCTAGTGACCCGAATTTTGACCCCAAAACCCGATATATTGACCCGAAAAGTTGATCTGGTGACCCGGATTGTGGATTGGTTGGACCGGTGGCTGGACCGCCAGTTTACGGTTCGGTTTAGGTCTAGACCGGTTTGGTTTGGCCTGGACCAAAGCTTAAAAAAAAAAGTTTTGTGGGTTCGGTCTGCCTATAGCCAAACCCGGACAGACCGAACCGAACCCGGATGAACCGGTTCTAGCCGGTTCAGGTTTCAATAATGCTCAAGCCTACTTTGAACAGCGATTGTGAGAGCTAGGAGCGTCAGATATTGACGCGGTTTTTTGCGTTGGTTTCGTATTTTGATGCTCTATAGTTTGGTACATAGTTTGATACAGTTTGGTTATTTGGGAAATTTATTTTTGATTAAAAGGTGCCCCAAATTAATTCGGTTTGTAGTTTTCTGCTTATTTATCAGTTATTTTTGTACCAGATGCATGTAGAAGGTTATGTGTGTATGAAATTTTATTTATTGACCCACAATGTGCTGCAAAGTAGGATTTGGAGATATCATTGTGAAATTGGGTGGAACCCACCAAAGTGGTACACCTAGTTTCATCATGATGTCTTCAAATTCAAAGTTCATGTATTTGTAAATGCTTGTGTAAGGGCGATGTACACCCAAATGTGGCATTGTCAAGTTTTAATCAAATTAAGGTTTGTGGGTGTCATGTGAAGATTGGGTGGAATCCAACAAAGTGGTACATTCAGTTCTATCATGGTAGTCCTCAAATCCCAAATTTGTACATTTACATATACAATAAAGGATATATTTTAATACACTATTCTTTATGGTGTGAAAAACAGCTAAGAAAATCAGTGTTAATCCAAAGGTGGCATTGTCAAAGTTAAATGTATGTTCATGCACATGAATTGAAAGGGTTTTGACTTTAGGGAGTCTCATTAACCCAAAGGTGGTGGAATTTTCGAAAGTCATTATTCTTTCACAGTTATTGCACAGAAATTGAGAAGGCCACTGCATGTTTATCCCAAAGGAGAATGTGTAGTTGGTTAACTCTTGGAAAAATATATTTATTTGCATGAAAGGGTTTTGATTTTAGGGAGTCTCATTAACCCAAAGGTGGTGGGATTTTCGAGAGTCATTATTCTTTCACAGTTATTGCACAGAAACTGAGAAGATCACTGCATGTTTATCCCAAAGGAGAATGTGTAGTTGGTTAACTCTTGGAAAAATATATTTATTTGCATGAAAGGGTTTTGACTTTAGGGAGTCTCATTAACCCAAAGGTGGTGGGATTTTCGAGAGTTATTATTCTTTCACAGTTATTGCACAGAAACTGAGAAGACCACTGCATGTTTATCCCAAAGGAGAATGTGTAGTTGGTTAACTCTTGGAAAATAATATTTATTTGCATGAAAATTTTATATAGTTAATGCAAGTAAATGGTATATGTATGAGTCTTCAGTTGTTTGATACTGTATTTAAACTCATACACTGATGTGTTCATCCAAGTATGACTGTCCCAAAGAATGTTTTGATATCTATTTTTTCTCTTCCTGGGACAAAGAATAAAATTTATTATGAAAATGTTGGAGACTAGTCTAGGATCTTTTGACCTAGATGTATCTTTCATAGTGGTTTACATAAGTTGTGAGGTATTCTACTATTGAGGTTATGTGTAGCAGTATTAAGATGAGAAATATTACAAATGGATTATCTAAGAAAAATCCAAAGGATAAGAATAATATTTTAGAAGGGGTCGAAAGATAGTTTATTAACCTATTTCTCTAGTACCAGTTATGCTGGAAATGGTAATATGAGGAAGTATTTTTGGGAGCTGTTAATTATCATTGAAAAGCTCAAGGACAATGAGACCAATGTAATTGATATATTAAATATATTCCATTACTTGCTAGTATATATATATATATATATATATATATATATATATATATATATATATATATATATATATATATATATATATATATATATATATATATATATATATATATATATATTCTGATCTAGGTGGCTTACATTACCAAATGGGAGAAATAGCTAGTGATAAGATTGTTGTTGGGTAACTCTAAGTTGGATTACTCATAGATGGGTAGATTGACAAAAGATAGGTGGTTTGCCCAAGTACTGTTAAGTCAGATAAGTATATCTAGAAAGAGATAATGGTTCTAGGACTCCATAGGTTTTTGGGGTAGGAGGGTCTTGAAGATTGTTGGCTTGAATATTGTAAAGTTTCTTTTACATTTAAATGTTTTTTCTGCTTTTGATTTTACTTTGTTTTATGTTTATTGTTTGACTTAGCATATTGTTCCCATATTAAAATGTAATGATATTATTTGAAATATCGAAATGTAAAGTTTTTCTTTTCAATTAAATTGAAAGAAATTATGTCTATGATGTTGTAAGGTAAATGATTGCATGTAATGTTGATTGTATTTGTTATGTGATGTGATAAATAATTTTTCATGTTTGACTGTGTAATTTTAGGTTTGACTAGTTGTACCAGTCATAGTTGATCTCTAGGACAATGTAGAGACAGGTTGAAAAGATTTTCTTGGAATAGTTGAAAAGGTTTTATCTGTGGGAGTCTTTAGATTCTCTTAGTCAGTGGGAGTGTTTAGATCTACTTGGTTAGTGGGAGATCTGGTAATTGATGGTTTATCTATAATTGAATGTTTTGTCTATGGTTTAATGGACATGATTATTAGTGAGCATTTATTGCTTGTATGTATTATTGATTATTTAAGACATGTCAAAATTACAATGTGGTATTTAGCCAAAGAAGGCGGTATTTAGCCAAAGAAGGCGGTAAGTCAAAGTAAGATATTAATCCAAATTGGAGGCGGTTTGCCTATATAAAGTTGGATAATATCAAAGTGCGTTGACTTATAAGGATTTTAAGGTAACGGGATCGTGGTAATTCGATCATTGGACTCAAGTATTCATCTCAAAGTGATTTATGTCATTAAGTAAACCTCTGTATGTGACTGACAGTAGGGGGTACACCGGATGTGTAGGAGTACTTTCCGTTGTTGTTCGACATTGGTAGGCTTGATAACTGAATCAAAGTAAATGATGGTTTTGGTGTAATTAGATTTCATGACCACATTGGATCAATGGTGAATTTATAATTAATATAGCCCAAGTGGTAGATTGTAAGATATTTTTATGGACTTAATTAATTATAAAGTTAGTTGATTCAGTGAGAGTCTAGTTACGGGTAAATCGGTATAAGTATGATTGGAGATGGACCAACCTGGTCCACTGTGGGACTGGTCCAGGGTTGGGGGTGGTATTATAAATACCAATGGTTAGAGTCCCCACAACCACGGTGTTATTTTCTTCTCCTGTTCCCATACGCAGAGAGAAGGTCAAGGGATCCCGACAGGCTGTGGAAGACTTTGATCCAAGCATTCCAACATTCCAAGCATTCAAATCAAAGAAGGTAAACGGTCGAAAATCAATATACAACAAGAGGTATGTCTCTAATCATCTCTTTTCAATACCCATTGTATTCTAATAATCTGTGTAGTGTGTTTGTCAGGGTTTATGAGAAATTCCATGAAAAAACTCAAAGTGGATCTATCTAAAATGCTTACATTTGATACTTTCCAAGCTGTGACTGTAATTTGACAAAGAGGTTCAAGATTTGGTTCCCTATCCGTTACATAAAATTTAGGATTAGTTTGGGCTGGCTGGGAATGTTCTAGTTAATCCTAGAATTTATTTTCCGACCTTGTTAGGAGGTCAGTAGAGGGCTGTCCAGCAGTTGATCCCAATTATTGGGACCAACAAGGCAATTAAGAACTTGGCCAGCTGAGGTGGCCTCTTAGGCCGCCCCAGCTGACCAGGTCTACAATATCTAAAAGGCCTCTTGGCAAGGTATGAGTTGAGATGGGAGAGGAAATTCCTCTCTTACAGCAGCTTTCAATCATAAGCTAATCTCTCTCCCTTTTCTTTGAAATTATACATAACTAAAGTCTGAAAATTACAGCAAAAATGAAAGCATGGTCTTTCTTCCTTCGTTTTTAACTTAAATATTGCCTACTGATATGTTCAGGTTTTTGTAAGGGTGTCAACGGGCTGGTCCGGGCCGGTTTCGGTCTGGACTAAATCGGTGTCGGGTTTTATAAGCCCAACCCAAAACATATCCATTAAGAGTTCGGGCTGGGTTGGGCTGCGCTGGACACAATAACTATCGGGCTGGTCCGGTATCGGTTTGTTATCGGATTTGGCTTATTGAGGTGATTTCGGACTGGTTCGGTCCGGACCGGGCTTATCAAGCTTATCGGGCCTATTTTATATGTAAGATATATAATCTATTTTATTATTTCTATCTATAAAATTAGAATCATTCCTTCTATATGCATGTAATTCAATAAATTGTAACAATTAACATACTCTTTTCAACTATAGATTCATATAATCTTTTCGATCAAGAAGTGAACTATAACAATGTAATATAATCCATCAAAATTTAAAACCATTAAAATTAAGAAACTGAGCCCGAATAGACCTTACCAGTGTTTGGGTTAGGTATTATTGGTTCGGACTAGTTCGGGCTTCTTAACGGGTTGGTCCGGTTTGGTTTCGGTTTGGGCTGAAATGGTGTCGGGCTTTACAAGCCGAGACCGAAACATGTCCATTAAGGTTCGGTCCGGGTTGGGTTCGGATTATATCGGGCTGGCTCAGTCCGTGCTACCGGTCCGGGCCCATTTTTGACACCCTTAGGTTTTTGAGGCTTCTCTTTTCCTTATTTCGTATTGGGTTTTTTTTTTTTTTGGATTTCCTGATTTTTTTCTTCAAGCTCATGTTTTTCTGCTTCTTTGTTATTGAATCTGGTTCTCATATCAGAGATTTTATTGGGTTCCTTCTCTTTGGTTTTTTCCTCTTGATCAGTAAATTATATTCTCTCTTTTGGTTCCAGATTCTTCTTTTGACTTTAAAATTGGAATTCTTTGAGAGTTGTAATGAGTAGTAATAGCCTTCTCTTTTCCTTATTTCGTGTTGGGCTTTTTTTCGGATTTCCTGATTTTTTCTTCAAGCTCCTTTTTCCTGCTTCTTTGTTATTGAAACTGGTTCTCATATCAGAGATTTTATTGGGTTGGTTCTCTTGGGCTTTTCCTCTTTATCAGTAAATTATATTCTCTCTTTCGGTTCCAGATTCTTCTTTTGACTTTAAAAATGGAATTCTTTGAGAGTTGTAGTGAGTAGTAATAAGTGGGTATTCTCTGCCTTGGTAACATTCAAAGAATTGATGTTCTCTAAGCGGTGACTACGGTTTAGCATTAGGATTCGTAGAAGATTACAAGTTTTTTCTAGAAGAAGTGTTCCTTTTTTTAGTATTAGGATTCATATATATTTGACTGGATGTTCATTTGATATGTGTTTCATTTATATTTAGACTGATTGGGAGAGAACAACACATTACAATTGAATATTATGGAAAGCCATAAACATTCTTCGTGTGAAATTTTCCCATCCACCATCAGGTATTGTTCCATATTTTAATTTTTTTAGTTGCTCTTAATTTTTTTTTTTTTTAAGTTTGATTGACTATAATGCAATTGTAATTGTTAATCTTAATTTTGTAAGTAAATACTATCTTGTTGACTCTGGATCTAATTATATGATTCCTTTCAAGAATGTTCGATATCATCAATAAGATTTTACGCATAAACGACCTGAAGGAGTAGAGGAGTTGTTAATGATGATGAACGAATGTGTCTATTGTGATTTTTATGTTTTTTAATTTTCGTATAACTCTTTGATATGATTTTATTAAAAAGATATTATTGAGAGACTTGTGTATTAATTTTTCATTCAGTATGATTTTTATTAAAAATCTCTATTATGGTATGTTTAATATATTTTTTACATAATTTTTGGTAGATTTTAACAATTGATGTAGTCGGGGAAGCCTAAGAGGAGATGGTTTACCCTGTGGGTTCCTTCATTGTTCCGGCCAATTTCATGGTATGCTATAGATGGATCTATAAAAATTATAAAAATTATTTTTAGACATAGGCATACCAAATCTATTTCTCATTCTGCAATCTATTTTTTTATTGTAATTACCAAACGATTTTTTTTATTTTTGATCAAAAATGATTTTCAAAAATACTTTTTAAAAAAATAGCAAAAATTAAAAACAAAAATGATACCAAACACAGCTTAAGTGAGCACACGGTATTCTTTAATGAAAGGCGAAAGAATAGTTCGCTTTGTGCTCACAACGTGGTTGCGTGTTTTGGAATGGAGACTTGTGAGTTATTATATAGTTTGTGGTTGCTTTAGTTATTTCCCTTCCGCATGATGTGGGATTATTCTTGATGCTCATATCCCTTTCTTTTGTAAGTAAATAAAAAAAAAGCTACCCTTCATAATAGTTTTGAAATATCATCTATCATCCACATTTTTCAAAAAACATCAACTACACCTAAGTAACTGACAGAGGAGACTGAAATCATTGTTAGACATTTTTATCATTTTTATTTTTTCCATTTCAAAAGCCAAGGTTGCGTTTTGGTGTTAATGGCGGTTTGTGGAGTGTTCCTTTGGTTCCTATGGCAGAGCAAACGATGACGACGGATGGTGGAAATGCTTCAAGACCTGCGACTTCTATTGTCTCTCTGGTGAATTTGGTGTTGGGTTGGTGTCTTGTATTTTGTGGGGTCCACACAATTATAAAAGTAGTATTTGTATTAAAAAAAGTATGAGTGTATTATATGTATAAGGATAAACTTGTAATTATGTGGGATTAGAGTTTCTAGGTTTCTCTATAAATTGTCTCTGTGTGGGAAACCTAGGGAAGGCTGTAATGGCTGTCAGAGGATTCTTCTCTGACGGTGGAGAACTAGAACATTGTAAGACTGACAGATGAGATAAGTCTGTCAGGTAGAGAGCTGTAGAAATTTCTTGAGAATAAAATTTTTTTTTTTTTCTCTGATGGATGTAGGCATCCCATGATGGGATGCTAAATCACGTTAATTCTTTGTATTTTCTTTTTGTTTGCGTCTTCAATCTTAACAAATGGTATCAGAGTTATGATTCAATAAATCAATCACTGAACTGAAAAGGAAGGAGGAGCATGTGAAAAGTATGAAGAAGAAAAAGAAAAAAAAAACGGTACGACTTGTATTTTTTTTCTCCTTTTGTTGAAATCGGGAAAAGAAAAAAAAAATGTTCACAACCGTAACAAGAAACAAAGGGGTTGAGTTTGATTTTTTTTTTCTCAGTTTTGTTTTTTGATTTAAAGGTAATCATTACTTTTAGTTAATCATTGAATTGAAAAAAAAAAAAGAAAAAAAGTATTTGAGTTTCGTTTTTCTCGGATTTACTTTTGTATTAGATTTCGGAAAAAAAAGAGAAAGATTTCATGAAGAGAGTATGAAATCCGAACATCAATTTGGACACAGAATAAAGTCACGGGTACAGAAGAGTTACAAGGGTCGACATGGGAATCGTGCAGTGGAGTTGCAAGGGTTGCTATGAATCAAATGTCTCCAGTGATGGCCTGTGCATTAGATGGTGGTATATGGGTGAGTTTAAGAGTTGAAAGAGGACGTGGAAGGAGAATGTGAGATGACATCCCTATAGTTTCTGGGTTTGTATTTGGTATCTAGGGTTCTGATGGTCAGTGACAGTTAGAAAATCGTGATCGGATTGATGAGACGATGACAACTGTTTGTGGATCTGGTTGGATCGCGTGTCGGATTTGACGACAGGATTGAATCCGGCACAGTGGGCATAATGGTCAGTTTATGCTGCATCATGGGGCAAAAAAGTACTGATAGGTTGGGACAAGAAGTCGGATCTCAAGGTCTGCATTGGAGGTGCAGAGGTGAGAGACTTGGGTTCTATGTGCAATTGGACTTGCGGAGGGCTAGGATGAGGAGTCGGTTCTCAAGATCTGCATTGGAGGTGTGGAGGTGAGAGGCTTGGGTTTTAGGTGCAATTAAAGTTGCAGAGGGCTGGGATGAGGAGTTGGTTCTCAAGGTCTGCATTGGAGGTGCGGTGGTGAGAGGCTTGGGTTCCGGGTGCAACTAAAGTTGTAGGAGGACTGTGAGTGATAGTGATCTTTTCGATGATGCTACACCAATGGGAGAGATGGAGTCATTTCACATTGTATGGTGGTGAGCTATATGGGATACCTGGACGAGGTGTGGGCTATGCTGGTTTGGGTGTAGTTGTTTGACAGAGACGAGTTTACAGAATCAACATCAACGATTCTTCTTCAAGGTGGTTTGTAGAATTCAAGCCAGATGGAGATTTGTTGGGTTGGTGTCTTGTATTCTGTGGATCCACGCAATTATAAGGGTAGTATTTGTATTAGAGTATGGATCTATTACATGTATAGGGGTAAACTTATAATTTTGTGGGATTAGGGTTTCTAGGTTTTTCTATAAATTGTCTCTGTGTGGGAAAACTTAGGGAAGGCTGTAAGGGTTGTCAGAGGATTCTCTCTAACAGTGAAGAGCTGGAACGCTGTAAGACTGACAAATAAGATAAGTCTGTCAGGTAGAAAACTGTAGAAGTTTCTTGGGAATAAATAATTTCTTTTTTCTCTAGTGGATGTAGGCATCCCATGATAGGGTGTTGAACCACGTTAATTCTTTGTGTTTTCTTCTTGTTTGCGTCTCCAATCCTAACATCTGGCTACCATTAATTAAATTTGAAATAAAAAATTAGAGTGAAAATTTTAAGGTAAATCAGTTTGTCACCAGAGCTTCAAAATCCAATATAACAATACATCGTTTCCATTGAAATTAGAAATCAAAAAAAAGAAGAGTGAGGGATTGGTTCATCTCTAGATTTGATTCAGAATATGTAAGAGTAGTATCGTTGTTGCAATTTCCAGAATTGATCTCTACCGGAATAAATATCGACAGTAACTTTAGAAAAGATGAACAACCAAATGAACGAAGAAATCTAACCTAATTTTTCACTTTTTTTTTCTCTCTGCAACTCTCACCTCTTATCTTTTTCTTCTTTTCCCTTCTGCTCTACTCTATCTTTAATTCCTCTTTGCCTCTTTGCTCTACCAGTGACATATTTGGTGATAACCAGGAACCTTATTTAATACTAGAAAACCAAATGACTTCTCCCCGAACTCCTCATCTCTAGATTTTCTTTTTCCTCTTTTCTTCGGTCTCAGCTCTTCTTTCTAACTTTATTCTCAAGATAAAAAAAAAAAACCCTAACTAGGAGAAGCGAGTGAGCTTCCTTTAGTTTCCATAAACGGCAGAGATTTGCAGGTAACGAGCGAAAAAGGACCAAAACCCTTAGAAATAGAATTGGGAAAAAAAAAACACTCAACCACAGAAATTTGCAGGTAGCGAGAGACCCTGAAGGTTTTAACGGAAGACAGGATATTTATAGAGTTAGGGTTTCAAAACCCCAACCTTACTCAACCCGATTCGATATCTAACAAATGTGATGAACGGCTCAAGAGTGTTCTCTCTGAGATTCGATTCAACCTGAAGACAAGGAAATCAACTTGCCGGCTCATCATCACTGGTTCCAATTCCGCCGAATGAAGCGGGTATTATTGTCCATTTTAAAATTGATTTTAGATGACATCAACAACTAACATAATTTGTTTAATGGAGTGGATCTATTTGATTAACGGTATAAACGTTTAGGTGATAGTTGATTTTTTTAAAAGGGGTGGGTGGTAGGTACGCTTCGAAACTATTACGGGGGTAGCTGATTTTTTTTCAAAAAAAAATATCTTAGACAAAGGGGAAACGTGTGTGTTTTAAGTAGGGGATGGTCCAACTTGGCCCGGCCCAAGGTTGGGCTGAGATATTCAACCTAAGGTTCTAATGCTCTGGGGTGGTGGTTGGCTCTATTTGTCAACATGATTGGACCTAATAGACATGTTTTAAGTAGAGACAATTAAACTTGTCACTGATGAGTCTGAATCATCACATCTTGCAATACCTAACCCCCTCTCAATACCAAACGATTCTTATATATTTTGGTTTTCTTGATAGCCATTGAGTGCATTAATACCTACCTGTATTCTCTAGATAGGGGTGTCATTGTCAATCAGTCGATTCAGTCCCAATTTTGGTCTGGGCTGATTCGGTTTCTGTTTTGTGCACTCAAGCCCAATTTGGGCCCAATAAGAAAATTGTTGTCCAGTGCAGTATCAGGCTCTTATCGAGCTAGCTGCTTAATAGGCTCTTATTGGTTCAGTCTCGGTTTACTCTTTTTATTTCTAATAACAAGTTGACTTAATGGGCTCTCTTGGGCTGTTATTGGGTTGATTCGGTTTCCTACATGTATCTTTAGTTTTGGCTTAATGAACTCTTATTGGTTCATTATCAAGTTGGTTCAAGTTAGGTCTTGTCTTCCTACAGGTATATTTAGTTTTGGTTTAATGAATTCTTATTGGTCCATGATCAGACTGGTTCGGTTTCGATTAGGTCTATTGAGTCACTTTTGTTCATGCTTATCAAGCAGTTCAGTCCGGTTTCTATTTTTCATCGTGCCCCAAAAACATTATCCAATTACAGTCCAATAAGATTTGATTTTGATTCAATCCGGGTCAGGTTGGACTAGTTCAATTTCAGCTTTAGGTTTAGACCCAATTTTGACACCCTAAGGCTTAGTATTGCGCTTTGGTTTGTTGATAGGCACATGTTAGAGAAAATTGTGAAAAAATAAAGATCAAAATCCAGAAGAATGAAAAATACCTATACATCATTTGTGGGTTAATTTGGCAAATTTACATAAAAATGAGCTCCACTCCTTGATGCAATAATTAATATATCTTTTCATCAATGACTATGCTTTATTGAAAATGATGCAAAGGTTTTCAAATTATAATCTAGGGTAAAGCTTTGTACATTCTGTTCTTTCCCAGACCCTAAATAGTGTATGCCTCGTACAGTGACACATTTTTTTTTTAATCAATAATAATGCTTTATTGAATCAAGGAAAGAACGAAGTACACAAACAAAAGACTTCAATAAAAAAGAGAAGCAACTGAAATCCAGAAGAAGAGAAGAACCACACCCAAGTTACTGAATAGTATCATTCCTGAGTCCTGAGTCCTGACTCCTAGAATACATGAACCCTTAATATTCAACCACCTCTTGCCAATTTTATTGACCAACAAACTAGAATCCCAGAACTCAACTTGAACGAGATATCCGCATGCCACTGACTTGGGTTGAACTTATTCCCCTGAAAGTTATCTTATAAGGAGAGGGTGTCCAAGTCTTTATAAGATTTCATGTCGGATATTTCACACCTGATGTGGGATTATTACAATCACGTGGAACCCCCAACAAATAGAACTTTACAACAAACAAAAGAACAGAATTGACTATTTCATTTTCCTATTGTGGGATCCTCCAACATGATATGTGTCTTCTGCTGGGGAGGGACTGCAAAGGCAGCTCTAATGATTGGCTTAAGTTTTTCAACACTCTTTATGATACCAAAGAACATCAACCGATACAGAACCACCATCCCAAACAAGATAGCAAGATCAACCCACTTAGAGTAACCCATCTCAACTTGCCATGTATTTCTTAGAATTTCATTTCCAGTGATTGTAGATGACCCTCCTGCTTGGTTACTAGGAAAAGTTAATCCTTCAAACTCATTTTTGTAGAACCCTTGGTTGGCATACTTATGGAAGGCAATGTAGTACATTGGGTATTTCCAAACAGGTTTAGGGAGATCATGTGGCAATCTAAAGAAACCACCATTCAACATCATCACCCCTTGAATTCCAGCTCCTGTGATTATACCCATAAGAAAATCCGGCACAATACTCGCAACGATCATCATTAAGCTCTCGACCAACATTATGCACATGAAGAGTACCATAGCGAAGTATGCAAAGTGATCGATTCCTCGTTGAAGACCAACAAGATAATACGCAATTGCCCCGGGGATCAAAGAATTCAAAATCAAGTAAGGAATGGAAGAAACTGTATTGCCAATAACATATGCACCAACTCCATAATGCCCATTTAATCTTTCTCTTTGGAAGATCTGAGTTGAACACAGACAAGAACATCATTAGAAAGTTGAAACAATGTAGTAGAGAGAGAGAGAGAGAATGTGTCTCCCCCCTCAAGTCATGCCATATTTATAGAGAAGAAAGGACTCATAAAAGGATTCAACATACAAGAGATAGAGTTTACGTAAGAAAAACTAAACAAAAGAAAATGAAACAAAACCAACTAATAGTGACACCTAAACCAATCTTGGTGACATCTAGACTACCAAACTAATAAACTTAACAGAAATTAAGATTTATAATTGCAACAACAAACTTATTAATGGGATTTTATAGATTTGAACTCACCTTCATGTCCTCAACAAAAGAAGGAAATCCACCGATCGCCATGAATGTTAAAAAGGCAGCGACAAACATGAGCATTGATCCTCTAGCCTGAAATTAAATTTATGAAAATATTATAAGGTGTAATAAACTATTGATCAATTAGCTAGCTATAGGAGAGATGCTTTCTTAATCTTCAATATTGTCTTACTTGAATTGATCCATAGGTGTGACCTATGTCATAGTAGATAGTGCCAACACATAAGCATAGAACAACATAGATTCCAAATCGCAACCAGTAGTAGCCTAGATCTCGAAACATATTGATGAAGGATCTCTTTGTAAGAACAATGGATTGAGTGAGGAATCCTGCTTGACTTCCCTTTGTCACCATTGGTGATCCTTCCTACAAAATGAACAAGTATATTCATCATATTATGTACAATAATCATTAAGAAAGATGAAATTCAACTGAAGAGTTGCTTGCAAGTATACCCTTTTACATATCTCAGTTACACATCTTTGAACTTGCCGGTATGTTGTGGAAGATTTGTATGACTGTACTAGGATTTTGATAGCTTCTTCTGTGGTCATGGCCTCAATACCAGGGCCTTGTTCAATGTCCTATACAGAGAAAATAATCAAGAATTTTAAGTCAACGAAAACTAGTTCAAAGATCATAATGGATTATTTGTACATCCTTTGGAAAAGTTTTTCTTACCTGTTCAAAGTCCTTGTTGATTGTCCTAAGGAAGTGATCTGATGGGTTCCTCAGTGTTGGGCATGGGAAACCATTCAAAGTGAAGAACTACATAAATTGGAAGAAACCATCATTCATTAATTTGAACGAACCTATAACAAGTGGAAAAGAAAAGCTGTAGATGTTCACAATTTCATATTCTTATCTCTTAAGTACTGTTGGAAACAGTCCCACATTGGAGATGTCTTAATATAGTAGAATTGGTTTCTCCACCTAATAGCTTAAGCATTTGAATTGAATACTTAACATAATATCAGAGTAGCGTAAGTTCAAGTCAAGCAGGACGTGTGGGGGGAGCGTCGAGCATATATATTTGGGCCTTTACCTATAAGTCTGAGGGGGAGTGTTGGGAATAGTCCCACATTGAAAAAATGTTAGGACTTGAGATATCTTAATATACTAGTTGATTTCTCCACTGAAAAACTTAAAGTTTTTGAGTTAGATACTTTAATAATTACCTCATTGGGTCCAGAAGCAGGACCAAAGTAAACTGTTCTTCCATTTGATAGAAGACAGAGATTTTGGAAGAGTTCAAAAACTTCACTACTGGGTTGATGGATGGATGCAATTACAGTCGTTCCATCTTGTTGGGCAATGCCTGCAATTCTGCTCATGACATGGAATGATGCTGCACTATCAAGCCCACTTGTGGGTTCATCCAAAAAGAGAAGCTTTGGGCGTGTTAAGATCTCAATACAAATGCTAACTCTCCTCTTTTGGCCACCACTCAGTCCTTTGACACTCCATCCTCCTATTCTTGTGTTCAAGGCATCTTGCAAACCCATCTCCCTTATGGTTGACTCTGCTCTTTCCTTTTTCTCTTCCTTTGGCATAGAGTCTGGCAGTTGGAGCTGGGCTGAGTAGTAAACAGCTTCTCTGACTGTTAGAGTTGTCATCAATGTATCATCTTGAGTCACATAAGCCTAAGTTTTTTTGAGAAAGGAGAGAGAAACTGACTTGAGTACAACTTGAAAATATAATAAAATTCATAATAAGATACATTCAAAGTCTTGATTCATGATAAGAACTTCTTCATATGTTTTCCAATTGGCCATATGGATGAGACTTTGATACCGACATAGTTTTTGGAGGTATGGGAACAAAGGGGAATCTTGAGATCTAAGGGGAGGGTACCCATGTGGGGAGAGAATTGTTGGGAATCATCCCACATTGCTTAGAGACTACAACCTTTGATGCCTTATATATGTGAAAGTCCCTCCGTTTACAAGTTCAAATTTTTAAAATAGAAACTTAATATGGTATCAGAGCTCTAGGTTCACTCCGTATGTCACCCAAAAGAGCGACCACATGCCACATGTATTACCACCCAGAATAAGGGCAACACATGAGGGAAAGTATTGAGAATTGTCTAATATTGTTGAGAGACTAGAACCTTCGATGCGGATGCCTTATATATGTAAAAGTCCCTCCACTTACAAATTTGAACTTTTAAGATAGATACTTAATTAACAAGGATCCTGACTCTGGTTTGTCTGGAGATGATTTTGATTCATTTAAAAATTTCCAACCATTAGGCAATACATATGAATCATCAACATGAATTAGGACTTGAAATTTGATGCTTAATTGACTAATAAAGAATTTCATGCTATGATTGACATATAATAGAAAATGGAGGACCCAACCCATGAAGTGGTTTATAGAGAAATCAGGAAAAGGAATGTCTATAGAGTGCTTACCGAAGTCCCAAACGCAAGACTCTGTTTTCGGCCATTGACAAGCACCTTCCCGGATTGTTTTGTGTTTGAACCTAGTCGCCCTGCCATTTTCCATAAGATGATCGACCATAAACTGCTTCATTAGAATCTTCTATATTGGTTTTTGTTTTTGTTTATATTTATTTATTTATTTATTTATTATTTTTTTTTTTTTAAAGACTTTTCCATAGTTAAAACCCAAAAAGTCTATATCTAAAGTAGAGAACGAAGAAAATAAAAGATGAACAAACTACTTTTCCAAGCCTACGTTTGATTGTTGAGAAACATAGAGATTTGCGACCAGAAAAGCTCTTAGTTTCCATACAAACAAACACGACCTAAGGAAAGGTCATTTGATGTGAAGAGTAAAAGAATAAAAACAATGGTAATGTTACGTTTAGAAATGTTTCTGTATTTTAAAAATGCTTCTGAGTTAAAAGAATTTTCTTATATTAATTTTTGTTTCTTAGAAATACTTCTGGACGGAAAAAAAATGTGTTTGATCACTTTGAGTAAGAAGTATTTTTGAATAAAAGGGAAACAAATCAGGTCTGGAAGGCACAATAACAGGAATGCTTGTTCCAAAAGAACAAAAACATTGGCAAATGTTGCGTTTGATAATATTTCTGCTCTTTAAAAATGCTTCAGTCAAAAATATTTTTATTTTCTGTTTCTAAGAAATGCTTCTATATGAAAGAAACCCGTTCCAGGCGTTTCATCACTTTGATTAAGAAGTATTTTTTAAATAAAGAGGGAAATAAAAACACATTTGGAAAGCACAACAACAGAAATGCTTTTGATATTTTTACAAACTATTCTTTCTGAAGAACAAAAACATTGGCAAGGTTACGTTTTGTTATGTTTCAACATCAAAAGTATTTTTTACGTACCTGTTTCTAAGAAATATTTCTGCAAAAAACAAAGATGTTAAAGGGCCAGTCCCGGCCAAAAAGGTGTCGGGATTGATAGGGTTTAACCGAAACATGTTTATTAAGAGGTTTGGTTGGGGTGGACTGCATTGTGCACATTAACTAACAGGTCAATGCGATTTCAAGTTGTTATCGGGCTGGTTTGAATTGAAAGCCCGGTAAAATACCCATTAAGGCAATCTAGAGCAGGGCTAAAATAGTGAAGTTAGGGTTTTATATTTGGTCTAAATCGACCAGGTCTTGGCCATTATCGAGTTCGGGTTCATTGGTTCATTTTTTTCAGGCCGTTTTCAGATTTGCCCAGACTGGACCAGGACCGATAGGATATGTCATACCTTAACCCAAATCCGGTAACACTTTGGTCTGGATCAGTTTTGGATTAAATTTTACACCGATTCAATCCCAAATTAACACCCCTACGTTTGAGTAAGAAGTTTTTTTTGAATAAAATGGGAGACAAAAAACCTTTGAGAATAATTCATCTGCACGTATATGTATTCTCCGTTGGATTCAATCACCGTCCATATCTAATGGATCCCACACTTTAGAGGTGGATCTCACTCCTCATCAGCGGTGATGGCATCCCATGGAAAATATATATAAATTGCAGGTGATCCGAACTCAAAAATCGTTTGCTGGGAAGGCACAATTAGCAGAAATGGTTATAATATTATTCTAAAAGAACAGAAAAACCAGAGAAACACTTAAAAAAAAAAACCTTAATTTATTACCTGCTAATGTATCAAGTAGTGTTGACTTGCCACAACCAGAAGGACCCATGATAGCCAGGAGCTCACCGGGCTGAGCATATCCCATCAAACCCTGCAGGATTGCTATGCTACCCATCTTACGATCAGAGACAGACACCCACATATCCTCCCAGGTCAAGTAAACTCCAACACCTATCCCCTCACATCCAATTCCAACTTTTTCACCATTATTTTCTTCTCCCTGCTTGATTTCAAAATCAGTTTCATACTGGTCTTCCAAGCTGGTTCGTAAGGTTGGCGTCCTGTAACGAAACTCATGTTCATGGCTGATGATCTCGCTTTCATGTTTGCGTGGAGGGGAATGATGAGAATGCAGAAAAGTTGCAGGAGACATGGAAGGAGTATCATTAGTGCTGAAAGGGAAAAGGCCTTCACGCCCACCTTCCTCAGAACCAAAGCTTTCCATCTCCATACCATCATCAGCATCATCATCATCTCCCAGCTTTGCTCTTATTGGTGATCTTGGAGGGTTTGAACATGGTGTCCATCTAATTGGAGAACCCATTCTGATCAAGACTTAAGAAAACTGGTTTCTCTTTTCTTTCTCTTAATGGGTATGGTTGCTTTATGAAGATCAAAGAGTAATGCTTATATATACATATTGAACAAAGACCTGAGATTCCGGTTTGCTGCATTTGTTTGATTTTTGACTCTACGGACTCTTGAATCTCTGGTACAGGGTCATCCACGTTTAAAAGAAAATTCAAAACGTGAATACATTCACGTTGAAACTGAAGTCGAATCACCGTTTTAATGTGCAAAAAACAGAAATTTTATCCGATACGATATTATAGTATCGGTATTATGAACTAAATTGATGGACGGAGCATGCAGATTTTCTGTGGTATAGTTTACATTTATGTTTATGAGTTATTTATGACAAACTATTTATGAGAATAAATTATGAGTCATAAATAATAACCATTTTAGATATCACTAGACATAAAGAAGTAATAATAGATTATCACAGTAATGATAAATATCTTTTAATCTATTGTACAATTTAGATTATATCAATTTATTTTAAATATAAATAAGTACTATAAATTATACCAAATAACTACATATGTCATAATGTATTATATAATTAATTCTATAATACATACCAAAGAAAACCGAATATAAATGATATTAAAATATAATGATTTTTTTTCTGTTATACATCAAGTTCTTTATATATACTCAACTTTGAACAAAAATCTTTACCCCAAAAAAAAAAAAAAAAACAACTTTGAACAGATATTAAGGAACCCAAATAGAGGTTCCCACCTCCCATCATTGAGTACTTCTGATCATCTTAATGTATATATATTTTCTATAGAATCTCATCACTGTCTATATGGTATGGGACCCACTTTTAGAGTGTAGAATCCATTGGATATGGATGATGATAGGATATAGGGAGGATACAAGTATATGTAGGTGAACTATTCTTCACTCTTAGACCAATTATGAGACCCACTTTTAGAGTGTAGAACCCATTGGATATGGATGATGATGGGATATAGAGAGGATACAAGTATATGTAGGTGAACTATTCTTCACTCTTAGACCAATTATGGAATTCTCAAATTGTTAAAGGGTGTAGTAACTGGCAATCAGGTTGGAACTTGCGCATGTGATTAATAAATTAGGTTTCGGCTTGGTCGAGTCATCAAGCCTATTGAACTTTAAGCTTAACTAAAGGTCTTAAAAAGTGTGGGTTCGGTTTAACAATGCAATTTGGTCCCGATTTGATGTGTAACTGGTAAAACCAAAATCGAACCTTCCATATTAAATAGTTTTAAAATACTTACCAAAACCAATTATTAATCAGTTTCAATTTTTAAACGGTTTCATTGTTGAGAAGGAGAGGAAGAGAGTTAGGAACTAAGGAGAGAGGAGAGAGGAGAGGGAAAGGCAAGGAAAGCATTGAAAATTCTTAATGTCATACGAAAGTGGGCTTACAATTTGGAAGTATGGCCAGTGGAAAGCATTAAAATAAAATTTATTTATACGAATAGACCTTCGGCACTAAGATGTTAAAGTAAGGGTTTAATTGATTTTCCAAACAGTCAGTTTAAACGATTTCATTTTTCGAACCAGAATCAAAACACTGGTTTCATCTTTTAAACCAGAATTGAACTGTTTAATAATCGATTTCACGAATTTGATTTAAATGGTTAAATTTGATTTTGGTCAACAGTGGTTTCTGTTCATTTTTAACACCCTTAGGCTTAGCTAGAGGTGTAAAATCGAGGTCGAACCCAAAAAGCCGTCCATACAGAATCAAACTACTTATCCATTTTGTACCAATATGTCATTGTCTTACACGTTCTAATATACATGTGAAATGATAAAAATTACTTTTACTAAAAAAAATATATATATTTGGTAGAAAGATTCCAATTTTTTTTTGATAAAAGATTCCAAATTATTTGATACCTTATGATGAGGGTGTATGATAAATTTTCACATATTTTATTTTACAAAGCTCCATTTGTTTTCATGTAAAATTTTACGTGACACATTTTATATATAAAAAAATTTCAACGTTTATTTCTGGTGAGTAAAAAAAGACGAAATTCTTTTTCCATCCCCTTAGAGATAACTATATTTTACATTTTTACCTCTTGGAAATAAACGTTGATTTTTTTTTTTACATATAAAATATTGTAAAATTTTACGTCAAAATAAACAAAGTAAAATGAAAGATACATTGATTCACCCTTAATGCATGCAAGGCTTAAATACTCATTTCCGATTAAAATTGTCATCCCAATTTAGATTGACCCTAATTGATGGATTCCACCAATTACGATTTAAAATCGGTGTGGCCTGTGTGCAAGAAGCAAGACCCTTCTTCTAATAGGTAGACCAGTGAAGTCAGTCATTGTTTTCCGACCTTGACATTAACTTCGCAAGGTCTTTGCAAGTTGTTGTTGATTTTAATTGTTGATTTGAATTTTTCCTTCGCAAGGTCTTTGCAAGTTGTGGTTGATTTTAATTGTTGATTTGAATTTTTCCTTCGCAAGGTCTTTGCAACTTGTTGCTGATTTTAATTGGTCATTTGAATTTTTCTTCTTCAAAAATTAATTAAAACTAGAGACCAGGTAGTGATGTTATCCGAACTGAATTTTCGACGTCAACCTTAGATTGGGTACAGTGCACTCCAATGCTTAAGTTAGATTCGAATAATTAACAGTAAAAAGAAAACAAAACAATAAAAAAAAAATGGAAAATAACGTAAGAGTATGACAATTTATGATGTAATCGTTAGTAGATCAACCTATATAATGAGGTGACATGGGATCACATGGGATCTTCTCTGTCTTGGTAATTGTTTGCCAGATATGCTTCTGTCAGTTATACCCTTCTTATTTTTGGGTATGTAGAGTTGGTTATTACTCCCTTGATAATGCGGTAAAGGTCAAATTTCCCCTGCTTGCATAGTAAAGGCAGATTTGTTCCCTAGTGGAGAGATTCGTGCATCACGTGAAAGCCATTGATTGACCGGTAACATTTATGAATATAAAGGTGTTTGTTATTTACCCAAAAAAAGAAAAAAAGTTGTTTGTTGCCCAACTGTATGGTACCTGCATTTTTGTGAGGGCTAGTGGAAATGCACGCACAAACATTCAAAAAAAATAAAAAAAATTGATGATCGTTTCACGATCCCATGTGAGAGAGCATAGGGGATGTTGTCAAACATCATTTTCTTTTTCTTAAAATCCTACCCGTGATGAATCATATAGGCTCAATTTACTTGCAAAGGAAATTAAAAGGTAAGATAAATGAAATTTTAAAATTAAAAAGAAAACTTGTATAGGTATAACACAACATGATTGTATAAACTATTTAAATTTCTGACCATAATTAGTAATGATACTTATTAGATGTAAAATTTATTTTATTTTTTAAATGCAAGAGATTTGCATGTCCTGTAACGATTTTGAAAGTTTCCTTTCGAAATAAAAAAATTTCACTTCCTTTCTTTTTAATTTCCTTTGCAATGATCCGACCTCATTTTTTTCCGTAAAGATAGAAATGTATGTTATGATGTCCCTCACTGCTCATTCTGGTATTTATATCTTCATGGAAGCATCCTAGCCAAGGCAATAATCAATGGTTCACAATTATATAAATTATTTAAATTTTTTAGCATATGATTATTTTTACATAATTTTTATTTTATTTTTCAAATGCGACTGATAGAATTATTTTTTTTTTTTGCCAAAAAATGCAACGGTTATGGATGTAAAGTAAAATAAAAATTAATAATTGAATATAACATAATCTGAAGTTATATAATCATATACTATAATGAATACAAAAATTTATGTTTAATTTAAATATTTATTTTTTTTTTTTTCTTTTTTTTTTTTCTTTGCAATCAAACAAATTCTTCTAAAATTTTTTTCCCCATTTTAAAGAGTAGGACAAAGGAATGGTAGCATGCATGGAAAATGTCAACCGACACAAACAAGGCACTGTAAGCGAAGGAGAACAACCCCCCTGTTAAGATGCCCAAAAATAAAAATAAAAATCTAGATCCTCTTTCATTGCATAATCTCTTTTGCTTCTCTGACTAATTACTCCGACTCTAGTCAATCTTCCTAGGAAATAGGATTTGGGGTTTTGACAAAACATTCCATTTGCCAATTAATTTCCTTTACCATTATTTTGCCTTTTATCTAATGTAGTTGGTGAATCATTATTTTTTTTAATTTAAATGAAAATTTTATTTAACTTTCAATTTTTTCCCCTTAAAAAATTGGGAGAACTAGGGAATAGAATTCATTAAGATTGAAAATCCGAGTTTGAAAATAAATTACAAGCAATGGTTTTCCACAACACTAATGTGGGAAACTTGACCAATGAGATAGCAAGAATGGGGATATATAGTTCAGGCCCACATTTGTCCAAGGAGAAAGTCGGTCAACAGGGGACCCACTGCTCATTATATGAGAGGACTTGGATTTCTTGCATTCGCATCTAGGCCAATGAGAACGCATATATATATGCACTAATGCAATCCAACAATCTAAATAGGGCCTCATGGCTGCAGAGGATCCAAACCCTATATGACAGGACATAGGAAATAATCTCCGCCTCGTCATTGTTGGGTTTTTTAATTTCAAAATTAAAATATAAACTTTTAGATACTTTGAACTGCATAATCTATTTTGTCTCTCTAGCAATTTAATCTTCCTATCAATCCTAAAAACGTGACAATAGAATGGTAAACAAACATGGAAACTGCAAAGAGTAAAAATTCAAAAGCTTAAAAATAAAAGTCTTCAACCACACATAGATTAGCAGTCAATCTTCTTACCTGATTAAGAAAGTTAGAGTTGATTTTGATTAATCATTTCATTGGTTTAATCGTGTTTCAAGAATATTTGGAAGATGAATTCATAGGAACATTAATTCAAAGGTGGAGACGACCGGCATTTTTGTTGTTGGCAAGTTGAATAATAAAGAATGCCATCTTTTAAGTCAAAGTAAAAAAAAAAAAAAATTCAAAGTCAATTGAGAGAAGCTTGTTGAATACTTCATAGAAATTAATGTGAGATTGGAAAATAAAATCTTAGAAGAACAAATAGTCGGTCATTTGCAATAGATAGGAGACAGAAAGCGATTCAGATTTCAAGGAAGATAGAGAGAGTGTGTGTATTTCTTACAACTTGGTGTATAGACAATTGTAGATGTAGGAGGGACTTGGGAATTTGTATAAGTTTGTGATAATTCAATAACTTTCCTTCTTAGTATGCAGATTTATATTTTAGATTCAAATATTTTTAAAAAAAATGTAAAATAAAATAATATAGATAGGGTATGGACTATAGTAATTGGCTGATTCGAACGATGAAATCAATTTTCTTCTTGGTTCACATTTGCAACTAATATTTTGAAATTATATTTTATAATTTTATCTTAGGAGAAAATCCTCATTCTATCAATATTGTAATAGACACATTTTAACAAATCTACCAATATATTTTTACGAGTGTTTTCAGTTCTTCTTCTTCTTCTTCTTCTTCTTCTTCTCTCTCTCTCTCTCTCTCTCTCTCTCTCTCTCTCTCTCTCTATATATATATATATATATATATATATATAGATATATATATATATATACCAAATTCTTATGCAACATGTCACTTCCCTATCAGTTGAAAAATGATACAGTATCGCTATCAGTTGAAAAATGATACAGTATCGATATCATATCAATTTTGAGGTCAATTGTAACTATATTCGATACCAATACATTGAACCTTGTTTGGACCACTTGCATTGGATGTTTCTTCAACCATTAAATTTCTTGGTTTTCTAGCAAAAAAATCCAGCTATTCAACCCTATGAATTGCATGGGTCTATTTCTTAATTTTTCCCACTCTACTTTTTATTTTATACTTATTTCCATTCAAAGCTCATGCATTGCACGGCCGGGTTTGGCATTTTAATGGAATCTTAAAGCTTTTTCTTGTTTGGTAAGCTTGTGGAACACTCCTTTTAATATATACAACAGCAACAAACCTTTGCAATGCAAGAGGTTGATGGAATATAAAATGAAAAAAAATAATAAGAAAAAAAAATTAAGAAATAGACCCATGCATTCGCATGAGGTTGAATAGAAATAAAAAATAAAAAATAAAAAATAAATAGATTGAAAAAATTCATTGAGTGTTGTTGAGAATAGTCCCACTTACTTAAAGACTAAAATCTTGAGTGTCTTAGTTTCCAAAATGTAGGGAGTTTTGGTAGCCTAGAAAAAGCTTAAAATATTTTTTTATAAAATTGGATTGAAATTTTTTTTTAGGAAATACCTAAAGAAATTGTATGCGGCCCCATTTAAGAAGCTCTCCCTAAATGGTCTACCTGGTTTGAGCTATATAGGCTGATGGTGTAGCAATTCCGATAATTCAATAGGCAGGCATAGTCTTCGGTTAATCACATGTCAAATTAGAGTCTAGTTTCATCCACAGCCCCTTGTAATTTGATTCAATAACACGTGCCCACTTTCTTTCGCGATAATGTCACTAACACCTCCTATTTTATGAAATCTTGTTCAATTAGACCCCCTTTGTTAGGTGATGGTCGTTAATTAACGGCGTGTTACCTTTGTAAATTCTTTAATAGCAAAACTATCCCATCTCTGTCTTCCTCACCACTTACCTGCATCGTTAAGTCGAAATTTTTCTTCACCGTTGATGGCCTACGACGATCGATGCTCTCTTGGTTTGAGATTCGGCTCTTCTATGTTGGAATTGCTCCTTGTGTAGTTGGCAGCATCCCCAGCCATCTCACCCTCTGCCAACTCAGACACGAAATCGGGGTTTTTGTGGAGATCAATGGCTCTCGCATCCCTGCATCCTTGCCTCAAAGATAAAAGAAATAAAATAAGAACTAAATAAAATTGTTGTTATATCAGAGTTAAAAAACATTAACTTATTTACAAGTGACCTATCATAAGTCCTAGAACTGTCTAATGGCCTGTCCATGGGAGGAGAAGAGTTAGGATCACCTGCATGTACATGTACTTTCCATGGGATATCATCACCGTCGATGTGATGCGGGACCCACCTCTAGAGTATGGGACCCACTGGATATAGACATTGATGAGATCTCGTGGAAGATACAAGTACATGTAGGTGAACTATTCCCGAAGAAGAAGGTTTTTGGATTTTCAGGGAAGTAGGAGGAGAATGAAAACTGCGAATCCCAAATCAATTTCAAATTAAATGGGTTTTGCAAAAGACTTGAGTTTTGATTCGTTGCTTCTCATTGTATTATGATATGTCACATCAAATGATCCTCGACCATTAGATGGATAATTGTAGACGTGTCATTCATCCTAGGTTCATTGCAGTCTTTGGAGTGACCCCCCTCATGACAAAGGAGCCGAATCCTAAAAAAAAAAGGTATAGAAATCCTCTCCTACGGCAGTTCCAACATACCAATGTGCGCCGACTAAACTCCAACTGTTGGATCAACTGGTAGTTTCAGTTGCCACAAGAGAAGATGTGGATCTTAAAAGAAGGCGGTGGGTTAGGATTGAGGGTGTGTAACGTGCTTGACCTTTTGACACAATTAATTAACTCTTTCAATATTACAAATTAATAAGTAAATGTTATGTTATATAATACCTTAACTTCGATGAAATGTGTTGTTTGGTGTTTTGATTTATGTTATTTGCATCCATCAAGCTGAATTTAAGACTCTTTTTGATATGCATTCTTGGAATGCAATCTCATAAATTCCTAAAGTATGAAGAAAATGGGTTAAAGAGGTGAACATTTCGGTTATGGTCTCTTGAATACAGAATGGGCAAAATAGCACATTCCAGAATGGATCATATTCTTCATACGCGTTTCTTGATTCAGGAAAGATAATGTATACCAAACACTGTTTTTGCAGCTCAAAAATATGATCTTGACCTAAATACATTTTAAGAATAAATACCAAACACAGCCTAAGTCTTCTCTAGTCATTATCTCTCAAGACAATGCATTTAAAAGAACTTAGTGGACATAAATACAATACTATAAGGCCAACCAGACAAGCCTTGATGGTTCTCCTAGACCTTGAACTAATCTAATACATGTGGAATCCTGGATGGTGGGGTTTACATGGACCCGAGGTTTATCCTGTTCATCTAAAAGATGGGCCTTGGGTTTCTTGTTAAGAAAAAAAAAATTAGTATGTTGTAGTGGATTAACATAAACATGGCCCATTAGTTAGCAAAAACTAAGGAATAGGCTAGGTTAGGCTATGTTTGGAAGCATATATATATATATATATGAAAAATAATTATTATTTTATATGTTTATCACTTTTCTATTTCTTTTCTTTTTCTTTTTTCTGTTTTTTTTTTCTTCAATTCCAAACATAGTCTTAAGAGTTCAGATTCTCTTGCCATGATTCAAAATTGACAAGATCCATAAACAACCTAACATGACCCATTTGCACCGCTTGTCACTAATCAATCATCAGGACACATCGAAAAAAATATAGTTGGCATGATGAAGGGGGCAACAAAAGCAAGTTTTGGGTATTTTTTTGGTTGAATTTTTATTTTTTTCCGATTTGGTTTATTTAGTTTGAAATGAAAGTGTTAGCCTAACAACCACCATAATGGAGTGGCATTATGCATATAATAATTAATTTCTTAAATTTTAACTTTCTAATTTTTCCGATTGAAGGCAAAAAAAATACAGATCTAATAGAATAGATTGGAGGTACAGTTTCCACTAGGCCAACTAGACAAATGTAAAACTTTTATAAGTTAGGTAAAAAATTAGGGCCTTAATTCAATCATTGCTTCTTATATTACACGTTTTCATTTATTTCTTCAAGGGAAAGATTTGTATCTTTTAACACTTGACAAATTCAAATTAGACTCTAATTATGCATCTATGGAGGGGAGCTTGGAATATTTGACACAAGAATTTTGATCCACCTAACTTATACAAGGTCGGATCCACATTCTCTGCTCCTAGAGGTTTGAGAGGAGGGGCGGCAACCCCTTTAGATGGTCGACACTTGGGGCTCGGGTGAATCCGAGCCCTTCATCCGAGCTGACAAGGGGGTGTCAGTTCGGATGAAGGGCTCGAATTCACCTTAGCCCTAGGTGTCGGCCATATAAAAGGGTTGCCGCCCCTCTTCCCGAACCTCTGGGAGGAGAGGATTTTGATACTACAAGATGTGTACTTCTTGAAGCTAATACTTTTTATTTATAAATTTTGTTTCAGTCTCAACCACTTCTTCTCATTTTCTTTGTCTTCTGATTGTCAAACTTATTGACCTACTCATATGGAAACCCTAGTTTTAATTCAACGGAGAAGATAGATTGAGTCTGAGATGAGTTAAGGTTTCATACTTCGTCGGAGTTCATAGAATAGAAGCTGGATGAAATTTCGTTGGAGTTCTATGCTCTGAGCCTCGTGGTGAAAACTTTGTTCGGTCCTATAGCCTCGCAGTGAATAACTTTCGTTCAGTGAAGAATCATATCTTGTGTAAATGGGAGGTAAGTGAAACTAAGACTTTTTACCAACAAATGAATCTAAGGGTTAGAGATGTAAATTGAACATGAATATTTTGATCAAATTAATGTAAAGTTTAACAGGATTCAAATCGTCTCATCCCTGACATTTGGGAGGCGTGGTGGCAACCCCACTGGATGGTCGCCCGTGGGGCGGATGAACCCCCGACCCCCTTTTCGCACACTCTCTTCGGCTCGGCTTGTCGGCCGAGGGGGTTGGATTCGCCCCCCCGCCATCCAATGGGTCGCCACCCGCCTCCCGAAGGGACATTTGGATCCGTTAACACCATCCAAAAATAAGATACAATTGAAATTGTTTAAAAGATTTGGGAAACATTTGAATTAAAGCATTACTATAAGGGAGGCACCTATAATTTATTCAAAAATAAATAATCTGATATGTTTCAGAAACCAAGAAACAAGAATAGAGGGAAGAAAGAAGATGATAGAAGATCCGCTTGGAGGGGGATTTATTTTGAGTGCCTCCTTTATCTAAACGCCAGAATTTATTTTGAGTCCTTTCATTGTATCTGTTTGTAACAAAAAAGAGGGGAGAGCTCCTGCTAAAATCAAAGCTCTAGTTCCTCAACCACTGATGTAGCCTCACTTTTATGATCCTTGTCAGCCTCTGATGGTCGGTTGGTAACTTTTAATCTATTAGTTTTTCAAACCTAACTTCTTTAAGAAGGAAAAGTTGTAAGAGTATGTCCATTGTCTAGAAGGAAAATAATTTTTGGGAGAAGATTCCCTATACCATTGTGGGAGAATTTTCTATGCCACATCAATCAAAGCCTCAAAGATCGTAATCGATTTTTCAATAGAGGAGTCACATCTTCTAAAAAGATACTAGGGGTTCAAGTTTGGTCCCGTCGACTTAAGCCTGCCTTAAGCCCAAACAGGGTCTGGGTAGAGATACACTATCGGATTCTGCCTCCTCGACCTCCGCTTCCCCCTCTTCCTCTACTTGGCTCTTCTGCACACTATCGCTCTCTCTCTCTCTCTTTCCGGTGGCCTCTTGGTATTAGACGGAAACCCAAACCAAGTCAATTAGTGCGCTGGCACAACTCTTATTGTTGTTTATGCTTTATACTTGACCCCGGACCCTTGACCCCCAACTCTGAAAAATGCCGCCTCCTTGTCGTTGTTGTCGGAAACCATCATTGCGGTTTCCTTCCTTTTCTCTCTATTTTTGGAGAGATGAAGGAAGTGAAGGAGAAGGGAAGAAAAGAGGAAAGATGCGAAGATATGAAAATTAATTTTGTAATTATGTGTATCTTATCTCGTTCTACCTATAATACAATTTATTACATATAAACACAGGATGAAAGAGACGCCAGCTATCACTATCACTCATCGAGCGATAGAAACAGGGCCAAGACGAATTGAACCTTGGCCAAACCAAAAGAATTTGGGATTATATATATATATTAGGGTTAGGGTTTTGAAAATCAGGGTTAGGGTTTTGAAAATCTCAGTCGCCCCGCCCCCCCCCCCAACATACACACACACGCGCGCGCGCGCGTTCAGACACTTCTGAAAATATCATCCATGTCAATCATGTTATTCAAATTTTAAATCTTTGGTCAAATCAATTCTTAATTTTATACCATAAAATTAATGAATCAATTATCAAACCAAAAGAGATAGGAAAAATCGAATAATAAAAAAACGATTAATTAGTTAGTAGATATCATGTGGGCCCAACTGTTTTTGGTAGGATTTCTCTTAAAAAATAAAATTTATTTTCCTTTTTTTATTATTATTAAGGTGGAGAGTGAGATCTCTATCTAATTTAAGTTTTTTTTTTTTTTTTTAATTAGAGAGTGAATCTCTACCAATTTTAAAATTTTTTATTTTTCATTTTTCATTTAAAGAAGTTAATTATTTTTTTGGAATGTAGATCTGGAGGGTGTCCACATCAACCAATTGAGTTATATTAGAAAATACTCTCTTCAATATTTTTGTAAGAAAAAATGAAATAATAATAAGTGGGCCCTACTTTGCACCGTCTCCAATCATTGTTTCATTGCACATGGCGTTGTCTGATTGTCTCCGGCCCATCATTTAAATTTTTTTTTTTTGTAGGTAAGAGTCCTTCATTTAAATTAAAGGTACATAAAATAGCAAGCAGAATATAAAATAGAAAATTTTGGATATTTAATTACAAAAATACCCTTTTATCTCTCTTCCACGGCTTGATCCATGTTCCGTACTCGATTCCTATGTCTTATCATAGGGTATCGGAATATATCGGTCAGGTATTAGCCATAAGCTGATGTGGCAATACCTTTTTTATATCAACCGTAGAGTGTCAATTTTTGAATTGAATTGGTCCGAATTAATTCAAAATCAACTTGAATGAATTGTTACCCGACATGTTTTTGATTGAAGTAGAGCATATCCTATTGGTCTCAGTCTAGTTTAAGGTAGTCCAAACTCAACCTAAAAAATTGGACCAATGAGCCCACACCTAATAATGGCTTGGATCAGACTATTTTAGATTGAATATTAAACCCTAATTTCCCTAATTCAGTTTTTTAGATGGACTTAATGGGTTTCTTACTGACGTTCAACTCGAACCGGTTCGATTCCAATCTGAGAAGCTAAACTAGACAACAATCTGAAAATAGGATCAGCCCCTTAGTTAATGTGCATAGTGTAACCCACCCAACCCAAACCTCTTATGAATATGTTTTAGTCAAACCCGACACCCATCTAATCCGAACCAAAACCAACCTGTTGACATCCCTAAGATTCAATAGGTACCAGTCACGTTCAGCCAATAGCGGCCTGTATCAGTCAGGTATCTTTCCCTATATTAGCCGACACCAATACGAATCCGTGAAATACACATAAACCATGCCTTTGGGGGTAAATGAGTCATATATATATATATATATATATATATATATATATATATATATATATATATAAGCATCATGTGTTATTTATATCTTATACTATGAATATTTGAGTGATCCGATTGGAGTCATTGGACCGAAACATAACCACAGTCTTCTCTTCCATGTGAGCACTCCGAGTAAACCGGCTTTCCCGGTCTAAAACAAAATTCAAAATAAAGAAACCTGTCGTCGCTTTTTGACTTTTGTCATCAATTTAACGGCTATGATCGAATTCCAACCGTTGATCTATATTAGAAAGAAATCATTCGATAAAAGATCAGTATTATCTGAAATATGTTACAATCTGACGATGTTAGTTAGATAATATCATACATCGTTCGTACCTAAGTTTTTCTCTCCAATTCTTTATTTTTTTTAATGACATCTGGTTTCACAGCTTCCTTCCTCTGATGGCTTTTTCACTATAAAATGGGAAGAGCAAGATCCTGTCGCTTCTTCTTCTCAGATTTCTCATACTGTCTTTGTTTATTTCTTCTTCAGTTCAGTTTCGACCTCTGAAGATCGAAATCTGTTGTAGTAGAGGAAGACAGAGAGTGAAAGTGATTGCAGAGATGTCCGCAATGGCAAACGGAGGAGTATACGGGGACGCGAATCAGAAGATCGATTATGTCTTCAAGATAGTACTCATCGGTGACTCTGCAGTGGGTAAATCTCAGATTCTTTCTCGTTTTGCTCGAAACGAGTTCAGCTTAGATTCTAAAGCCACTATCGGTGTTGAGTTCCAGACTCGAACTGTAGCCATCGAGAACAAGAACATTAAAGCTCAGATCTGGGATACTGCAGGACAAGAAAGGTAAATATAGAAGCTAATCATCACCTCCTTTCTCTCTGTTTCTTTTTTTTTATATTTTTTATACTTCATCTGATCCATCTTTTGCTTGTGCTGGCTCATTTTGCTTGAATATGAATGCTCAGGTAGAGTTTTCAGTTTCTGGTGAATCTTGAATCCGTTACTACTACTACTTAGGATTTTAGGAGAGCTGGATGCTGGTTCTAGAATCTAGACTCCTGTTCTTATCTTAGCTCCGATCAGTTTTAAGATTGTTCGTTCCCTTGCATTTGAAAAGAATCGATTTCCTTTGTCAAATTTCTTATCCTTAAATAGGATTTACGTAGTTTGTATTTCAGTAGTTCTGGCTATCATGTCTCAATGTGATCTGCTGCACAAAGAATCGTTTAAGGTCATTCAATGCGTCCTTTGGAGCTCGTGTTGACACCGTCTTCATCAACCAACGGCGAAGTATTCAACAAAAAAAAAAAAAGGGGGTGTAGTTTTGCCTGCCTTATTGAATTTCGATTGACATAGTGGTGGGTTCTTGTTTATGAGTCTACATCATACTGCTAGTGTTCTCCAAAGTATAATCGTGGCTATGTAAGAGTCCAGTTTAAACCGACTATAGCGATCACGTTCATAATTAATATGCCCTTCTATCAAACATCAACCCCCCGCCCCAAAAAATATTCAACCCAACTCACAATTATAGTGGTGGTTGTAGTGGCTGGTACTTTTTCAATAGCTCACAATTGCAAAGTCTGATGGAACTGTTTTAACATCATTGATTATCGTTGGTTAGTGTTTTCACTTGATTGGAACCATGACTGTGGCATATGTGCCTGGGCTACCTTTTGATTTCTTATGCTTTGCAGAAGTTTGGAAGATAGAATTGCTTTTTTTACTCTGCTACAATTATAGACTCTAATATTATCAAACTTTTTTGCCTATAAAAGGATCGTTAGGTTGTTCTAGTGTAGAATTGCAAAAATTGTAGATGGTATTTCCCCTGCTGCACCCTTTTTGTTGGAGGCTCAATGTTGAAAAACTGAGCTACCAAAATTTTCTTTAAAGTGCAGAACATAGATGCATGTTCACATTTTGATTTCCCTGTGTTAGGCTTGCTAAAGTTATGTTCCGTGATTTTATGAAGTCAATTTGTTCATTTCGTTTCAGAGGTATTTTAGAGGAAGATCTCTTTCTCTCCCCCTCTTCCCCTCCTTAGCTATAATAAGTTGCAAGCGTCCAGTAGTTTCTTCATGCATCCATCTTCAAACCTAAAGATTCAACTTGGTCTGTTGGATTACTGAATGTTCTCTTTTTTTTCCACCATTTGGGATGTCTCTTGCAACTTCTTGCCTTTTCAGGTTATGGTACCATTAGTCGATATTGCTATTAGTTCTTTATGTGGCAGTTGTTTTCTTCATTGATAAACTTGAAGTCGGGGATCTTATCTTATGACCTACAAGGCTAACCCTTGTGAGATCAACTTTCATATTATAATAGGATCATCAGCTGTTTAAACACTTCCACCAATGTATGAACCATCTTGAAGATTTCATTATGGAAAAAGGGTGAATGCTGGATTACTACTTCGAAAATTTGCTGACCTAAATCCTTTGAAGATCTCTACCCACTTTACAGGCTTCTGTAGGTTCATAGTCTTGCTGTCCTGTTTCCTTGGTGCCTCCAGTTTGTTTATGCTGCTGTAATGGGGGAATACGAGTGAACTTTGTCACTTCCTGAACGTTTGGATCCTTATTAGGGTGTATGGTGTTCTGGTACGTCTACTTATATGAAAGTATAGCAAATGAAAATAAAATTGATCAAAATAACTCAAGGATTTTCTCAGGGCTAGGACACTCTCCAGGGTTATGAATATAAAAACTAAGACACTATGATTTTATTTATTTATTTATTTTTGAAATGGTAAGAATAATGTAGGAAACTTTTTGATTTTGTAGATAACTATTTTTATTTATTTGCTTAGTTTTGTGGATAAACATAAATCTGGTTCTTCTTGATGTCAGATGAGAGGGAGACATAATGTAGAACAGATCCCCCCCTCCCTCTTATTGTTGAGCTGAAATCCCTACAGAAATTTTCTGTCATATTCATGTTTTTTATTTTCCATTACAGCCATTAGGTCTTTCCACTGACCCCTGTCCCTATGATCTAGGGTGTTCATGGAATACTACATCAGACTATATTTCAGATGCACAACAGCTAGGGCAGATTTAAATAGATGAATCTTTTGATCAGAAATTTAAATCCTAGCCCCTGCAATTTGAAGTCTCTCTCCTAAAAACACTATTATTATTTTTATGGAGATAATGTTAAATATCTGATGACTGATCTGCTGCTGTCCTCTTAACAGATATAGAGCTGTAACGAGTGCATATTATAGGGGTGCTGTTGGAGCCATGTTGGTTTATGACATAACCAAACGTCAGAGCTTTGATCACATCCCCCGCTGGCTGGAAGAGCTGCGTAGCCATGCTGACAAGAACATTGTGATCATACTGATTGGAAACAAGAGTGATCTTGAGGACCAGCGAGCTATCCCAACCGAAGATGCCAAAGAATTTGCTCAGAAGGAAGGGCTATTCTTCTTAGAGACATCGGCATTAGAAGCTACTAATGTTGAATCTTCTTTCGTAACTCTTTTGACACAGATCTTCAACATTGTAAATAAGAAGAACCTGGTTGCAGATGCGGATCAAGGCAATGGCAACCCAGCTTCCCTGGCTGGGAAGAAGATCATCGTCCCTGGCCCCGCACTGGAGATCCCACCTAAGAGCAGTATGTGCTGCCAATAATCTTGACTGGTGGTTGTGTTGGTTCCAGCAAGCCTTTCTAGATTTGCCCCGCTATCTTTGAGCTGTCTTTTGAAATTCCTTGTATATTTTATATTGTCATGGCATAGTTTTGTAGTACTGTTTGGAAGGAACCGATTCATTCAGCTTGCCTCATGTTCATGGGGTGGGAAACAACAGAGAGATGGGGTATAGCTCAGTTTTTGCCAGTGGATTTTGTTAGTCATGTATTTCTGAAATTGAATTTTCGTCTCTAATGCAATTGAGGATGAAACTGAGTTTCATGATGCATGCAGGATACGCATGATTTTTCCTGGGGAACTCGGATATGCCTGAAGTATCTTAGTTACCGAATTTTTTCTGATATTATTTCAGGGAAGACTGCAGACATGCTCCTCCCCAAACCCCGCAGGCTGGAGCTGGTGCATTGGGTATTCTTTTATTATTTTATAAGTAAAAAAGAATTTTTAATATTTGTTTCTAAGATGTAAAATATAGTGATTTCTAAAAGGAAATAGAAAAAGAATTTTGTCTTTTCTTTTATCTACAGGGAACAAATACTATGGGGGGGATTCTGTCCAAAGATCAGCGAAATCCTCCAAAGGCTTAGGGACTGGATGGGGGGTAGGGATGGAATTTCGGGGGTGGGATTTTTATCATTTTGAGGGTGGATAATTTCAGATAATGGAATCTCTTAATTGATTGACAGACCTGAAGACTTTTCCCAATATATTATCATTGGATTACTATTAAATTATTTTCACAAAAAATAATAAATAAAATAAATTATACAAGATATATTTTCTCTAGGTGAGAACGATTAGCTTCACCTTCAAATAGGAATAGGTGAGATGCATGGTGAGAGGATTGATTAACACATCTAGAGAGGCTCTTTACAAGCATACCTTTGGTTGGGATCCTTTTTCTCTGTCGTGTGACAACTATTTGTTGCTCAAATTTTGTGGTATTTAGTTTGGGATCCGATGTCAACCACTGTTGACACAACCTTTTGGTGTCCATCAGATCGGCATCTTTTCGACCTAAATATCAAATATATCCTCTATTTACGAGATTCTTATATACCCTATTTACAAGGCCCGATATCCGTTCCCAAAAAAAAAATCAGTGTCAATGCCCCATAACACCGGCCGGTGTCATAAAGCAACAAGACACATTAAGTTTTATTCCAAAAACACTACAATAACATTGCATGACTGCACAATCAAAGGATCTTTGGTTCCGTCTTAAAATTTAACAGGGTCGTTGGTCTATTTTTCCAAATAGGAGCAGATGAGATATGCGGTGAGAGCATGATTAGTGTTGTGTCTGGATCCCGTGTCGAGGTCTTCACTGCTGACTTGACCTACAAACACCAAGACAAGACAAGACAAGACAAGGAAGGCTATGGCCCAGGGTTCATTCTATGCTTAAAGTTAGGATTCACATGAACAGATAATGTGGTCGGATTACCAACTAGTTATTATTCTTTTTAATGAGGTAAGAGAGGGATTATTGTGCTGATGTGTCAGTGCAAAAAAGTAGTAACTTAGACAAATGAAACCCCAAGGGGGATGGATGGCTCATTGGTCAAAGACCAACAAGACCAACACCCCAAAAAAGAGGTCATGAGTTGTATTCTCCTTGGGGCCACTACTTACCTAGAAAGAAAAAAAGAAAGAAAAAACTTAGACAAATGCCCTAAATGAAGCTTACAGAAAGTTAGGATTCTTAAGTTATTTATAGTGAATAGTATCTCATGGGTCCCATGGGTCTTTCAAAAGGATGTTTATACGCTCTGACTTAAGCCAAAAATGTCTTCCAGATGTCACTATTCTATTGGCTGATTGATCATTATGCCCAACAATTAGCTTGATTAGCTTCAGCTTCAAAACTCCGCAGAATGTCCAAAACGTAGCAAAGATTTATTTAATGGCTTCTCAATGATGCCCTCTGTCTACGTTTTAAATATTTTCCAAAAGGCGTGGTCCTAAATCTTGTGACTATGCCATTCTCCAAATCATAATCTATTCTTCTAATAATTCTAGTCCAAAATTTTATGTGGACTAAAAAAATCTTAAAATTTGCTTGAAAATTCAGCTTTTGAAATTTTAAAGTCACTTTGTGTTGGGAAGCATTAAAAAGTACAAGATACAAGCCTTAATATGAGAACCAAAGTTTTACCAAAGTAAAAAAATATGAGAACCAAAGGAAGGTAGGACTTGAAAATTGACATATAACTAATCCAAAGGAGGTTTAAGGTTTTCAATCTAACAGTCAGGTTTAACTAGACCACTTCCATTTGACTATGAAAAGGTAAACAAACTATCAAGGAAAAACAGAAATAAAAAAAAAAAAAAAAATATATATATATATATATATATATATATATATATATATATATATATATATATATATATATATATATATATATATATATATTACCAACCCAAATCCTGTTAGGCATTGACTTGCAAATTAATTATAGGAGAGAGTATGATAGGATCCACTTTAAATTAGGAACAAATGTTAATTGAACAGCCAGGAAGAAAATAAAAGCATGTCAACAAAGCACATGACACTTAAAATTCCTGAGACAAGTCTCCCGTAATTCCCCTCTTTCCTTCTTCAGTGATAAGTCTGTTATAGCTTGCTTGCTCAACATTCATCATACTTATCTACCTGTTACTGGTTCCAAGTAGGGAAATTTAATGAGGAGAGTGAGACAGAGAGGAGAGAGAGAAGAAGAGGGAGGACGAGGGAGAGGTGGGGGGGGGGTGTCATAATGCTGCTGGCTCAAGACTATAGCTAAGAATGGACATGAGAAAATAAACGAAGGATAGGAAAAAAAGGAAACAGCCACAAAATTAGCTCAACCAACTGGGGCTTGCCCAATTGTTCCAGGTTCTAGGTTCACATCAAGATCATCGGTAGGTCCCTTTTTATCCATCTCCAAGCTAGGGGGCTTACTTTCCTGGGCCAAAGAGCCCCTTTCGTCCCCTGATTGCACAGAGAGCCTTTGAAGCAGTTCCTGGCTGTCTATTGCCGACACCATCACAAATACATTGGACTTGCCTTTCCAGCAACCAATAGCTATTGTTGACGCATCCACTCGAAAAAGATCGGAAGTACTGTCACCTTCTGTAATCAGGATAGTTTAGGCAAAATATTGAAGTAAACAACATACATAATATGTGGTTCACAAGATGCAAGGAACACCTTTTCTGAGCACAACAATGAAACAGCCCAACTTGAGCATGGACGCCTTCTCACCAAACTCAGCATCAACAAAATCTGCAAACTTAATTGTCCTGTATTGCAAGAGGTGCTTAAAGTCGACCAAGGATGCACTTAGAATCTGCTTGGTGATATATGGGAGGAGCAAAGTCAACCCTTCTGATGATATTCGAAAAGCACATTCTGTAGAAATACCTTCTCTTGAAGTTTGACGCTCCTGAAATAGAAATCAAAATAAATGATGCTTTCAGGATATATATCTTGTCAATGAATCCAAATTGACAGCTAAATAAAAGAATCATTATCTCCTTAGACAAGCCAGGAAGGGGTCCCTTTGAATGCTACTGCAGGAAACACCTTTTCTTTTCACTGCCCATCATATTGGCTATTCCCCCAGCAACATTAAATTGAATCATAATAGCTTCAGCACATTGGGACTTCTTGGGAGTAGTGGGAAAGCTAATTCAGCAAAGATGATGGACTGAATCTACTTTGAAGGACAGAGAAACATGCAGTGGTCTATTGACCTCATTTTTTAAAAATAAAAAACAGTTGTTTTGTAAAACTAACTAAAATCAATGTCTCAGATCATGGTATATAACCACAAATGGTGGATCTGGCATTTACAAGAATGCATTACAATTTAAAAATATATTTTTTTTTGGGTGGGATGCAGGGAACAGTATAGGTTTGTTAGAAAATTAGTTGACCATCCGAATTAAATAAGAATATGCTTACAAAAAATAAATTAAATGTTGATAAGGGTTATAGAGTTTACGAGGTAAGGATATCAACCCTCAGGTAAGAGTATCAACCCTCACAGAGGTCTACAACAATGAAATCCTACAGAAGCAATGACTAAATTGATGATATTTCGTGGCTATTATGATTATAGTAGCACCTTCTAAATTGTCATAGAAAATTTGGTAAGAAATATTGCTTAGCATTACATTCGCATAAATTAAAGGGCATACATAGTGTACAACTATGACTAAACTAGTACATTTCCATCAGTCGGAAGTTAAAGATCATAATAGAAAGTAGAAACCAGACCCATCAAATTGTCTACTTCTAAGGAATCATATCCAAAAAACAGAATC
Organism: Protea cynaroides; assembly: GCA_028583415.1. Lineage (NCBI taxonomy): Eukaryota > Viridiplantae > Streptophyta > Magnoliopsida > Proteales > Proteaceae > Protea > Protea cynaroides. The sequence goes on along the minus strand of CM053276.1, from coordinate 9,999,048 downwards.
GCTGACCTCTAATCATCGTTTTGGCTTAACAAAACTGCAAACGATGCCTTAAAACACGAAATGGAACTGAATTCATGGACAAAGACCCTATATTTACCACACCTGAATGGGAGGAAAAATTAGAAAGAATAGTTATAGAGAAAACTTATAGTTTATTTCTTTTTCTCAAGGAACTGGATAAGAACAAACGAAGAGAAAGCAATGGTGTTGAGACGGTTTGTGTAGAGAACCGACAACAACATCGTAGAAATGAAGAAAACAGATTGAGTTTCCAGGCCTTTAGGAGGCGAAAGTAAAGTGCTCACACTCGCTCGCTCGCTCTATAGTCTACAGTGTGTACAAGAGAGCAGATTGATTGCTCGGGAGAGGTATTGAGGTCGCTGCATTAGGCCGTACCGGACTCAACCCTGAGCTTCAACCCAGGCCCAACTAACCCTGTCAGGGTTTGATGAAATCTGAGCCCTAACACAGCCTTATCAGGATTCAGGGTAGTTTAGACTTGCCAGGTGTGAGGACAATGGATTTTTCCCCAGGTCGTCTCTTTCGATGCTCGACAGAAGGAAGTTTCAAATCTGAAAGCGTGATCACTACAACAATCAACATTTTTGGCGACGGAAATTTACGTCACCAAAATTTGGTTTCCGTTGCCATTGATATTTATCGACGGACTAGTTTCCATTGTATTTTCTGTCGGCCTAGCTGCCGTGGGTACAAATTCCCATTTTTCTTGTCGGAAAATATATTCCTGTGGTTAAAATATTAAATTTTTGGCCACGGAAATGAAGGTTCCGTTGGTAAAATTGTTATATTTACCGACGGAAAATATTTTACCGTCGGTAAAAATTTGTATCTTAACCAACGGCCAAGTCTTTTCCGTCGAGTAAAATATTACATTTTGGCGACTGAAATACAATTTCCGTCGAGAAAACTTTATCTTTAACCAATGGAACTTAATTTCCGTGGGTAAAATTGGTATATTTACCGACAGAAAATTTTTTACCGTCGGTAAAAATAAATTTTTTTTTTTACTTTTCTTGGTGACACCCATACTGATCAGTATTACTGCACCTTCAAATTTCATGTACATGTAGACATTTGAAAGAAATACAATTCTAAAAATAAAATTTTACATAAAATAAAAATTTTATATGAAATATGTACAAAGACCAAGTTCAACTTACAAAAATCCAAATTTAAAAGCTTGGGGGTTGGGGGGTATGTATACAATAAAATTGCTAGTGGGAATAGGGATATTGTTTGCAGCCTCTGTGGAATTTGAGATGAGTCCATTTCTTCTTCCAGTTGGAACACTCCAAGAGGGTCCACCCTGTAAATGCAGGAAAAAGAAGAAATGAGTGGAATAGAAGTGAGATCTGAAATTCTTGTAGGAAACCAGTTCATCTTGTTATTAGTTCCTTACTATTGCGACAACTGCATCTCTTGCAACCAAAGCAATAATCAGCAGAAGAAACAACACCAGGACACTGAGCCTCCAACAAGCTCTTTACTTTGTCAATGAAGTTGAAGCCTCTGAGTGTCTGGTTTGGAACTGCAGTCTTTTCAGCTTGATTACTTCATGTACAGCTCAAGAGCACAGATGCATCACAACCCTGAAAAGGAAACATGAGCTCTTACTTCCAAATACTCAACATATAAGGGAACGCAAGGTAGGAAAAACAACAGAGGAAGAAAGACATAGATATGAATAATGAAAATCAAAACTTGAGGAAACATATTATATCAAAACACAGCACTACAAGGCAGTCATGGAAATCCATTCTCAGCAAGGGTTGAAGCTTCATAACCTTGAAAAGGAAACTGACAAGGTAAAAGAAACTCTTATTTCCAAATACTTGAGAGAACAAATCATATCAAAACAAAGCACTACAGAGGATACCTCAAAAAGCAGTTATGGAAACGCATTTTCAGCAAGGGCTGATGCACCACAAAACCCTGAAAAGTTAATAGGAGCAAAGGTTTGTGATGTATCACCCTTTGCTATGAAACCTTGATGTATCACCCTTTGCTATGAAACCTTGCTTATACAAAACCTTGCTCATAAGAAGGATGTCAGGAGTACCTCGCCCACCTAGAAACTTATGTGGGGTCAGAAAAATTGCATCATAACCTTCTAGCTCTCCTGATCTCATGTCAATCTCTACATATGGACAACTGTATACAAATCAAACAAATGTTATCATCATGATTAAGCATCATCTAATGTCCGTAAAGTTTCTATCTCAAAAAGTTCAAAAATGGTAGGTGGAAAACTAGATTTCGAAGTCCATAAAGGGACTGGTATGAGACTAAACTCCTTACATCTCTTATGATATTTTCAGCTTAACATCTCTGCATTAGCTGTTGAACTCATGATCCAGTTAGGCAAGCACGTAGAAGTAAGAAATCATGTACCTCTGAATATTGTCCTCCATGGTTAATGTAGGATTAGATCCTTTGCATATGCATGTTTCCATCTTCCATCGTTTTTCTTCTTGCATTCTGTGTTAGGATACTCTCTATCACCGTTTATTCTAATCCATTATTGATTTTCTCAAAAGAAAAACAAAAAAAATGAAAGTTTATTCTGGAAGCCCCATCTATGCCTTCTTTCCCACACCCTGCTGCTTTTTTTTTTTTTTGGTCATGGATAACAACTTAAGAAGATTCCCTGGCCTGTGCATTTCTTATGAACCTTTGTTGCAGAATATACTACATCAATTTCTACAAGCACTTTTTAACCCACACCACCAATCCATTAGGGCATGAACAAAGGGTAGTAAGAGGACCAAGTATAAAAGAAATTTTCTTTGCATTGTATAATAAGGTTACAATGTGACACGGTTTCTGTAATATGTGTAACTCTATTGATCACAGCCACCATGCATGAGTTTCAGCTATTCCATCAACAGTAAATTAAACAGGGGCAAAATTGAAATACAAGGAAATCGTACAACATCTAGTATGAGAGAATAAATCCTCAGAAAAGTACTAAGAATGGATTTCAAGCACAAATTGTACAAGTGGGATACCTTGGGTCAGCTTTGGCAATCAATCAGAAAAATAATGCCAACCAACAACAATCCCTACCACTAGTAGCACTTTGAGTATGAACTCAGGAGTTAGTATGGATGATGACAGTGAGTGTGTTTGTGATGCTTCTTCTGGTCTCCCTCTTAGCTTTCCAAACAACTTCAATAGGAACCGAGGAAGTGGACCTACTTTCCTGAAAGCTGTGAATAAAACAAAACAATTTCAATAGCTTGCAAAATAGATACAGATGCAAGCCAATGAGGTTTAAGAGAACATAATAAAAGTGACCTTCAACAATCTCTAATGGTAACTATGTATAGTTACTAAGTAAGCATCATACCATGCCACCAATCAATGATCCTAACAAATACAAATCCAAGATTCAACATATGCAATCCAAAGCCATGAAGGTTTGAGCATTTATGAAATTTAATTTAAAAGAAAGAACCCATTAGATTTTTTATTTTTATATTTTGATAAGAGGAAGAAACCATTAGATAAGGGGCCAATTAGCAGCATAAGCCATAGGTACATTGAATCCATGTAGAAAATAAGTACCTTTAATCTTCCATCAAGAAAGATGGATTTCTTCTTGCAAGTCTGTGTTTCAGTAACCTTAGAGAGTAATACCATATTGGACTCTTAGACCTGACCTTCTTGCGAATTGCCTCGAACCAAACAAATTGACCAAAACAAGCTAAATCTAGGACTTCTACCCCCAGCACCCTATTCTAACTGATTTGTCTCTGTGAAGGTTCAAAGGCCGAGAAGACAAACATATACTCCATTTCACTCAAATTCAAATCTGCAGGGGAAATGCAGAGAAGGGGAAGAAGAACCTCGAGAATCAAAACCAAAAAATACAAGAGGGAGACTCTCAGGCCTACCCTAGCTAAGTCACAGAGAAAAATATGAGCCTAACTAAAACTTTTTTTTTTTTTTTTGGTGAAGAAGCCTAACTAAAACAATGAAACAAGAAAAAAAAAAAAACACTCCAGATCTTATCGAAAACCCAACCTTGCGAACAAACAAAACCACCTAAATCCTGTAGTCCAAACCGATTTGATAGAGAAGAGAAAAAGAAAAACGCAAACCAAACGAGCAACAAAAGAAATAGGAAATTAAACCTTCAAGAAAATAAGTACAAGAGAGAATAAAAAAAATTACCTCTAGTCTTCTTCTCCTTTTCCTTCTCCTTCTTGTTCCTTCTCAGCTTAATCGATCAGATTCTAGAAACACCAAAGAGGACCCTTCTCGGTTGACTCTCTTGGATTTTATCTCCACCTGTAGCCGCAGAGAAATGAAACCCAGACCTCCCTATTTCCCACACCTCCTCTTTCACTCTCATTTCTCACGCTAGCAGCCATCAACAACCCGCAATCCTTTAATTTGCATTCTCTACTAGCGCTTTTTTCACCAAACCTTCAATTTCCCGCAGCCGCAGCAAAGACCCCAATCGAAACTCAAAGAAAGAAATCCCTAGGTGAAACCCTCAGCCAAGCCTCTTCCCTCTCTGATTTTATCCCTTGCCGCCACAGAGACAAAAGAACCCAGCCGCGATTCAAGCCCCTCTCTCAAATCTTCAATCTCGGTCCTGAAAACCTCAAGCTTCCCTTTCTCTCCCCCGGATTTCTCGGCTTCACCACTCTCACCTCTGATTCGAATCCTCTTCGCCCTCTACTCCTTGGTTTCCTCTCAAAACTCCTCGTCTCTCACCATTTTTGCCTCTCCTTTCAGACTCACTTTCTCTCTTTTTCTGACTCAAATGAGCTCCCCCTTTTTTAGGGTTTGCGAATAGGTTTAGATAAACCCACGGGAACTCTATGATTTTAGTAAACTTTATGATTTTTGGCCACGGGAACCTATATACCGTGGCCAAAAATGATATTTGGCCACGGGAACCTAAATCGCGTGGCCAAAAATCATTTTTGCCACGGGAATTTGGATTCTAATTCTAAACTCTAAAATTTTTTGCCACGGGAATCTAAATCCCGTCGGCTAAAATGATTTTTGGCCACGAAAATTTGGGTCCCATCGGCTAAAATGATTTTAGCCACGGGAATTTTGATGGCGTTTGTAAACCCTATGATTTTTTGCCACGGGAACCTAAATACCGTGGCCAAAAATGATTTATGGCCACGAGAATTTAGATTCCGTCGGCTAAAACGATTTTTGACCACGGGAATTTTTTCCCGTCGCCAATTTTTGTCGCAAAAAATGAAGATTGTTGTAGTGCTAGAACAGTTAAGAAGGTTGAATAACCCCACAATCTTATATACTAGATAAATCAATTACCAACGATGATCAAAAATCTTTAACAGGTAGTTACTATCTCTTTCTGTTATACTGTCAAGTTGTTGTCTGCTATTTTGCTTATTCTTGGCTATTATTTGCATTCCATTCTGTAAAGTATGTACATCAGTGCCCCTAGGAATATTTTAAATTTCATAATATTATTAATTGTGGTTTATGGTGAAGGAAGTTTAAGTTCTATTTGTGTATATCATTGGTGCACTTGAGGTTGCCATAGATATAGACATTCTCCCTAATGAGTTCTATTTTTTCTTTCTACTGGCTCCTTTTGAAATACAACTTACTATTGATGGTGATGGGGTTTCTAAAGGTATTTGCATTCTTTTTTTTTATCTCAGCTTCAATCAACTTTAATTGTAACCACAATGCTAAAATGTGTGATGTTGGAAGATACATATTATGCACTTCACAAGTTGACTCCATGTAAATGGTAATAAGCTTATGAACTCTATGAATTATCTAGTTTTCAGAGTATTCATTACTCATCCATCTAAACAATAACTTATTAACTAGTTAACTTCATTTTCTGGTATTCAGACCATCTGTTTTAGTGGAAAATTCTAAGAACCTGTCATATGTAGAGATGGATGCTAAAATAGGAAACAACAACATGAGAGGCTCTCAGCTTGAAGGGAGTATATGTAACAAAGGAACAATTAGTCAGAACTAAAAGAAAAAGGAAATGACATGCACAATTATTTTCTGAGTTTAACTTTTGACTAAAACATTTGTTTCACTGGAAACAAGACTGACAAAAACTATGTTGCAGTATGGCAAGCAGTGATGTACTTCCCTGCTTACTCTCTCCTAAATATTTTGCAAAGTATATTGGTGTTGATCCTTTCGATGCAGTCCATTTCCATGCAAACGATATTTTACATGAAAAGTTTCCTCCATGTAAAATTTTCCTACTTTTTCAATGTTTTTATTTGCATTGTATAATTTTTTTCCCCTGCACTATTTTAAACAAAAACAAACGGAGCCTTATCGAAAATAAATAAGATAATTATCTATAAATAAATAAAGATCATCTCTTCTGCAAACCCTTTCTGAACAAAATAGCTGCAAATCAAATACATAAATGTTCAAAAACAAATAAACATGCTGTCACTTCAAAATTGATGCTGGAAGGGAAAGTTAAAGAAATGGATGCACACCTTTACCAGGAGCCTGAGAACCCAACTGTGAAGTATTTGAAGCCTGTGATCCACCATCAGCCAACTGAGTAAAATCTTAAGGTTTCGCAGAAGATGCCTGACATAAAGAAATTAAATATTTAAGGCATCCAAAAGTACATAGCATGAATGCAGGATTGAACAAAATTCCAACTGCTACCCATTTCCCAAAAGGAAAACAGTACAACATCTAATGCATGAGCATACATATAAATGAAGAGTTCGTAAAAATGAAGCAAACTAACGAAAATTGTCAAGTGTAGCAGTAGTTAGCATTTTAAGGTAAAAGTGCAATAGAAGGTTGCCAGAAACTAGTGGCACTAATTATGGCATTCAAAACAACAAATCACATGGACAAGTCACAACAAATTTGATCCGGACAATGTAAAGCTAGAGGGGAAAGACAATGTGGGCTGAAGATTGCCGATAGGAGTTGCAATTGGGTGACCAAAACTCAATTAGATGATAGAATGTGCCTGATTACTGTATTTAACTCCTAGTTACAGATTGAAACTAAACCAACTAACACCACAATAAACATAGAATTACAACAATCACCAGCTACCAGCTGGTGGGCATTAAAATAACAGTAACATGATAAGCTCAATGGCACATACATATGTCTCAAAAGCATTTACTCTTGGCACTTTTCCATTTCACATGCCTTTTAAGACTTAAACACAACATCTAAAAAATAAGGCAATCCAACATTTTAGTCCAAGGTTTCGGAACTATTCCCTAATTTTTCGGGGATAGATAGAAACAGAGAACCTATCAGCTCAGTTATGTCAAGCAGCATTATTTGTGAGAGCACTCTTCCTTGCACTGGAGAAACTGCCTACAATTTTCTAGCTTCAAGCAATCATTACCAAAGGCTCCATTAGTTTAAGGCACAGAACAACAAAATAATTTACCCGACAGAACTACAACTTTGTGGTACACTTTTTCCTTACAACTCCCTCATTCTTTAACGCCAACTAGGACTGCATTGTGCACACATCAGCGATAGCAAGAATAAGGTAAGCCAGCAAAACGTAACATGAGTTTCATCGTTCATGATCTACTGATGTCATGTTCCTGAAGTACCGATGCCCACATCAATAAAATCTAAGCTTACTATGCAGTTGTGCGGGTTCCAACAACAGAAAGTGGTGAAGCTTGTCATAAAAAAGGCAAATGTTCCAAAGACCCAATTGAATCGAACACAAAAAGTATGTATTCAAATACTTTACCATATCGAGCCTACCATGCATCAACGAACACCACTGCTTTGGTATTAGTCCATATGACAAGCAAAATATCCCCAACAAAACTAGATATAAAATTAATGTCGCGGAATTTTTTTTTTAAAATATTACATTTTAGACAGACAAAACACCACAAGGCGACAATATAGACATCAACAAACCAAATAAAAAGCAATCCACGCCGGATGATAAGAACTATTTAAATTAAATGCAAAACCAATAAAAGTTTTTTTTTTTTTTTTACTGGTAAAATCCACAACAGAAATTCAGAGAAGACAAATAAAAACGTTGCAAAGAACAAGGAAACAGAAATTAGGAGGTGGAACCAGCACTTACATTGCATTCAGCAAATCCAAACCTGAAATAAACATAGACCATGATAGCAAAATTTAAGGAAAACCAAATCAAAGAATAGAAAATTGACACCATCGCAAATATAAGAACAGACTTAAATCAACCAATTAAGAAAAACTCATTAAAGACCAACAGAGAAGACAGACCCAGATCAAAGAAAGGTTAAAAAAATTAAGAAGAATAGATACCCGAGTCAAGGCAACAGCAGCACAGGTGAGCTTGAGACGATTCTTGAGGAAATTCTAGTACTCCTCGGAATCAATGGGGACGTTGGGTGGAGACGAATTTGAAAGCTTAGGAGGTGGAGGAGGAGGGTCCTTGATCGCCTAACTTCCCTCTCTTTTGTGTCTCCGATTTTGCGGAGACGACGGGGAAGTGAATGAAAGACGAAAGACACCGTGGCTCATTCAAAACTATTTTTTCTTCGATAAATCTCCCTTGCGGGGAGAATATTTCTGCCATTTGCCGGAAATCGCCTAAGTTCCCTCTCTTTTGTGTCTCTGATTTTGCAGAGATGAGGGAGCGAACGAAAGAGGAAAGACACCGCGCCTCTCTTTTTCTCTTCGATAAATCTCGTTCACATTACTTAATTACAATTATTTGCTTTCGACCGTAGGATGACAGACGTGCCAGTTGCCGCTCATCCACGGCTTCCTCATGCCAAAGATGATTTTACTTAAATACCCTTTAAATTAAAATTTATAATCAAATAAATAATTTTTATTAAATAAACTGAAAATATCTACTTCATCTTACCCATTTTAGTTTTTATAATTTAATTCTCATGTTTTATTAATATTTTCACGTTTTGATTACGTTACAAATGTAACAGACCCTTGTTACAATAACAACATCCCATATATATGTATAGAGATGTTGTTATTGTAACAAAAATTTATTACGTTTGACAAATAACAAAACACTAAAAAGATGGAAATGCATTGAGCAATGAATCATTGAATGATCAATTAAGTTGGGCAAACTAGGCATATCATCTTATATTAATAATACCTCAATATTATGTTGTAAACAAAAATTTATAAGGTTATTTAAGTCATTTCAGAACCTACTCCTTTGACTAACCCATACCCGTTTCCAACAGGATTTGAGAGAAATCATTGTAGAATTCTTTTAATTTTTGGTTCCATCAATGGCGTTGGGCAATCCTAAGGCGAGGTTCGTTGATGTCTGCTCTGGATACTATCATCCTGGGATATACTATGACGCAGCAATTCCAAGCTGCCTGAGTCAATTCCAAGCTGCTGCGGGCAAGCATTTGCTGCAAATACAAAGAACCCAGAACGAGAATAGCTCAGATTCCTTCTGAAAACGGCATCGAAGGCGAATATAAAAGAGAAGAATAAGAAGAAGAAGAAGCAGATGATGAAGCTGAAGAAGAAGAATCGCTTCTCTCTAATGATACCGCATCTTGTATCGCTGGTTGCTGGGCAAATGATTACTCTTGGCACCCACAGCGGTACAGTTCACATCCTCGATTTACTCGGTAACGTGGTGATAATCCCCTCTTTGTTTGCCTTCTCAATTTTACTGTCCCGTCCCACACCTTTTTCGGTTTAATTTCTACACTTGTCACAGTGCTGTGAACATCAGCATCATTGTGTGTTTAAAGTTTTCTAGTGGATCTGGATTGAAAATTGAAAATTGTGATCCGATGAGGTCAATGTGATCCGAGCTTTTTCCAGTTTTCTAAAGTTTTCTAATGCATCTGGATTGAAAATGTGATCCGATGAGGTTCAGGTTAATTATGTGTTTAAACTTCAAATCAATTATGATGGGTTTATTGTGCAATTTCTGAATCGTATGGTTTTCTTCATAGTAAGTCATCTCTATTTCTATTATTGTAGCTGTCTTTTTCCAGGTTTCATGATCATCAAGGGAGAGTGTGTCAATGTGAAATAAAATTTAAGGCATACAGATGTATAACAAAATCAAAATATCAGTTTGCCATCAAGCATACTACTAATCGGTGGGTTGGTTTTCTTCCAAGTGTTGTACCAAGCACCTGAATTTGAGGATGTAGGCATTAACACACTTGGTTTTTCAAAACTTGATCTCATATTTTTCATGTCATCTGATTGTATTGGTGTATAAGACCTTTCCTAAGGTCAAACATTTTCTATGGCGTTGTTTGGCAAGTGGGATCCTCTCGAGTGTTGATCTGCTTTGATGACAAGTTTCTGTAGAAGTTTTATGTCGTCGTTGTGGAACAGCTCCTGAAACTTTAGACTACATTTTTCTTCATTGTTCTTTTGCTCGTGCTGTGTGGTTTGATTCTCAACTCTCTCTATTGGCTCCTGGGGATTCCTCTCAGTCTTTCTCTCAATGGTTCACCAGATTCTGTACCATGAAATCTCATTTTACTAAAGCTTTTAGTTTGGCTACTCGACATTTCAAGGAATTGAATATGCTACGGTTCATCGTTTGGATTCTGGTTTTCAGTGTTTTCAGTTTCTAGAAGATGCTCCAATTTTATCCCAGCCTACGGCTTGGTCTCTCCACCACCAGGGGTCGTCAAGATTTACAGTAGCATTGGTCTTGTTTGCAGAGATCATTTGGTTTCACCTTTGTTCGTTGATGCTGAGGATATGTGCTTCTCTTCTGTTGTGGTTGGCGAAGCTTTGGCAATCCGGAAGGCTTTGCTTTTGGCGATTCAACATGGTTATTGGCGGGTGGATATTGAATCCGACAGTTTGGAGGTGGTGCTGGGTTTTCAGGGGACGGCTCCAATTGCTGATATGTTTTTGAACGTTGTTATTAAGGATGTTATCCACTGTTTGTCTTCTCACTGCACGGTTTCTTTTTGTCATGTTTCTCGAAGTGGAATTTTGTAGCTCACTCGGTTGCTAAGCAAGCAATTCCCGGTTCTGGTTTATTATGGTGGGATAAAACTTCGGAATGGGTGGTTGCTTTATGTAATTCTGATGGTGGTCCTATTGTAACTGATGTGAATGAATAGAATGTTTCATTACCAAAAAAAAAAAAAATGAGAATGACTTCAGATTAAGGGTGTCAACGGGCCGGTCTGGGTCGGTTTCGGTCCGGACTGAACCGGTGTCGGGTTTTATAAGCCCAGCCCAAAACATGTCCATTAAGAGTTCGGGCTGGGGTGGGCTGCGCTGGACACAATAACTAACGGGCTGGTCCGGTGTCGGTTTGTTATCGGGCTGGGTTTATTGAGGTGATTTCGGATTGGTTCGGTCCGGATCTGACTTATCAGGCTTATCGGGCTTCTTTTATATGTAAACTATATAGCCTATTTTATTATTTCTATCTATAAAATTAGCATTATTCCTTCCATATGTATGTAATTTAATAAACTATAACAATTAACATAATCTTTTCAACTATAGATTCACATAATCTTCTAGATCATGAAGTGAACTCTAATAGTGTAACACAATCTATTAAAATTTAAAACCATTAAAATTAAGAAATTGGGCCCGAACGGACCTTATCGGTGTTCGGGTCGGGTTTTATTGGTTTGGGCTAATTCGGGCTTCTTAACGGACCGGTCCGGTTTGGTTTCGATTTGGGCTGAAACGATGTTGGGCTTTACAAGCTCAGACCAAAACCTGTCCATTAAGGCTCGGTCCGTGCTACCGGGCCGGGCCCAGTTTTGACACCCTTACTTCAGATGGTATGGGTATTGGATTAGTGAGGATCATAATATGGTATGCAATAGATGGATTCATTTACTAAAGTTACAAAAATTATTCTAAACATAGTTATACCATCCATTTCTCATTCTATAATCTATTTTTTATTATAACTACCAAACAACTTTTTATTTTTGATCAAAAATGATTTTTCAAAATAATTTTTGATAAACAAATAGAAAAACAGAAATAGAAATAGATCCAAACTAAACCTACTTACTAATGGAGACTGAATCTCACATAAAGGGATGAAAATGGATATCAAAGAAACCACCTAAAAGGAAAGGGAAATATCGGAGAACAAGAAGAGAAGAAAGAAGTTGTCAATCTAGCAAGGGAGAAAGGGAACTCAAAGAGAGAGAGAGATCAGAAGGATACCGTAGGGAGGGAGAGAGCCGAGAGAAAGAGAGAAAGAAAGGCCACGTTGCTTTGCTTTTCTTTTCTTTTCTTTTCTTTTTTAATTCTTCATTCCATCACTTTCATTAATAAAACTGTCTTTAAATAAACTTACAATCCGAATTAGAGTATAACTCTGAAGACTAATAAGCAAAATAGAATCCTAAACTAACAAAAAAAAAACTGAATTATAACTCACGTGTAAAGGAGGGGAATGGGGGCCCATTATAATAGAAAATAATAAAATAAAATAAAAATAAGACTCCTAAGCCTAATTAGACTCTAACTACTAGAAGTGTGTCTATTTATTAGGAATCACACTCTTATTACAATTCCTAACTAAATGAAAAATAAAATTAGCAAATAAACAAACCCGTGTATATGTGCTCCACGCCACCTCTAAAATAAACCAAAATCAATAGAATTAAAAGTTGCTAAGAAATCTAAATTAAATCTTAAAAAGATTCCTATCCAACGGATCTTGCCCTGCATCAATTCTCTCCCTCTTAAAAAAATTCGTCCTCGAATTTTGTAGAGACGACAAAATAATCTTGTGGAAGACACAGCCAACGATAGTCCGTAACGAAATCCTAGGGACCTGCGAATGTCAATAGAAATAATCCATTTAGATATAGAGCTATACACGGAACATGTGGCATTATACAGGAGTGTGTTACTGATGGATAAAGACTGGATTCTCAAAATTTTATTTTCGCATGGGCAGATTGTAGATATTGCTCATTGGCTAAGATTTGGTATTTTTTTTCTCCCTATATTAAGTATTAAGAGTTAAATGGGTTAAAGGGATGGGTCATAATTATTACGGAAAAATAACGTGGCCCAACAATCATTTATATATTTTCCCAGTAGTAATTCTAAGTGCTATTGCCCTTCTCTTTCATTTTTCTTCTTCTCCCCTCTTTGGCCATGGCGGCATAGCTCCTACAAGGCTTCTTTTAGAATGATATTTTTCTACTTCGGTCCCCAAATGCTTTATTGTCATTGTAATTTCATTAGGAATAGGGTTCTCTGAGCAAGAGGATGGGGAATTAAAGATACACTAGAGAGAGGCACAGCAGTTCATATCAAGGGGGCGGTCATGGGGCGGAGAAGAAAGAGAATGACAAGAAGAAAGAGATAGAGATATTTTGCATCATGGGACGGAGAAGAGAGGCCGTCAAAAAGAAAGAGAGAGAACATTGGCATAGTCTATGGGAAAAAAATCGTCTGTAACACTCTGTTAGAGCAGAGTGCATCTTGACTATTGAAAGAGCATAAGTCACATCACCTGATGCTCTCTCAATGGTCAGGATCAGAATTGCTACACCAAAGTGCTACAGACAATCCTGACCCTAGCCTATGAGTCCGGATCACCTGCACTTACTAGAAGAGTTATTATAGAAGAGTTATTATAACTCTTCTAGTACGCTCTTTGGACAACAAGTGTCCCATGGAGTTAACAGTGCTAATTTCTGTTAGCTAATTAAATTCTATTTTTTTAATTCTTTTATTTAGGTAATTGATTTGATGAATTGAGAATCACAATTTTTTAGGTAAGTAATCTATTAGAAAATAAAACTCTTAATCATTTTTAAGGTAAGTAAATCAATTAGAAATAAAACTCTTAACAATTCAAAAAAGAAAAGAAAAAAAGAAGAGATAAAATCTAACAAAACTCACGCTTAGAGCTTTATTAAAAAACATAATCTATTAGAAATAAAACTCTTAACTTAGAGATAAAACTCTAATAAAACTCACTGTTAGAGTTTTATCTCATTAAAAAAAAAATGTGATTTTCCTTTTCACTCTCTCTTCAACTTTTTTTTTTCTTTAGATTTTGTTATTTTAATTCAACAGCTTTATCTCATTAGAAAAAAGAAAAATTTCTTCAGATTTTGTATCAGAGTTAATTTTTTTTTTAATTTATATTTTTTTTTATCCATTACTTCCTCATCTTTGCTTCTTGCGTACATCATTCTTTATCAATCTTTGCCATCTCCGTTTTTGTTTGCAAACGATTATGAGTACAAGCTTCTACTAGAAAGGGCTAAACACCAAGAAATGGTTAAAAGTTTTTTTTCCTAATTGATTTATTTACCTTAAAAATTGTTAAGAGTTTAATTTCTAATAGATTAAGTTTTTTTTTAATGAGATAAAACTCTAATAGTGAGTTTTATTAGAGTTTTATCTCTATTTTTTTTTTAAATCGTTAAGAGTTTTATTTCTAATTGATTTATTTACTTTAAAAATGGTTAAGAGTTTCATTTCTAATAGATTACTTACCTAAAAAACATGATTACCAATTCATTAAATCAATTACCTGAATAAAATGAATTAAAAAAATAGAATTTAATTAACTAACCGAAGTTGGCACCATTAACTCCATGGGACACTTGTCGTCCAAAGAGCGTACTAGAAAAGTAATAACTCTAACTCTTCTAGCCTCTCCTGTTTGCTCAAAGAGATTTTCCCATTTCATTAATATATCTTTTCCATAAAGAGAAACCTTTTTTTATAGCAAATATTGTTGGCTGATACTTGTTAGCGAATAAAAAAAAACTCTTTGGAAGCATGATATTTGAATATACTGAATTAAAGCACGCATTCCAGTTTCATTTTGAATATATAAAAAAAAAAAAGGTATACATAAAATGAGTGTCATGGAGAAAGATGTTGAGATGTTGAGATCCCAATTAATAAATTCAATTTTCTACAATATCTTACTCATCCTCAATCAAAGTTTCTTGAAGAATAAATTTGATGTAAACATAGAATTATGAACCAACCCTCTTCCCTTCTTTTGTTTCTTTGGAAAATACTAATATGCCTATGCGAAAATAAAATAACACCAACGATCAGTATCCATCAGATTGCACAAAATTGAATGATATTTTTCTGCTTCGGTCCATAAATGCTTTATTGGGATTGTAATGTCTTTAGGAATAGGGTTTTCTGAGCAAGAGGATGAGGAATTAAGGATACACGGGAGAGAGACAGCAGTTGATATCATGGGGCGGAGAAGAGAGACTTGTACCTTAGGTGGTCAAATTTGTTTCAGTTTCCACTTTGTGTGATTTGTATTAGTTTTTATATTTCAGGAATTTGAGCTTGAGTTCTGTAATTTTCATTTATATAGTACATATTTGTGTGTTTGTATGAAAATTCATGTATCATATGTGACAATGGTTCATGAAATCGGTATGGGATGATAATTTCTATCAGTTTTGGACATAGCTGGTTTCAATCTGATACTGATTTCTAATCGATAATAGCTTCAATATCACCCTGGATCATCCAATCTGATTTCATATCCATTATTATTATTATTATTATTATTTTTTTAAAGAAAATATCTGCAACACCTTTTATAGTTTATCTTAATTTCATCTACCTCCATTGTTTGCAATAATATCCCTAACATTTTTTTTCTTTTGAAAATTGTATACATCAGACCCCATATTTAAAACTTGTTGCTTAACCCCTGATGTGATATCATATTAATTTAATTAATGAGAGAACTATCCTTTGAGGATTGAGGAAAGTTAGGAAATATAAATATTAGCTTTTTTTTTTCTTTTCATTTTTGTGAAAATATTTTCTTTTTTAGCACAGTGACCAAGGCTTTGTCTGAAGGACACGGAGCTCCTGACCGCCATGACCAAGGCCGTCATTGACGTTGCTCAGACCCGATCGATCCTCCAGAACCTCGTGTTGGGTTGGTGTCTTGTATTCTGTGGGGTCCACGTAATTATAAGGGGTAGTATTTGTATTAGGGTATGAGTTTATTACATGTATGTAAGTAAACTTATAATTGTAGTGGGATTAGGGTTTCTAGGTTTCCCTATATATTGTCTCTGTGTGGAAAAACCTAAGTAAGGTCTGAGCAAAGGAGGATACTGTGTCAGGTGGAGAGAATTGTAGAGAGTTTTCTTGGCAATAAAGAATCTCTGTTTCTTTGTGGTGGAGGTAGGCATTCCAGATTGAGTGCTGAACCACAGCAAATCCTGTGTTGTGTTTGCTTGATCTTCGTTTCTTTCTCGTGGTTACGCGTTCATCCCTATCAAGTGGTATCAGAGCCAAGGTTCGATAAATCGATCAGTGATCTAGGAGAAAGAGAGGGAACGGGTAAGAGAACAAGAAAAAAGGGTGAGTTTTTTTTACGTTTTTTTCTCTATATTCCTTAGGAAAAGTTAAAGAATTAAAGAAAAAAAAAAAAAAAGGTGATCATCATTACCGTACAAGAAGAGGGAGGTTTTTTTAAGAAAAAAAAAACTAAATTGCATTCTCTGTACGGTAATGTGGTGAAAAAAAGAAAGAAAAAAAAGATCGTACGATTCGGTGTTCGTACATTGTATCATCCAAAGAAAAGGGGAAAAACATAGAGGTTATTGTCCCAAGGGTTTTTGGGTGCTACGGTTTCATTGGAAGACACAGATCGGGCAGATTCGGTGTCTTTGATATCGATCGGACAGTCTTGTGCAAGATCAACGGTGATTGAAGCTCTTGAAAGTTGATGGCAGGCACAGAAGGTAAAGATCGAGTTAATAGAATAGCGACGAAGGGTTCAAATTTCTCCATTGAACCTTTTAATGGCTATAATGATTTCACCTTGTAGCAACAACGGGTGAAGAATATTCTTACGCGGGAGGGGACTGTTAAGGTTCTCAAGAAGAAATCCGACAAGCCAGAAAAGTTGACAGATGATGAGTGGCTAGAATTAAGGGATCTGACAAATAGTACGATTCAATTGTTTTTGGCGGATAATACTCTTCGTGAGGTCATTGGTTTGGAGGATCCAGAAGAAGTTTGGACGAAGTTGGAGAGCAGGTACAAGTCCAAATCGTTGACAAATCGATTGTTTTTTAAGAAACAATTATATGGCTTTCGTTTGTCAGATGGAGTGAAATTTGAGGTGCATATTGATGAGTTCAACAGGATTCTGACGGAGTTGTCTGCTCTTGATGTGAAGATCGAAGAGGAGGACAAGGCACTTATCTTGTTGGCATCATTGCCTCATTCAATTGATCACATTGTGACTACACTGTTGTTTGGTAAGGATACTCTCAAACTTGACGATGTTATTACTGCTTTGCTAATGAATGAGACACGGCGGAAAAATAGTAGTGAGGGGACGTCAGATGAGGGTAGTGCCTTGGTTACAGTTGGTGGTCAGGGTAGAGGAAGATCAAATGGGAGACAAGAATATGGCAAGAATAGGGGTCGCTCCAAGTCACAAGGTCGCAAAATAATTTGTTATTATTGCGATGAGGAAGGTCACATAAGATGGAATTGTCCAAAGCGTAAGGAGGATAAAAAGAAAAAGGAAGACAAGGAGAGTGAAGCAAAATCATCTACTGCTGGTGTCACAGAAGAATGGAGTGATGGAGATCTCCTTCTCACTACTTCATCAGGTACGAATACTTCAGATTGGATTTTAGATTCAGGTTGTTCGTTTCATATGTGTTCAGTTAGAGAACAGTTTGATACATATCATGAATGTGATAAGGGTACAAGTCGGGAATGGCAAATTATCTGAAAGCAAGGTTGTCGGGATTGGGACCGCACGAATCGCATGTTTGATGGGATTGTGCGAACTGTAACTGGGGTTAGACATGTGCCGGACTTAAGGAAGAATTTAATTTCATTGGGAACACTGGATGCGAGAGGCTACAGGTGTTCATCTGAAGGTGGAGTTCTTAAGGTCTCCAAAGGGGCCATGGTTGTGATGCAGGGACAGATGGTTGGCGATCTATACAGACTTGCAGGGAGTGTTGAAACAGATGGTGCTTCTGTTGGAACTCAGGCAAGAAGTACAGATGGAAGACAGAAGATGCAAAAAGTTCAAGTTGTGAACAAGTGCAGATCTGGGAAGAAGCGAGTATCTTTTGCTTTGGATTTTGTGAGTGGAAGTGATCTCTCCGGTGATGCTGCAGCAGTGGGAGAGATGGAGACACATCACATCGTGCGGCGGTGAGCTGTACGGGACACCCGGACGGGGTGTGGGCTATGCTGGTTTGGGTGTAGCGGTTTGACAGAGACAGATTTACAGAATCAACATCAACGAGTTTTCTTCAAGGTGGTTTGCAGAATTCAAGCCAGATGGAGATTTTTGGGTTGGTGTCTTGTATTCTGTGGGGTCCACATAATTATAAGGGGTAGTATTTGTATTAGGGTATGAGTCTATTACATGTATGTGAGTAAACTTATAATTGTGGTGGGATTAGGGTTTCTAGGTTTCCCTATATATTGTCTCTGTGTGGAAAAACCTAGGTAAGGTCTGAGCAAAGGAGGATACTGTGTCAGGTGGAGAGAATTGTAGAGAGTTTTCTTGGCAATAAAGAATCTCTGTTTCTTTGTGGTGGAGGTAGGCATTCCGGATTGAGTGCTGAACCACAGCAAATCCTGTGTTGTGTTTGCTTGATCTTCGTTTCTTTCTCGTGGTTACACGTTCATCCTTATCACCTCGGCGAACTCCCAAACCACAAGACCGTCGACGTCGTGGTGAGACGTAGAATGCTTCGGTTTTTCCATCCTCAACAACTCATCCACAGTATAAGGGAAAACAGGAGTTTCGCTCCTCTGTTTTCTTTTCTTTTTATTTAAAACCCAACGACGTTTCTTTCCATAATCTCTGGCAACGGCAAAACCAATCATCGTTTTCTCTCTTGTGCCGAATAAACTTTTAGGTATTCCAAACGGCGGCAAAACCAATCGAGTTTTTCTGAACTGATTGAGCTTTTAATTTCACCCATTTTTAACTTTCTCTTCTGGTTGGGGTTCGTGGTTGTTAATTTATAGGGATCCTAAATCGACGAGGATTCGATTCAAGTGTTTTCTCACATTTCTATGAACTATGGGGATCCACATTCTCTCCTCCCAGAGGTTCGAAAGGAGAGACGGCAACCTCCTTAATTCGGGAGGAGTGGATTTGGATACTAAAGCCGCCAGCTTTGTGGATATTTGCAGTAAGTACACTGGAAGCTGAAGAAAAAGACAAACACAGAGAACAACGACGAAATAGAACAAGAAGAAGATGTAAGAAAAATTACAATCCATATGTATGTCTATGCAGAATAAGATTCGACATACCCGTAGTGTAGGGATCTGTTCCAGCCGGTGTCCATCCAACCGATGTGTCCTCTTCTGATTCACTCTGATACGTCCATAACATAAAGAACATAAAGAACAAGTTCACAAGGAAAGATCCGAAAGTTAATGTATGGCCATATATCAGGTTATAATTCTAAAATGGCTTGCCAAGTGGCAATATGGGCAAAGTGGGAGAATGTGAGTAAGTGGCCCACATGCCACTATCCATTTTGGTATCCCCTATTAGGAGAGTTATGAGCATCGGATCTGGGTACCACATGTCCCTCAGATCCGAAGCTCATAACTCTCCTAATAGGGGATACCAAAATGGATAGTGGCATGTGGGCCACTTACTCATATTCTCCCACTTGGCCCATATTGCCACTTGACAAGCTATTTTAGAGTTATAACCTGATGTATGGCCATACATTAATTTTCAGATCTTTCTTTATGGACTTGTTCTTTATGTTCATGATAAAACTCCCAACCCATGAATCATGGCGGTGCATGTCCCAGTATTAAAGTACAATGAAAACACTTCCTTCCATGTATTACAATAGATTATTTATTTTACGATGAACCTCAATTGTGACTACCCTACTTTATAGAATCAATTCAACAATCGATTCAAGGGTCAACTTTATTGCCTTGAAAACTTTATAGACATCTGTCATTACAAAACTTTATGTATACAACAAAATAAATGACAGAAAATAACTTTATTTCGAATCGTCAAAATTTTATATTGCAATATCATAAATAAAACATTCAAAAAACTTAATGATTTACATAGTCCCTTATGATCCACGTGAACTACATACACCTTGGGCAGAAACCCTTTAGTGAAAGGATCAACTATCATATCATTAGTGTCAATATGTTCTATTTGAACACAACGAACTCGAATGTATTCTTTAACAACAAAATACTTTATCTCAATGTGTCGGCAGCGACTCACTGAGCATGTGTTGTTAGAGAGACGTACTGTTGCAGTATTATCACAGTAGATCCTTATAGGTCTTTCAATAAAACTTTATGACCTCAAAACTGTGATAAACTACCTCAACCATAATGCCTGAGAAATTGCTTTATAGCACGCCACCACTTCCGCTTCAATAATAAAAGAAGTTGTCTTAGGTTGCTTTACGCTGCGCTAAGACACTACTCCTCTAACAAACAAAAATGAAGCCAGAAGTATACTTCCTTGTATCTCCACATTTAGCAAAATCTGAATCTGAATAACTGATTAGCTTCAAAACATCAACATGTCTATATATGAGCATGTGATCCTTGATGTCTTATAGATACCTCAGTACTTTCTTTGCTATTGTCCAATGTGGCAAACCAGGGTTCTTTCAAAACCTACCTAATACTCCCACTGAATATGAGATGTCAGGTCTGATACAGACCTGAATATACATCAAATTGCTTACTACTGATGCATAAGGGATATTTTGCATTGTCTGCTATTTCAGATTGGTCTTCGGACATTGCTCCAGACTAAGTCTGTCGCCTTTAACAAGAGGTGCTACACTTGATGAATATTGCTTCATCTTGAACCATTTTAAAACTTTGTCAATATAACCTTTTTAGGACAGTCCTAAGGTCTTAAGAGACTTGTCCATATGAATCTCTATGTCTAAGACATTGGAGGCTTCACCCATATCATTTATGTCAAAGTTTTGGGTCAAGAAATATTTAGTCTCGTATAGCATCCCTAGATCATTGCTAGCTATAAGAATGTCATCCACATATAATACAAGTATGGTAAAACTAGTTCCCTTGATCTTTATGTAAATGCATTGATCAGCTCGATTCTTCACAAAATCGTAAGAAGTAATCGTGCTATCAAATTTCAGATACCACTATAGGGAAGCTTGTTTCAATCCATATATGGATCTCTTAAGCTTGCATACTAGATGATCACCTTTATCCGAAGTAAAAACCTACAAGTTGATCCATGTATACCTCCTCAATCAGATCACCATTCAAAAATGCCATCTTGACATCCATCTGGTGCAGCTCAAGATCATAGTGAGCCACCAGTGCCATAATGATCCCCAAAGAATCTTTTCTAGACACGGACGAAAAGATTTCTTTATAATCAATGTTAGCCTTCTGATTATAACCTTCTGTCACAAGTCGAACCTTGTATCTTTCAATATTGCTATGTGATTCCCTTTTAGTTTTGAAAACCATTTACACCCTACAGTAAAGGTGTCCTTAGGCAATTCTATAAGTTCCCATACTAGATTCTTTGACATAGTTTCCATTTCATCCTTCTTGGCATTATGCCATAAAATGGTATCTATACAACCCATAGCCTATGAAAATAATATCGGATCATCACTTATTCCAATATTAGTTTCATAGTTTTGGATATACACTTCATAATCTGAAGGGATTGCCGATTTTCTCTCTTTCGATGATCTCCTTAAAACTTGTGGTTTAGGATTGGTTTCTTGATTCTGGACCACAGGTTCAAACGACAACTGGTTCTTGATGTGGTGTATCCTAATGTGGTAATTCATCATAAACAGGTAGTGTTGTTCATGAACCACATGTACCACTGGTAAAGGGAAAAATCCTTGACCACCAGATGTAGAAGGAATTGTCGATACATCTTGTTCTTTGGACTTAATGTTTCGACTCTGCATACTCCCACTGTTGTCGTCATCCTCTAGAAACTTGGCAACTTTAGACTCTACAATGGTAAGACTATATGAGGGACAATAAAACTTACAACCTTTAAATCTTTCAGAATAATCAATGAAATATCCACTGATTGTTCTAGGGTCCAACTTCTGAAGAAGTGGATTATAGACTCTTATTTTGGCTTGACAGCCCCATATGCGAGTATGCTTCAAACTAGGTTTCCATCCATTCCACAACTCAAAAGGAGTTTTAGGAACCGACTTGGATGGTACCCTGTTTAAGATATATACCGCTATTTTAAGAAATTCACTCCACAATTTCAGAAGTAGATTAGAGTTACTAATCATACTCCTGACCATATCCATAAGTGTACGATTTCTTCTTTCAGCAATGCCATTTTGATCTGGAGATCTAGGCATGGTATATTGTGGTACAATACCTTGCTCTTGAAGATACCATGCAAATGGGCCAGGTCTTTGACCATATTCTATGGTTCTACCATAGTATTCTCCACCTCTATCTGATATTACGATCTTAATCACTTTTTCAGTCTGTTTCTCTACTTCTGTCTTGAAGTTCTTAAAGGCTTCTAATGCCTCATCTTTATGAACTAAAAGATAGATATACATGAATTTAGAATGGTCATCAATGAAGAAGATAAAGTATCTCTGATCATTCAGACAAGGAGTGGAAAATGGGTCACAGATATCTGTATGTATGATTTCTAGTAGTTCAGTTGACCTTCTGGCACCTTTCTTTATTTTGTTAGTCTGCTTTCCCTTGATGCAGTCCACACATAACCCTAGATCAGTGAAATCAAGAGTCTTAAGGATTCCATCATTCACTAATCTTTTAATTTTGTCACTAGATATGTGACATAATCTAAGATGCCACAACTGAGAGGATTTCTCATTCACATTCATTCTCTTTATGCCAATATTATTTATAGAGAGTAAACTACTTTCATATGTTGGATCTAGATTTAAAAGAAATAAACCATCAACTAAAGAACCTGAACCGATGAATACATCATTTTTTTTAAATCCTTATTTCTGTACTAGAAAAATTAAACACATAACCCAAAGGTGTTAATCTAGAAAACAGAAATCAGATTCTTTACAAAAGATGGAACTTAAATGGTTTCTCCTAAATCCAACACATATCCAGATTGCAATATCAATCTATAGACACCTATAGCTTCCACTTAAGATTTCATCCGATTTTTTGAATGGATATGTCTCTCAGTTTCTTTCGAAAGTATTGTCTGCAGAAAGCCTTGCATGGTATTGGCCACATGGATTGATGATCTAGAATCAATCCACCAGTTATTTGAATGAGAATCAACTAAATTTGATTCATAACAAACCAAAAATCTCTGAGCTGAGATGTCCCTCATGTACATGATGTAGTTACACACATCATCCTTACCATTGTAACTTAATGAGTTTGATTTTTTCATTAGAGTGTTTACTAACATCTTGTTTGAACTCACAAATTGAGCATCAATTACCTTCATGTAGTCAATGACCTTTTTACATTTAGGAATTGATCCTTTAATGCTCTTGTCGATATTGTTCATGACAAGCATTAGGCTCAAGTGGTTAGACCGCTCCCACTTATCATAATGAGCAATTTGGACTAGCGTACTGGAATCCGTAACAGCAGCGGGCTCTTCTATATGGAGCGCCATATCCAAATCCATGCACTCTAAGGTTAAATAAATCTTCTATTTTCAATCTGAATAATTTTCCCTAGTAAGCATTGGGAGACAAATCTAGTTATAAACTGCAAACAACAATAAGAAAGTTTAGATTTATTGGCGTACAACTTTATATTGACATCAACCCACGTCAATAATCAGTAACACACTAAAATTAATTATAATCTACCTGTGGGCTAAACTTATAATCAATTTTAGTATGTGAAACTTTACACTAAGTTGATTTACATCAAACTTAAATGACAGACTGATGTATCCTACAAAATTACCTGTGGGCTAAGATTATAGTCTACATCTGTCTAGGTCTATATTAATAAGACTAGAATGCTACACTACAATTCAGAAGGTTGTTCCACACCTGTAGGCAGAAGAAGACTCCCATTGTCTTGCAGTTTCACATTCTACCTTATTCCATCTTCTCACATAAGAAAAGAATATTTTCCTATGGGGATAATATCCAGTCCCAATGCAAAAGATGCAATTTTCTGATGCCTACCACTAGAAGGGTATTTCATTCTTTTATGACACCCTTAAATAAGCACTTATATGTGTTTAAAAAATAAAACTAATTATTTTCTTGATTTTAACACAAAACTTTATTATAAGGGCATATTTGTCATCTATGACATCTTGAAAAACACACTTATATGTGTTAAAAAATAAACCTAATGATTTTCTTGATTTTTTAACACAACTTTATTATAAGGGCATTTTAGTCATTTATGACATCCTTTAAACAACCATTCATAAGTGTTAACATAAGCCTAATAATATTAAAGAGTCCTTAATGGCTTATTCTTTACTTTATGTAACACTAACTCTTAATGGCGTTTGTTACTGTCACTAAAACAGTGACATAAACAACCTTACTTTATTCCTATATTTAGTGGCGTTTATTCTATAATGTCACTAAACAGTAAGATAAATCATTCTGTTATGTATATCTATATACAGTAGCGTTCTGTCTGTAAATGTCACTAAAAGAAAACTATATTTTTTTTGCGACGTTCAGAACACACTGTTATAACAAATACAATCACTGTTCCTGATCTTTTAGTGACGTTCAGAACAAACTGTCATAAAAAGTGCAGTCACATATACAGCACGTTCGGTTCACAACTATAATATGGTGATATATAATAAAGATAGTCCAAAATTATTTAACGTGACCATCTGTATAACATAATCATTTGGTTCAAAGGCCTGGGTCAAAAGGGAAACAAAACCCAACCAAAATGATTCGTACGAGCTCAACCAATCCGATCCAACCATAATGGGCCCATATCCAGGTTAACATGTGGGTCCTCGGGTCGACCATCTGAGTCGGTCCGACCCGATCAAACTATCTAGATCGGGTCGGATCTGGCTCACCCATATATTTAATAACCTTTTTTTATTTTTTATTATTATTTAACCGACCAATGGGCCGGTCATTAAGCCCATAACTCAATAATAAAGCTCAATGATGGCATTAAACAATTAGAAAACCATTACTGTATGACTTAAAAGGTCATTAAGCTCATAACTCAATAATAAAGCTCAATGATGACATTAAATAATTAGAAAACCATTACCGTATGACTTAAAAGGTCATTAAGCCAATAACTCAATAATAAAGCTCAATGATGGTATTAAACAATTAGAAAACCATCACCGTATGACTTAAAAGGTCATTAAGCCCATAACTCAATTTCTTTATAAAATAACCAAAGATTCCTTTGAATTTACAATTCATGCCATCCTTATGTTTTCATCTTCTTCTCTCTTATCAGACCACTGAAACTTGGAACGGCGCTGAGGACCTTGCTGGAACATCCAGCAGTCCCCAACCAAAAACTGGCAAGGACGCCATTCATCGCTAGAACACCCGAAAATGGCCGGAGAGAGAGAGAGAGAGAGAGAGAGAGAGAGAGAGAGAGAGAGAGAGAGAAAAGGATTAAAATCCCACAGCATGCTTGCGGCATCCTGCTGGCTGCACATGGCCACGGTCGGCTTACCCTTACGGGTTGGCCTGCTGCGCTTAGCGCGGCCGGCAGTCTGCTCCGGCTCCAGCAGCTTCTGCAATGGCTGGCTGCCGCAAGGCCGCATCATGAACTCGGGAATGGCAGTTGGCCGGCCAAAACAATAGAAAATAAAATTTTATTTTTTATTCATTAAAACCGATTCTTAAAATCAGATCGGTGGATGGGTGGCTGAAACTCCGCTCTGATACCATAATGTAAGAAAAACTACAATCCATATGTATGTCTATGTGGAATAAGATTCGACATACCCGTAGTGTAGGGATCTGTTCCAGCCGGTGTCCGTCCAACCGATGTGTCCTCTTCTGATTCACTCTGATACGTCCTTCTACACAAACAAAAGAGAAGAGAGAGGGGAAGGATTTCTCTGCACTAACTGTATTCCCAGATAGAGAAATCCTTCCCCTCTCTCTTCTCTTTTGTTTGTGTGTGAAGGACGATCGAGTGAATCGAAGAGGACACATCGCTGGGACGACACCGGCTGGAACAGATCCCTACACTACGGCTATGTCGAATCTTATTCCACATAGACATACATATGGATTGTAGTTTTTCTTACATTATGGTATCAGAGCGGGGTTTCAGCCACCCATCCACCGATCTGTATGTCTATGTGGAATAAGATTCGACATACCCGTAGTGTAGGGATCTGTTCCAGGCGGTGTCCGTCCAACCGATGTGTCCTCTTCTGATTCACTCTGATACGTCCTTCTGCACAAACAAAAGAGAAGAGAGAGGGGAAGGATTTCTCTGCACTAACTGTATTCCCAGACAGAGAACGTGATGGAGTTCTCAATTTATATCAGTGTGCACAGGACCCTTACCCATTAGTATTTATAAACCAACCGTCTCCTTCCATCAAGGATGGACGGTGATCTGGGTACCACATGTCCCTCAGATCCGACGCTCATAACTCTCCTAATAGGGGATACCAAAATGGATAGTGGCATGTAGGCCACTTACTCACAGAAGAAGCTGGTGAGTTCATTTTTGTTTGTCCTTTTCCCCTAAAACTTCGATCGAAATTTTGTTTTATTTACCGCCATTTCTCGTTTTCTATTTTTACTAGTAAAGAGGAAAAAACGGGAGAATAATGTCGGAGGTTCCGATGTTGTTCTCTGAAGAACGAAGAAACAGAGTTGTAAATCAGCGGGGATAATTTAGTTTATTGGAACCTTGGTTAGTATTGAGCAGCTTTAGACACTTCATGGGCAATTCCAAGTATGTTGTCATTGTTGGCAACTATGGTAGTGTGTGTGAGCAGAGCAGTGGCAGTATGAACAGTCTCCATGGCAGTCTGGGCAGTCTCCGTGAAGACCAGTGCATAATGGCAGTGTTTGTGGATTTTTCTAGCTCTTCAGCATACAAAAAACATCTAAAGAGGAGAGAGAAATAAGAGAGAGAAAGTGGGCCATGTGGGCCCCACATGATGTGGCTTGCCACCTTGGCATCTGCTCATGCCAGCATGGCCGAGGCCAACGGCACCATGCCAGCAGCAAGGCAGCCTCACAAGGCCAGTAAGCAGCAAGCCTCACAAGGCCAGCCAGCAGCAACCTCACAAGGCTAGCCAGCAGCAGCAGGGCGCACAGCAGTAGTTGGCTCCCGCAAGCCCGCAAGGCTCGCAGGGCCATGCTGCGCGTGCGCTCAGCCACGGCATCGCACGGCCGCGCACAAGGCCCCACGTGTTCGACGCATTGCCTCAGTGAATAGGGTCCTTAAGACCCAATTGGAATAAAAACCCTGGATCGAGTTTATTAAATAGTTATAGAGGCCATTCGGCCAAAAGATAAGTGTTTTTTGGTCCTTTTGATAGAAGATTGATTCCAAAACCAGGGCCAAAAAGAAGCCACGAAGTCCAGATTCGAATCTGATGGCCTTTAAAAATGAGGGCTATGGTGTAGTGCACGTTAAGATCCATGCGCGAGCTCTCTAATTGGTGGGTTGCAACTTAATTCGTTGCGATGCAATGCATGACGATCGCGCCTTGATTCAATGTGGCTCATTATCATTGCACTGGCGTTTGAGATTCTAATCCAGCGGCTACGGAGATTCTCGATCGCGCATGACGCGATGATGTTAATCCAGCGGCCATCGCTAAATCCCTCTTTTCCCTGTTTAATCTGACGTCCTACTTTATAAGATGTCATCTGCGCCAATCGGAAACCGACAACGACGTACTGTACGTCAGAGGGCGGCAGCTAATGTGCATCGTGGCGCACCAAATAAATCTTATCAGATTCCATTTTAAATGATCTGAGCAGCCGAACTTTGATTGACCATATCTTGGCCATCCGAGCTCAGATCGAGATGATT
This sequence comes from Protea cynaroides, assembly GCA_028583415.1. NCBI lineage: Eukaryota > Viridiplantae > Streptophyta > Magnoliopsida > Proteales > Proteaceae > Protea > Protea cynaroides. Next base: position 9,971,058 of record CM053276.1, on the reverse strand, counting down.
CAAGTTCCCACCTTCTTCATTTTCGAAGCTGAATCTGTTGGAGTAACTTTGAAGGTCTGGCTGTGTGAGTAGAGTAGGGTTTTACTGAAAAACCCTTGTTGGAGCATCTCGGAGTTGATTTTTGGTTTCCACTTTCTTCCTACTGCCATCAATGTCTCAGTAAGACTAAGGAAGAGTGTTGTGAGCTTCTATTGAGCCTCCATAAAAACTATGGTGAGAAGAAATGACATGAATGGCCATTAGAAGTAGTGAACAAGCTCATTAGAGTGTTCCACAGAAGGAGCAATTATACCGGGAAGGTAATTTCTCACACAAACCCTCATTGTGATGTATGTGCTTAATGAGAAAGGTTTGTAATCAACATATTCATGTATTTTTAGTCTACTGGGTTGGGGCTTAGCAAACTTGTGGGTTGAAGCTCATATTCGAGTTGTATCTCATCTTATCTTGGTGGTTTGACACCTCGCTGTTGTAACAGTTGAACTCCACCTATTATAGTTGCGTATTAGGTATAATACAAAACCCTGGTTAAGGTATTATCCCGTAGACTAGCCATTACAGTGCGTGATTGGTGAACCATATTACATCTTGTGTTGTGAATGTAAATGTGGATGTCAATGTGTGTAGAATAGAAGTCCGTGTGCTATAGGTTTGGGTGTACACACTTGGCAAGCCAAACCCTTAGTATGGATACCTGTGGGTGTGTGGTTGGTGTGTGCACGAAATGTGTTTGACAAACTGGTTGTGAGAGAAATCTGTTTGACAGCTCAAGGTAGCACAAAATGAACAACAACTCTTGACAGCAGTGACCAAAACAGCAGGCCAGATCATTTCAGTGGATTGTTTTTGTGGGAACTGATTAACCCCCCCCCCCTCTCTCTCAATGACTACCTGGGATTAACACAGTTTTGAAGTGATAACATTAAGATGGACGCCTTGAGTGTGAAGAAAGAGATTGAGAGGAACGATTTGGAAGATTCGCAAGTGCCAGACGCTGAGGGGTTAAATACAACGAGACTTCCACCATGGACTAAGCAGATTACTCTATGTGGGCTTGTTGCAAGCTTTTTTATCAGTGTGGGTTGACGGTGGTGTCCTTTCCCACACCCTCGGCTTGCTTGGTTGGGGCCCCGGCGGTAACGAAGATGCATCTTCCTCTCCTTTGGTTTCCTTATCTGTGTGAGACCAGTGAATCTGGTCAAGCTCGAAAGGGAAGGAAGACAAGTTTTTCTCGGTCATCGGATGTTAGGGAAAGAAGAAGACGTCTCAGTGGGTAACGGAGATGCGTGAAAAAAAAATTGAAATTATAAGGTAATTCTAAAAATTTAAAAAAAAATAAACAAATATCAAAAAGAAAATATAAAAATGAAATTGAAAAGTATTGAGGATAAAAAAATTCTTTTTAGCATTTAAATAAGGTTTGGGTGTTTGCAGGGGTGTTAAGGATATTATCGGAAACAATGGCTGGTGGATGAGATTAAAATAAACTACAGAGGGTATGGCAAATATTTTCCCTTATTTTTAATATTTCATGTCACCTGCCAATCATCCAACAAATAGGATTGCACATGGAGAACAAAAATAAATTTATCAGTTCTAATGAATATAATATGGATAATAATATGGGTTCTATCCTGGCTCAATAGCTAAAAATCCACGCTTGATATTACTTAAATTGGGTAACATGTGAATGATATGTGTTTTAGTTAGGCGTCTGTCTATATGACACTATTTTGTGTCAATGGCCAGGGTCATTGTTATTGATTCCATTTCGTGCATACTCATTAGGCTATCATAGAAACCACAATGTACAGGGGGTATATTTGGTATTTGAAACAAAAATGTGATAAAGTTTTGTGCAATCTGACAAACACTAATCGTTGGTGTGTTGATACCAGATCGATGTCAAAAATAATCCCTTTAGATATAAAGCTATAGATGGAAGATGTGGCATCATACAGGAGTGTGTTACTGATGGATAAAGACCGTGGATATTCAAAAATTTTATTTTCGCATATGCAGATTGCCGATATTGCTCATTGGCTAAGATTTGGTATTTTCTCCCCTATGTTAGGTATTAAGAGTTAAATTGACTAAGGGGATGGATCATAATTATTACGGAGAACCTGTATGACTCAACCATCTTTTATATATTTTTTTAATGGTAATTCTTGGGACTGTTGCCTTTCTCCTTCCTTTTTCTCTTTTTTTCTTTTTCTTCTCTCCGTCTCTTTGGCCATGGCGGCATAACTCCTGCAAAACTACTTTTGGAATGATATTTTTCTGCTTCAGTCAATAAATGCTTTATTGGGATTGTAATTTCGTTAGGAATAGGGTTCTCTAAGCAAGAGGATGAGGAACTAAAGATACACTGGAGAGAGGTACAGCCTTTGTATCATGGGGCGGAGAAGAGAGAAAATGGCAAGAAGAAAGAGATGGAGACAATTTGCACCATGGGACAGAAAAGAGAGAGACTGTCAGGAAGAAAGAGATGGAGAGCACTGGCATAGCCTATGCCATTTGCTCAAACAAACTTTCCCGTTTCATTAATATATCTTTTTCATAAAAGAAAACTTTTTTTATAAGAAATATTGTTGGCTGATGTGGCCCTACTGCCACGTTATCCTACAAGTGTGATAAGGAGGACCCACCATACCTTGTAATCGCACTTCATGGAAGGTGGTATATAGATAGGGGACTATCGGTTTTAGTGGAAGATTTGCACAATCCATTCCAATACGTATTTTGAGACGAAGAAACCAGAACACATTCCTCAAGAATCCAAAAAAAAAAACAAAAAACACCACGAAGCTATTGGAGAGCTTGACAATAACATGGCATTGAACATGTCCTCAGTGGTTGTAGCATGGTGATTTCAATACGGCATTTTTTTTATAATATTACAATTCACCAACGTGACCGCAATCGTATTCATCGAATCAAATTAACTAATGGTGAGTGGACACAGAAGGAGCAACAAATTTATGATGAATTTCATACTCATTTCAATTCAGTTTACTAACGGTGTTTCTTCACATGATATATCTTTAGCTTCGCAATCAGTTCAACCTGTGGTCTCTTCCCAAGTTAATGAGTTCCTCTTCGCTGTTCCCATGTTGGAGGAAGTAAAGTCGGTGGTCTTTAGTTTTGCCCCTTTTAAAGCTCCTGGCCTGATGGTTTGCCTCCGCATTTTTTCCAACAGTTCTAGAAGGATACACATTCAACCATCTACAGTTTTGTTGTAGATTTTTTTTACCACTGCATCTATTCCTCCAGATTTTAATCACACCTATATCTGTTTGATCCCAAAAAGGGTACAGCCAGAAGTAGTTGATCATTTCTGGTCGATTAGTCTGAGCAATTTCAGTATGAAAGTTATCTCAAAGTTGATGGTGCGTAGATTAAAATTTCATTTGGGGCAGTTGGTCGCCCCGAATCAATCAGCTTTTGTTACAGATTGGCATATTGCGGATAATATTATCATGGTACACGAGATGCTACATATATTATTTAAGACATTGTAAATATAATAAAAGCAAATATGTTGCAATCAAGTTGGACATGCAACGTGCTTATGATAGATTGGAATGGAGCTTTATTGCCCAAACTTTGGAGAAAAGGGTTTTCACACCAATGGATTGATCTAGTTATTAAGTGCATCTGTTCGGTCACTTATACCTTGCTGATCAATGGAGCGAAATGAGGTTCTATCATACCTACTAAGGGGATCAGACAAGGGGATCATTTATCCCTCATTTTATTCATTTTATGTGCACATGCATGTTTTGTCCTGCATTCTGAACAATACCATATATGATGGTAGACAACTAGGGGTGAGGATTAGATGACGTATAGCACCTATTAATCATCTATTCTTTGCTGATGAGTGCATCTTATTTGTTCCTCTCAAGTTAGAGGCAATTATGTGTTTAAAAAATAGTATTGATCTATATATTGCCGAGCTTCTAGACAGCGTATTAATTATGCAAAATCTACCTTGTTATTTACACCTAATACTCCACTTCGGTTTTGTAGATGGTTTTCAAAGATACTGAAGATCCCTTATGGTCCTTTTTCTCCCACGTACTTAGGGGTTCCCACTGATTTTGGCAAGCAGTTGTTTGGACAGGTGGTGGATCAGACTTTGGCAAAACTCCAACATTGGAAGGCTGCATTATTGAAACCTGTGGGTAAGGAAATATTGATCAAATCTGTCTTCCTCGTTTAAATTATTTTTCTTCCTTACTTAAGCTGCCCATTGGATTGATGAGACAATTACGAAGAGGATTGGCTGACTTTTATTGGTGTAATGGTACTACCTCTAGGAGGATTCACTGGATTGCATGGGACCACCTGTGTTGTGTTTGCCTAAGAATAAAGGAGGCCTCGGCTTTTGAGATCCCATATTACAAAACGAAGCCCTCTTAGCCAAACTGGCATGGAGAATTTGGAAATCTCCAGAAGCTCTGTGGGTTCGTTGTCTAAAGGCTATATATTTTCCTCATTCTTCTTGTTTTGGAAGCCACAATCGGTGCTAGACCATCTTGGCTCTGGCGTAGTGTGTATGAGGGATTACAAGTTTTGCTCCAAGTTCTTATTTGTAAAGTGGGGGATGGGAATGACATTCATATTTGGCGCGATGCTTGGGTGCCAAATCTTCCTCAGCATCGTCTATTTTCTCCTCCTCCTTATCAGACTTTGATTCATCGTGTGTCGGATCTTATTGATTCTCATTCCCGTACTTGAAGAAGGGATATTTTGACAAGTTTATTCCAGCCAGAAGAAATTCAGGCCATTCTGTCCATTCCCTTATCAATTAATCCCAGTGCAGATCGTTTGATATGGAAAGCTTCAAAATCAGGGTTGTTCACTGTCGAAAGTGCCTATCACATGTTATCATTGGCTAGACATTTGTCACTACAGTCGAATTCTCCATCCGCCAGTTTGTCTGTTCCATCTTGGCTTTAGAAATCAATCTGGTCTTCTAAAGCTCTTCCAAAAGTTCGACAATTTCTCTGGAGATGTTGTATATCTGTGGTTCCAACAACTGCAACCTTCGCAGATCGTGGTATAACTAACCATTGATAATCTTTGTCGACGATGTCATATGGATATAGAAAACCTTGATCACTTGCTGCTGCACTGTCCTTCTGCTAAGCCAGTTTGGTTGGGATCTCCGCTGTCATTGAGATCATCTATTCCTGATAGAGGATCCTTTACTCAATGGTTTTCAATATTTTGTGATCCCAAATTACCAATGACCAAACTTGAATGCCAAAGGATGGTCCCTTTCTTGTCTTTCATTTGTTGGGCCTTATGGATATCCCGGAATCAATTCTATTTTGAAAATATTTTATCTACTCCGGATGAAGTCATCTAAAAAGCTAAGCAGGCATTTCTAGAATATTGCAATGCTCATGAATGTTACTGGATAACTGATTCAGCACTAATGCCTGATTTAAGGAAGACTAAGGAGTGGTGTCCTTTAGTGTCAGGGTGGGTCAAACTTAATACAGATGCAGTTTTATCTTTGCTTAATGATAAAAGTAGCATTGGTTTAATATGTAGGGATCATGAAGGAACCCCTCTGTTTGCAGCGGCGGAAGATGTGGTGTTTTCGAATGTAGCTGTTGGGGAGGCGTTAGTGATTCGTCAGGCTGTGTCGTCAGGCTGTGCTTTTGGCTATTCAACATGGGTTCTGTTTAATCCAGGTGGAATCGGATTTGTTGGGAAGTTGTCAATGGCTTAAACTCTGGGTTTTCCTCTTCGGAGGTTTTTTTGGATGATAGTTTGAAGGATATTAATCTATGTATTCCGACTTACTGTAAAATGTCTTTTTGTTATGTTCCTAGGTCTGTAAATATGGTTGCTTATCCGATTGCTAAACAGGCTTATCCTGGGTCGGGTTTACTTGTTTGGGAGGCTCCATCCAGGTGGCTTGTGAATCTATGTAAAATGCAGTTTCAGATGAATGCACAATAGTTATGTCTATTACCCAAAAAAAAAAAAAAAAGAGCAAGTCCTCAACAGCTCAGTTACTGTTGGCACTGTTGATTGGACAAGACAGGAGGTCTGGGGGTACTTCCCTTTGGCTTGCAGATGTTACATTCAAAAAAATTAAAAAAAATTTACCATTACCATACATGTTACGGATTCACATTCTCTCCTCCCACTGATACGGGAGGAGGGAGATGCCTCGTTGGATGGCCGACACGTGGGGTCGGATAAATCCGAGCCCTTCATTCAAGCCGACATCCCTTGTCGGTTCAGTTTATTTGTTCTATGTCGGCTCAGATGGAGGGTTCGGATTCACCCGAACCCCAGGTGTCGGCCATCCATTCAGGCCGCCATCCCTCCTCCCGAATCTCTGGGAGGAGAGGATTTGAATCCTACATGTTACATGGAGAATATTATAAAAAAAAACGTTGAACAGATGATCGTGAAGCCTATCTAAAACCCTTTTGATGTCCCTCATTTTTTTTTTAAGTGATTGACCTAGTTTGGTGGGTCGTCTTATTTTTTGGCCCAAAGATCAGACTCAACACTCTTTGTTTATGGAAACAATAAGTTAGATGGTTTAGGTTGGTTGAGATTATTGTAGTTTGACAAGGAAATGTCCCAATTATACGACTATAAGACATTATATTTTTTTAATATTGGGAATAGTCTCACATTACTTGAAGACTAGAACCTTGGGTGCCTTATATATGAGAACCCTCTCATTTACTAGTTCGAACTTTTGAGTTGAGAATTTCACATGGTATCAGAGCAACAGTGAGAGAGAGTGTTGGGAATAATCCCCACATTGCTTAGAGACTAGAACCTTAGGTGTCTTATAATATGTGAGAGACCCTCCGCTTAGTTCGAACTTTCATGTTGAAAACTTAACATTTAACAACATCAGGCTAAATTTGTCAAAGTGAAAATGGATGAAAAAATGTCAATAGAAAAAGGGATATGGTGCCACGTACCCTTATTATTATTTTATTTTTTTTATAAAAAGAGAATTTATTGAGCAAAATATAAGAAGAAATAGCATCATTTACAACAAAATCATGAAGCCAAAGAGAGAAATCCAACCAACATATGTCCCGATATGGTAAAAACTTTCCAAACTAGGTAGTGAGCAACCTGAGTAGTTCCCTTAAGAATGAACTGAAATGAACATGAGAACTAGGGTATGGCATGACTCTTATCATGGACAGAATGATCCTAGCTCCCTAAAGTTTAGGGTATGGCATGATTCTTATTATTAATTGAGAATGATATTGCTTAACAACGTTAGGTATGATACTTTGCAAAACCAATTCTGAATTCACTCTTTTATGTTAGAATAGCATAACTCTTTTTCTACTGAAAAAAAAAATCATAATTGTTGGATTTCTTTTTTTAATAAGCACTTAAATGATCAATGAGCCAGTGTGACTATTGATGATATATTTGGAAGGACATGGTTTTTTAGCATGTCTCATGGAGATAACATTTGGTAGTGTTATATATATATATATATATATATATATATATATATATATATATATATATATATATATATATATATATATATATATATATATAGAGAGAGAGAGAGAGAGAGAGAGAGAGAGAGAGAGAGAGAGAGAGAGGATCTATCCCATTTATCTAATGGTTATCGAGTTTTCAATCCCGCTTTTTGGGTTTTTAAAACCAAGCTTGTAGTCGGTGAGTGCATGACTAATGCAAGATTTAATAGACTGGGTGTATCAATGGATGCTGTCCTTAAGACCATAGACACCCTTTGCAGTGCAACTGGGTTATGTGCGAATTGGTCTCGATGTTGTCTTGATTTTTTTTTTTTTTTTTTTTTTCGGTGTATGGTATAACATGTATAAAACAACATGTTTATGATGGAAGTAAATTATTTTGATGTAAAATTTAAGGTGCATTATTCCAACACTCTATCCTAAGGAAATTTGTCAATTTAGAAATTTTTTGTCTTATTAATTAATAATATAGATTCTCAAACATCTAAATTATGATCAAAAGATTATTCCCTAGGTATCTACTTAATAATTTCTCTTTTCTTAATACCTTTTTTTTTTTTCTTGTGGAAGATACTGGGGTGAAGTTTAGCAATATAGCCCAAATATCTACTCTAATAAATTAAAATTTTTGACTGTTGTCCACATTATCAAATTTTCACCTAATAAGTTTCAACCCAATCCTATTTTATATAGAAATCTTGGTAGCTTATTGTTTCCAATTTTAGCAATATGTTATAAGTATAAAAAAAAATTTATACCAATGTGTTTTATTGAAAATACAAGCTAGGTAAAAGCTTATCCGCAGCCAACCATATGGGTGAGATGGGATTGAAATTTTGTAATACAGATCTTTTTAATAGTTTGAACTAGTAAGGGTAGGGCCTCTCACATGTATAAGACATGCATCTAAGGTTCCCCTCATGTGTTGCCCATCTTTTAGGTGACAGTACACTTGACTAATATGGTGTCATTTTTGTAAGATATTTTTATGGGTTAAATTAATTATGAGGTTAGTTGATTCAGTGGGAGTTTAGTTACAGGTAGATCGAATTAAGTATGATTAGAGATGGACCAATCTGGTTCACTGTGTGACTGATTCAGGGTTGGGGTAGTATTATAAATATCAATGGCTAGGGTCTCCACAACCATGATGTTATTTTTTTTCTCCTGTTCCCATACGCAGAGAGAAGGTCAAGGGATCCTGACAAGCTATGAAAGACTCTGATCCAAACATTCAAAGCTAAAGAAACGGTTGAAAATCAATCTACAGCAAGAGGTATGTGTCTTATCATCTCTTTTTAATACCCATTGTATTCTAGTAATCTGTGTGATGTGTTCGTTAGGATTAATCGAAAAACCCATGGGAAAAATCTAAGGGAGATCTAAAACGTCTTACAGTGGGTGATTGTGATCCCTTTTTCTTGATGACTATCTCTCTTTTGGGTGACCGTGGTCTCTTTTTTAAGTGACCGTAATGAGGTACCTGGAGTTTTGGTTCCATGTAAATTATAAGAGAAAAGTAAAATGCAAAAGATAGAGAAGAAAGAATTGAGAAAAGTAGAAATGAAAGAACAAAAGGAAAATAGGAGAGATCGATTGTGTTTTATATTCTCTCCCTCCCACGACTTTGTTTTATATTAATCAATAAAAATGTAATTACATAAACATCCCCTCACTTTACTTACCAAATAAAGGAAAGTTAGTCGACGATGACCTTAAATTAAAGGAAACTAAATCAAATAAATCACCTATCTGCAAAACATCACAATACTTAATATCACCATACTAGATAGCCCTAACCCATAACACTATGTGCCCCCATGGTACATAGGTCCACTCTTCAACACTCTTCAACAATTTCCTTTAAACTAGAACATGTTAACTATGTACCCCCATGGTACATAGGTCAAATCTTCAACACTCTTCAACATTCCCCTTTAAGCTAGAACATGCTCCACCTTGCGATATACAATAATTGATATATGAATCGCAACTACAATCTTCAATATATGGCTGTTGAAGATGTCAAGGAGAACATAGAGATTTTTTTGGTAACAATACTAAATCACAAACTAGAACCACCGATGAGCAGACTTTAGAATCGATTGATAAAAGTGTCTCTCCCACAAGCAGACACGAAGACTAGACTCCAATACTAATGTAGAGCGAATGGTAGTAGGCACCCATACACACGAATACAAACACGAACAAATATACTTCTTAAAAATAGATTCCAACACAAGTAAATATGCTCCTTAAAAATAAACTCTAACACGAGCAAGGTTGCAACACATACAAGAGAGAGGCACCAAACACAAACTACATTGGTTGGGATGCAACAGTAGCAGGAACAAAACCAAACTCATCCAACAAAAGTTCCAAACTAATAAGTGAAGAGACTCTTATATATAACTTAACTAAAATTTTAATCTTAAGCAATATAAGACTATTTCCAATATTAACACATAAAATCTATAACTCATTCAATGATCAGTTAACCAAATCAATTGTCTACCTCACTTGAAATGCTATGGGGCCATCAAAATGGAATTTTTTTGATTTAATTTTATCTTTTCTAGTGAACCATTGACCTGTGAAGAAGCGTAAACTCTTTTCTAAATTTTCCAACAAAAAAAAGTAACCAGCCACTTGGGTTCATCCTTTTCCACCAATCTAATCCTAGTGAAATCCTAGTGAAGGCTTTCACCAAAAAAACATCCTAATGAAGACAGGATTCAATTCCGAAGACCTAGCAATATGAAGTTCCCAGCCCCAATCTCCCCTTTTGTTTAAAATTTTGCAGTAAACAGTGATAACTAATTTTTACCAACAGAAAAAAAATGATAAATAATGAGAATTCAACTCATTTTTACCACTTGAAATGTGCCAAAAAAAAAAAAAAAAAATCTTTGGAGAGAGTAATCTGAGGAAGTTGGGTAACCTATGCTTACACAAGTAGATTTTTTATTCATTTTTATCTTTTGTTTAAAAAGAAATTGTGGATATCTTTTCTGTAGTTTATCCGAAATTCATGGCATTCTAAATTTTTCAAACAACTACAACTATATCTTTTTTTAAATGATGGTAAACTTAAGATTAAATAGACAAATATAGGAAAGGTATCTAAGTTTCTGGCAAACTATGGAGAAGATGTCCGTAATTTATCTATGTAAGATGGTATATCTTACACAATTGATTCAGATAAACTTGTTCTTTTTTTTTTCTTTTTTTTCTTTTTTTTTTCTAATGCTTTTTAAACTTTATTTAAATTTCTTTTCTGTTGATCGTTTAACTTTCAAATATCATAAATGGATATGATGAAGTGGTGACAAGACTGGCAGTCGACCAATCTGATCTAATGGCGAAAGTAAATAACTGGACTTAGGACCGCAGCTCACAGATACTGACCACTTATTGGATCGGTAAATTCATATGGAGTTGGGATCCGGTCAATTTCCGATCTGATCTGGTTTTAACTTTTAATATAATTATATATAGTCTTCATCACATGTCAGTTTTTCATTGGATTCATATACAAATCGAATATGAATTGAATCAATTTTAAGCGTGATGCATACCGTGTTCGTTACTTAGATTTAGAACCTTGGACCGGATTCATAAATACAAGGAGCGTACCACACAGAGTAAGGAGAAAGAAAGAAGAGTGGGATATAAGACGTATGAAGATAAGATGGATGCATGGGTCCCATAGGATTAACAGTTTTCCAAGTGGGTATCTTTCTGAACTTCTCCACAATTCACCAACACCTGACTTGGCCCTTATTCTTATCCCCTCCTAGTTTTAATGGCTCAAATCAATAAACGACCTCCTAGTTTCAATGGCTCAAATCAATAAAAGACTTACAAACATGGCTGAAACTGACACCATTACAGGATGCTTATGACATCCAATGTTGAATGCAATTATTCTTGGGTTCAGATCATCTGCACCATTCATGGAGTGTGAACCCACCATCAAAATGTAGGACCCACCAAGTATGGTGAGATGCTCAATCACCCACTTGTTCCTTACCTTCCCACAACTTGAGGAAGTGAGACCCAAACCCACCATCCTGACCTCTGCTAGCTGAAGCCCAAAATGATGTCTGGACTCCCTCTTGCCCTAAGAATACTCTTACTCTTCCTCCTCCATATGATGATGATGATCTCGGCTACTACAGTGAAACTAAGGCCAGGTTTTTACTCTCAGACATGCCCAGGAGCAGAATCAGTAGTGAGAGAAGTAATCAAGAAATCCATGAAAAAAGATCCAAGAAATGCTGCCTCTGTTATGCGCTTGCAGTTCCATGACTGCTTTGTTAATGTATGACTCTGTCTCTCTGTGTTTACTTCAATTTTCTTACTCCATCCATACAAGAACCTCAGTTCATCTTTAATTTGCAGGGCTGTGATGCTTCTTTGTTGCTTGATGATACACCCACCATGCTTGGTGAGAAACTTTCTCTCTCTAATATAAACTCATTGAGATCATATGAAGTCATCGATGAGATCAAGGAAGAGTTAGAGAAGCTCTGTCGAGGCATTGTTTCTTGCGCGGATATTATAATCATGGCTTCCAGAGATGCTGTTGTATTGGTATCCACTCAAAAAGACATTAAGAACTTCATCTTTCTCCCCAAAAATTTTTATGTGCTCTGTTTTTCTTGTTGCAGAGTCGGTATCCACTCAAAAAGACATTAAAAACTTCATCTTTCTCCCCAGAAATTTTCATGTGCTTTGTTTATCTTGTTGCAGAGTGGAGGACCCAATTGGGAAGTCAAGCTGGGAAGGAAAGACAGCTTAACAGCAAGCCAAGAAGACTCAAACAAGATCATGCCGAGCCCAAGATTCACTGCAATTGCCCAAATTGAGCTCTTCAGTCAATTTAATCTCTCTGTAAAAGACCTTGTAGCCCTCTCTGGTTCTCACTCAATCGGCAAAGCACGCTGCTTTTCAATTGTCTTCCGTCTATACAACCAGTCGGGAACAGGCAAACCTGACCCTGCAATGGAGCCCAAGTTCAGAGAAAAGCTTGATAAGCTTTGCCCTCTTGGTGGAGATGGGAACGTAACCGGGGATCTTGATGCAACTCCACGGATATTTGATAACCAGTACTTCAAGGACTTAGTTTCTGGGAGAGGATTTCTTAATTCAGATCAAACTCTATATTCGTCTAATGAAAGGACTAGAAAATATGTTCAATACTTCAGCAGTGATCAAAGGGCATTCTTCAAAGCTTTTGTGGAGGGGATGGTGAAGATGGGTGACCTGCAATCCGGCCGGCCGGGCGAAATCCGGAGGAACTGCAGAGTCTCTAACAACAGTACCTATGGAAATCTGGATGGAGTGTTGAGATGAATACTTAGAAGGGTAAGAGCACAGGTTACCATTTTCAGTGTAATAGTCTGAGACTCTGAGCACTGTAGTTTTGGATAGAAAGCAATAAAGATGAGATTAGATGTTAGTGCTCATTGATGATAAAACCCCATTATAAGAAAGTGCTGCACAAATGTGGGACTCTATCTCACAGTAGAATGGATAGGCAACCAGAAATTCAAACATGCTAATCCTGCTCATTGTGATAGTTATGCATTTGGAATTCCACCTCATCCATCTTGATGTCCATATATGAGAATAGTTCACCTGTATGTATTTATATCTTCTTTGGGATTCCATCATCATTCATATAAAGTGGGTCCCACACTCTAGAGGTGGGTCTCACACCACATCGACGATGGTAGGATCCCTTGGATAGTACATGTACATGCAGGTGATCCAAACTCAAATATATACATGTATAGGTTTAGTATAAATGTGTAGTTTTGGCTATAGCAAGCAAGACGAGAGGAGTGAGGACAAGTATTGTAATCTGCATGGAATGTGTGGGAAGATTGATGAAGCTTTGAGAGCCTACGATGGAAATCCAAGCCCGTTCCTTTCCTTTGAGAAGGTCTTGGTTTCCTATCTGAGAAGAAACTCCCGTTTTTATTTAATAGATTATTCTAGGTCTGTTTTGAGGGTTTCCAGCTGTGGTGATTTTTCTCCTTGCGGATTATGCCGGTATGTGGCTCTTTCCCTTTTGGGTTTTGTTTGAATTGTTTCTACTGGTTCCTTCTTTGAGGTTATGGTTTATTTGAGTTCCTTTTCTCCTGGAATAAAATATTTACTTATCAAAAAAAAAAAGAACAACTTACCCAAGATCTTCAGTTTTAATCGATTTATTTGATCCAAAAACCAAAAGTCAACTAAATATATTTTCTTAATAGCCAAAATCAAAACCAAATCAATTTTTTACGGTTGGTTTTGGTTGGATTTTTCGGTACCGGTTCATAGTTAACAAACACCCATAAGTCAAAGAATCACACTACCGAATTAATGGACTGTGAGGCCATTTAGTTTCATTTATATGCATTGATTCTGATTAGAAATCGTGTTAATGTGTGAACCTAGGGCTATAATAGGGTCAAGTTTGACCTTGAGTCCCCTTAGCAAGGCCCAGGCCTAGCCAGAACTCATGGTCATAAATTTTCAGGCCTAACCTGCCCTCAAAACCGAGATGAGCTGACCGTGATTGGCCTTGACCATGGGAAGGAGGAAGGGAGATGCAGAGACTAGGCTAGGCTGAGGAGAAGAAGAATAAAGAACAGGAGGAGGAAGAAGAGGGAGATAGGGTCGGGTTGGGCCGGACCAGGCTTAGCCCAATGCTTCAACCCTAGCCTGGCTTGGCCCATAAATTCTTAGCAGGGCTATAGTATCTTAGCCCAAGCCTGTTCGGGTTCAAAGCGGGCCAAGCTGGCTCGGCCGACAAGGCCAAACTTGCCCCTCTAGTGGAATCAGTGTCTGTTTGGGCTTAGCCTATACCAATTGTGTAGGTGAACCACGTAAAATCATTGAGTTATATTTTTCTTTCGATTTTTTTTTTTCGCTATTGTTCTTCTACTACATTGTTACACACTTGATTCTCACGTGTGATTCTTTGATTTTTATTTTTTTCCTACTTTTTCTAATTTTTTTTTCTTTCAACTATTTTAGAGTGGTGCTCTTGCCTTTTAAATCTATAACTTTTTAAAACTTGTTTTAATAATCATAAGTTCAATTTTTGTGGTGATCTTCTACTACAAGTATCTGTTTATGGAAAGTATTACCTGTAAAAATGAAAAAAAAAGAAAAAAAAAAGATTTCAAAACCAAAATAAATAAAACTAAAAATGATATGGCAAACACAATCTTATTAGTCGTCAAAGGGTGATGAAATGGATGAATTCTTCTTTTGGAGGGACCCAATAGCTTAGATGATCAAATAAATGATTAAAACCACAAACCATGAGTAGGCAAAGGCTGTGATTATTTCTCATTCAAAGCAAATAGGATTTTTCTTCTTTGCTGATGGTTTTATCCATGCATGGCCCATATGTAAACTGAGATTTCATGAGAGGGAATGGGTATGGTGGTCCACACTTGGACTATTTGTGTTTCAGTGTTTGGAACTAAGACAGCAAGGCCGTTCTGAAATTGGAAGAGTCCCACTGTGGAAATGCAGGCGTAAAAGCAAGGCCTGTTCTGTACTTTTGTTTGATAGTTAATAATAATACGGAAAACAGCCTCAGGAAAAGCAAAAAAAAAAAATAATTAAAAAAAACCCACATGGTTCTGATTTTCAGTAATGACAATATGACATAGTGACAAGAGGGATTCCGGTTCCTCTCCCCTCGATACCTTCCACAGGAAAAACCCCATCACTCACTCCGTGGGTCTTTTTGTTTTTTGGTTTTTTGGGCAAATTTCAAAAACCCTCTTATACATAATTCATACAATTCATTCACTCTTGATTCTTTGGGCGTTGCTATTTGACAGATGAAACATATAACTTCCAAGAGAGAGAGAGAGAGAGAGAGAGAGAGAGAGAGAGAGAGATTCATCTATTTGAAGTCAAAAAGTTCCATTGAAGATAAAATAAGAAGAAGAATCAAAGATTCATAGCTCTATTTTTTATTTAAGCACTTTTTGGTATAATTTATTTATGTTTATGAATTATTTATGATAAATCATTTATAAAAATAAATTATGAATCGTAAATAATAATCATTTAACATTACTAGACATAAAAAAAAAATAATAGATTATCAAAATAATGTTTATCACCTTCTAACCTATTTGTAGATTTTAGATTATATTAATTTATTTTAAATATAAATAAGTACCGTACAACATACCCAACAACTAATATGTTATAATGTATTATATAATATAATTAATTCTATAATATATATACCAAAGAGAGCTTTAGAGAAATGTAAAATGGTAAGTTCATATCCGTTTAAAGGCAACTTTGACATTAAATTATTTTAGTGGAAGACACACCATCACCAAACAAGCATGTCCTAACAGAGAGAGTCTGTCTGTCACAACCTTCGTAAACAAGAAGGGGTTTGAGTTTTTTCCTCCAAAGTTAATGGGTGCCTATTTTTGTGGGAGCATGTAAGAGAGGTGCATGAAATTTTTCGTATTCAAATGTGGTAAGAATTTTAGATCAACATCATAACCATATTAGACAATGATTACAAGAATTTTAGGTCAACATCATAACCATATTAGACAATGATTACAAATATCAATTTTCATTCTAAAATTCCTACCCAAAAAAAAATTTTCATTTTAAAATCGGGCTTTACCCCTTCCTTTTACTTGCAACCAAATGAAGGCAAAGAAAAAATTTTGGGTTTTTTTTCTTAAAACTAGTATATGTGAAGATTTCTCATTCCATGGTTGTTAGGGGGAAAAATAATGGTTAATATCAGATCTGGCCATAGGAAGAGAACTTTGGATGATCTTCGGGAGAAGAACACGTGACGTGTATCTAAGGGATTAAGGATGGGAAGGAAGACATGACGAAAAATATCAAAAGGAACTTACGTTCGACCCTCTATGCTGACTCAGATGAGTTGTGACAGATTGATGTAGGTAGTTGGAGCTATTTATGGATTATCATTAATGCTCATAAATGCTGACAACCACTATAAATGCAAGGCATGCTGATTTGATCGGCCAAGTCACCAGATCATGGACCAAATCAGCACGAAGTCAGACCATTACTTGGTAAAAGTGCAAGGACAGAAACAGACATCAGGAGGTATGAGAGATATAGCTTAAAAGGGGGGTCGAAGAAGGTCAAGGAGGGTCGAAAGCAGTTGACAGGACATCCTAGCGCTGTCTTAGGGGGTCGTAGCCGTACGGATCTACTATACTATAGGTAACTGATGATTGAAATAGTGATAGGTGTGGAGAAGCTTGCTTGTAAAGTTTCCTATTGAATCTATATATGTAATAAGAGGACATCAAATAAAAAAAAAATCGGACTTTTATTCATCAAGGAGAAACCTCTCATTTTTCCAACTTAGTATTATGATCTTTGATCGGATTCTTTTGGTGCCTAACTCAGCAGGGGAGAAGATAGTTCTAGTGGGCAGTATCTCAGGGAACCCTTGTTTCTGAAAGAACTCCAAAGTCTCATTGAGAGTTTCATAGTATCTGTCTTGAGAAATCCACCTTGCCGATTCCATCGACAACAATGGTAATCATATTTTTCAAATGCAAACTTTATTTTACTTTTAAAACCAAAGAATTTGTTTAAAATGTGTTAAATTTAAAATCATATTTGAAATGTTTTGTAATTAATTACATAGTTATCTTAGACAACGATTACAAAATGGAAAATATTCCATTCCACTGTAATAGTATTTATTAGCATCTTCATAAATTTGTGATATCTTTAGACTCACATTAAGCAAGCTCCAGTTTTCCACTGATTGTTTTGGGGTCAAAAATTGATACATAATTTGTGATGCTCCTCCATCAAATAGACCACTCCATGATTGCTAATATGACAAGTCAAGATATCATCCAAAATCACAATTGGCATTGATTTAGAAGCATGTCCCTTCTTCTAATTCGTTATGTAGAAGCTTGCTTTGCTTTCACCCTAAACCGAGTGTGGTATTCTAGTGATCTTCTAACTTCCCTCCTTGCTGGAATTTAGAGCAGCTTTTTCTAACCCATGAATTGAGGATCTCACTTCCAAAAAAACAAATTTGAAAACCTTGTGAACAACCAACCAGTACAATAATCCAAAATCTTGAAGGCCTTCAGGATGATGCATTGCTGAATCCTTATCTCCTAAACAATCAATGTGAGATCAAGGTTGTCACATTGACAAGGCACCCGAATGCATTGGAAGACCAATGGACATCCAAGGCACACAAAGGTTGTCACATTGACAAGGCACCCTAATGCATTGGAAGACCGATGGACATCCAAGGCACACAAACGCACGCCTAAGCAATGCTCTGACAACTGAGTAGAGTTCAACTAAGTTGAACAGTCCCTCCAACCAGTTGGGAATACACTCCACACATACCAATACAGCCGCTGGATGCTCAACCACTGGGTAGAGATCATCTCAAGTTGAACAATCCCTGCAGCCCTAGTCCAATAACTGGAGCTCAAACCACATACATACCAGTATAGCCGCTGGATGCGTACTATGACAGGAAAGAATCAAAGATCCGCTCACAAAATCATTTCCAATGACAGATGTGGCTGCCAAAACTACAGCTGCCGACTATGATTCCTCGGAATGTTTAGCAACAGAAAAGAGCTTCTCCGGTGCTGGAAGATTAAAGTGAGCCAGGGTTCCCAATGGAACATTGGTTAATCAGCAAGTCCATTTTCACATAGGCTAACAGCAGAAAACTTAGCCCCAACTAACATAGAGCCCGAAGATTTGTGACAACCAGATCAGGGGCCAAGAGAAGAAAGGTAATCCCATAAGTTTAACCAACGAATCTCATACACTATAGTTAATAAATCTACCATTTAGAAAATAGATGACAGAGAAGGGTCCATAATTTAAACAAAACTAAGCTCCACGCGAATCCAAAAATGCCTTTTACTTCAAACACATCCAGATCAAAACAACTCAATATATCAGAACAAGCAGCAGCCAAAATTACCTCAAACCTATTTAATACTGATCCCTCTACTGATAAATATCTCCACGATCACATTCATTGTTAATTGACATTCTGAAAATTTGCAGAGCACGACCTAAGCCACAACGGAGGGCTTAGAAGCAGCCGAAAGCCGGGATCTCTTCTTTGCCAAACTCTCGCTACGCCGATCTCGCTGCTCCTTCAATCTAGTCGCAAGAAGTTTCTGGTACTCAGCTGCCTCTGACTTAGCCTTCACGATCCTCCTCTTCTTCTCTGCAATTCTCGCACGCTTCCTTTGCAGAGTCAATGGAGTCACCAGTCTCTGTATCTTGGGAGCTTTACTGACCTTCTTTCCTGTAAACCACATGATGACAGAATTAAGATTAAAAAAAAATTCTCGTGCTCTCTATAATTGTGTCACAGATACTGATACTTAATAAATAGCAGAAGCGATGCTGTGACAACCAAACATACCAGCTTTGGTTGTGAATGTTCGGCGATATGTGTTCACATACTTCCTAACATCATCCTCCTTGGAAAGGTTGAAAAGTTTCCGGATCTTGGATGCCCTCTTTGGACCTCTCATTCTGGGTTTCTCAGTGTCAGTTAGTCCAGGAAGATCATTCTCACCCTTCTTCACAATAACCAAATTGAGAACCGAGAGGTCTTGGCTGACAATGCACCCACGGACAGACTTCCTCCTTCGCTCTCCAGTACGCCTTCCATACCCGCGGAAGCATGGTGTCCCTGCCAGACAAACCTCAAAACATTATATAAGTACACTTTGGCACAGGGTGCACCAGAAACAAATAAAGCTACAGAGCAGATTACTGCAAAAGCCTGATGACAACCCATCTATGTCCCTGCTAAACACCAGTTCAGACACCAAAAGTAATCCCACTCCACTCACCTCTGTGAAGCAAGAGACGGACACGGCCAGGAGTAAGAACTCCCTGCTTCATTGGGAATCCTTGTTTGTCACATCCTCCCATGATTTTGAAAACGTAACCCTTGAACTCCTGTATACATGCAAACCACATACTTGAATAATCATTTTGAACATAGTCAAGTATCAGAGGAAATAATTGTGAAAAACATACCTCGCCCAAGGCATCCCCAATGACCTCCTGTGAGATCCTCTTGTCATAAAATGCTCGGCTGTATTATCAAGTTAAAAAATAAGGAAAAACTAGAAAATGAATGATAAAACTCTGCCAGCAACACAACAAGGCCAAAAAACACAATTTTCAACATTTAGGGAGATTTTTCCCCAGAACAGCCAGTAAAAGCAGTACTGTTGTTTGCTTTTAGCAATGCATAAAACTAGAAAACGAATGATACAACTCTGCCAGTGGCTTTGCACTATCATTCCCAAGTAAAAGTTGAGTAAGGTCATCCTAACTAGAGATGAATCCTGAACGGAATAATATAATATCTATCCAATCTTAGTTGCTAGATATGGTTTTGGGGGTTGAGTTGAGAAAAGTGAGTAAATATGTCAGAATTCACCAGAACTCCCAAACCACGGGGGACAAAGGGTAGAAGGAAGGGAATATGTTAACCATCGTAATAATACTGCTGTGACCCAATTGCATTTAGGGCTATAATTAATAGTAACAATTCAATTACTAGTCATATCGCAATCAGACATACCATTTAAGAGAAAAAAAATTATGGATTCAAAGACCTAAGCAAACCCAACATTTTATTGGACATCAGTGATATCCTCATCATGCAAGTCCAAGGAAATATGCATCTATGCCTGCACACCCTCGTGATCATGCAAGTCCAAGGAAATAAGATGTGTGTATGCCTCTGTAACCCGTGTCTAAGCAAAAACAAAAGCACAATCAACAAGACATCCCTATGGGTAAAAATATAAAAACATCCACAACTACTGATTCTCAATGGTGCAATAGAATTGCATCACTAAATTACCACACTTTGGCTTATGTGGATATTGATATACCTTATACCAATATAAACATTCCACCAACAGAGAGCAGCTAACAGTATAACCACTTATGGTACTACACTAGCACCCATAGGAGGTAACGGAATCAAAGCATATTGTTGAATCTGGTTGATAACAAATACTCTTGCACCCAATCCATCCAATTATTACAACCACTCCAAATTCAGGAGGAAATTCCAAAGATCCACCTACCTGAGTTTTCCCATAAAGAAAGGAAAACCTCAGGATGCTGACACACGATGTGAGACTCGAAACAAACTACGTCATTTGCAGTGTTTCACGGATTCTCGTGACAAGGACGAACAAAAATACAAAATCGCAAAGTTAAAACATCTAAGAGAAACAGTAAAAGATTAATGCAAAAGTAGCTAAAAACGATCATTTGTTCTTGAGATCTACTTATCTGCTTCAATAAGAAATCTAAACTACAAAAAAAAAAAAAAAAAAAAAAAAAAAGAGAGAAGGATATCGAGAGACAGAAGACAAATGCACATCCACGACAAGAATTCATTAGAAAATTTAGAAGGAGAGAGTAAGAGACTCACAGTTTCTGGTCATCGTCAATTTCGAGCTTTTTCTGGCAGCCAGTGGTTGGATTTGCTATATTAAACTGCAAAAGATAGGAGTAGAGTGAATTAGACCAGTCGAAATATCGATCCAAAGAGAATATAATACCCTCATGGTTGAAAGGATAGAAGATTTAAGGTTTCCAGATCAAACCTTCATCTTCAATGGAGTCTCGCTTCCGTCGTGCGCAACAGGAGGCGGGAAGATGAGAAGAGGCTCCTGGTTAGGGCTCCCGTAAGGAACTAGGGCTTTTTCAGTAACACTTTCAACTACGAGTTTTGTTTTTATGTCATAAGATCGGAGAATCAATCCTCTCTACCCCCTCCAGTCCAACCAGCACCGTACCAGCACCGTTGGATCACTCCCTCGTGTATAAGTATGATCCAACGGTGCCGGGATGGAATAGGCATCCATTAGGTCAATCGAAATGCACAAAGAACCATTCGTTTTTGGAGCCGGTCCTTCCGAGGTGAGGATGTGGGAGCCGGCCCCATTGACCTTATACGACTAGCAAATTTTGGAACCCAAATTGTCTCTCGCTGTGCAGTCATGCCAGACATGATGAATGGTTGGCCTTTTCTAGCGCGCATATACTTATGTATCGATATGGGCAGCGGAAAAGGGTCAGATGTGATCGCACAGTTGACACATCTCTGATGATAGGAGAGGATTTCTATTTAAGACTCGAACCATGGCATAACACGAGATCTAACAACTAAAAGTGCATCGTGAGTCGTGACACGCACCCAATGCACTCCATCGTAGGGGGAAAAATCGTTTCTAGTTGTCCAAGTCGTCTAGCTGTGGTACAACAATTGGACCAAGCACACATACGGATGTACTGGCATGTAAACTTGATTACCACATGGGACTATTTAAGTCCATTGTGTAAAATTTAATTATCTCTTTAAGGTCTCAATCAACCCATTGCAACATAAATTATCTTATTAGGTTTGAATCAACTCTAACCATATACAATTCTTAAAACACAATGGAAAATAATTTAATTAATGTAAAATATATCTATTTGTAGAATTTGAATTCCATTCAATTCTATGCTTTAGTTTGAGCCTTCCACAACCTTTGAGAGATCTCTTTGCTTCTCTCTATGTATGGGTGCAGGAGAGGAATGATAACCATGACTGTAGGGACTCTAATCATGGTATTTATAATACTATCCTAATTTTATACCAGTCTCACAATGGACCAAGTTGATTCATTTCATACTTGTGACAACTAAACCTGAACTAGTTTACCCTATAATGTAGACTTCCACTGAATAATTAATTATATAATTAATTAAGTCCTCAAAATACTTTGCATTCTCTCACTTGAGTTAGATTAATAAAATCACTATTGATCAATGTGGCCATAAAATCTTATTACACGAAACTATCACTTACTTTGATTAAATCATCAAGCCTATCAATGTCAAATAACTATAGAAAATGCACATCAATATACGACGTACACCTTTTTGTCAGCCATATACAAAGGTCTACTTAATAACATAAATTGCTTTGAGATGATAAAATGAAAATATAATTTTTCATGTAAGTCATGAATCTTGATCGAATAGTATTCGACCTAATTGCATTGATAAAACTTCATAGGCAATGTAAGCACCCCATTTTTTTCATAGAGTCATTTCTCTAGTCCAATTATCCATCCAAAGTCATTCTCCTATCCTAGCTATTCCTCTTAAGTCATTACCTGTGATATTAGGGTCATGCCCTGTCTCAGAGCCATTTTTCTACCATTTTCAGATCATCTAGGTCATCCCCCAGTCTTAAAGTCATTTTCCAACCATATATAGATCACCCTATATCACCCCTTATCCCTAGGAACCAATAACTGTCATTTTAGAGTCAACATGTGTCATTCCTTATCCTTAAGAGTCCATTACCTGTCTTAGTTAAACCACCCAGTGTCATTCCTTGGCTTAGAATCATTAACTATCATTTAGTCAAACTTGGGCAAACCTAATCAAACCTAGCCAATGCCAAGTCAAACTTAATGGAAAAACCTAGCCAACACCTAATGGCCACTTAACCAACATCCATCCAATCATGCACCTAGTGTCACCCATAGGTCATTTAGGGTTGCCCACATGTCCCTAAAAATTCTGCACAAGCGCTCCCCTTAAATGTAAGACCCGCACTCCATGAACCTGATCTAAACCTTTAGTTCATGTCGTAACAGGTCTTTCAATCATCACCAGGCTAGACGGGACGAGCGGATGACATCCAGGTATGGAAACGGACCAATTTAAGTATGATAAACTTCATACCGATCGATAGTACCGGTCACTGGTCAATCGGTATGGCCTGCGCAGCCTGGATCCGAAAAAAGATCTATGCGGGTCCCACTTTCTAAATTTTGAACCGAAGGACTTTCCTATCATTAGGAGGCTTCCTAAACCTAACCCTAGCCTATATAAGGACTCTTAAACCTCCTAAAACCTCTCTCATTGATCCTCACAAACCCTAGAGAAGAGAAAGAGGTTGAAGAAGGAGAATAAGCTAGAAAGGAGAGGGAAGAGCCGCCATTGTCGTTCAACAAAGAACACGTTATCGCGAACCAACCGTAAGTGCTTAAACCTTCCTCTACTTTAATCATTCTAGGATGGTTAGTTATGATTGGATCAATACCTTGCTTTGCAAGGTATTGATCTAAACTCTATTTTGTCGACAAACCCTAATCTAGTCGGTAACCCTAGATTCAAGTTCTAAGTTGAAGATCATCGAAACTAGGACTTGAATGGAGTTGAAAACAACTCTAACTCAGTGCTCAGACCTAGAATGTGTAGGAGAAATCCTAGGATCAATAGGGGGTAACCGACGAAAGGAGAGAACCAAGCGTATGGTCTTCCGGAGACATACCGGTCGACCATGCTGGTCTCACCATATGCGATCGGTACTGCGACTGGTACCTCTCGGGGACTGGTCTGTAGGGACCGGTTGACCATACCGTTCGCACCTTTCCCCATAGTGCCACGACTGGTATTGCGACCGGTATGTTCTGTGAGGAGTATTTTTTACCGAGTTAGTTTTTTGACCAACGTAAATTCTAAGAAAACTATTCTAATTCAACCCTAACATCGTGTAAGACCTTGTGATAGTAAGTTTGGAGTCTGTGATGTGGAGCAATGTAAGACCCGTATCAAACTAACCCGGTCTTACCACCTTGAATCAGGTTTACCCATCATGGTCGAGCCAAATGGACCAAGGGCGTGAAGGAGATCGTGATCCCAGGTATCAAATCGACCCAAAAACACTTAAATAAAGGGGAGGGTCGCATACCCAGGAAGGGAGGGTCAGACCCCCCAAGACAGAAAGTCAGACCCCCTGTTTTACAGAGGGGGTCGGACACTTTAGGATTTAGGGGTCGACGGGATCATCGACCCCCTCATCGACCCTCAGTTGCCGCCGAAAATAGAATTAGGAAATTTCCATAATTTCGGTTGGGGCTCTTTCCTAATCTCAAAGGGACTTATTTTAGGATGTTTCTACTCTATTTTAAGGACGTCCCTAGGCCTCTTTCACTCCTTTTAGAACCCTAATTGAATTGAGAGAAAGAGAAGAGAAGGAAGAGAGGAAGAATAGAAGGAAAGGAGAGAAAAAGAAAAAGGAGAAGAGTTGTAGAGAAGGAGTGTTCTTCTCAGGTAAGAATACTAATCCTATGAATTTCGTGAGACTTAGAATAGTTGAAGGAAGATGTAGGAGAAACCCAATCTATCCATCCATGGTTAGGTTTCAATGAAAACCATGGAGGATATCAATTAGACTATATATTGGGTGAAGAGAAGTTCTAATCCATAGAAAGTATGTGGAATGGACTATGGAAGAAGCCATAGGAGTTAAACAAGGAAGAATGGATCAAAACATGAGAATATCGACCAAAACCAGAGGTGGTCGCACATAGGGTCAATAGACCCATCGACCCTGATATCGACCCTGTTACGTGGGGTCGCAAGATATCGCTACCCTACCTGCGACCCATCCTGCGACCCTATAGATAACAGTAAGTTAGAAAATTAGAATTAAATCTAATTAAATTCTATCGACTTTGTTAGGTCTTCTAGCAATATAATATCAATATAAAGGTGATTCTTAAAGCTTGAAAGAGGATCTACTAGCAAGCTAAGGTGAGGAAACAAGACCTACATTAACTGGTTAATAATAAATTATTTTTATTTTTTTTGAGTCCGGTGCCATGCTTGATTCTATGCGAATATGCTTGTAATGTGCATTCAACATGTCATCCAATATTCCTGCTATTATTGTTCATGCATATTTAATTTTATTTACTTATAACATGATGATGATGATTGATGCTAGGAATAGGCATGTGAATGTTTGTGTGTGGTTAGTGTGCTTGATGCGAGTAGGGCATCAGGGGAAGTGTTAGGCGGTGTTTGATCTGGACACTTTAGCTCTATCTCTAACTCAAGTCTTGTGCATTAGCATCGTCGTATCGCCATTACCTTAGCAGAACTATTGCGACGTAGGGCATCAAGGAGGGTCTCGATCTTTGAGTCCTATATTCTACCGGGGGGCCTTAGCTCTATCTCTACGGGTGCTCTGAGGGATGCTGGGGTGAGGCCTTGGATACACTGTTTGATATTAAGATTGGTTAGTAGCGAGTCCCGTTTGCAGCCCTAGCCATCAGGGGTTTATTTATTGGTATGGAATTGTGCATCGATAAACGTGACATTCGTTGTACAATGTTCATTGTGGGTGCTGTGGGCGACGGTTAGAGGTTCATCGGGCGTATCCAAACTCTCGTGCATAGAGGTGCGGCGGCCTCCTATCCTTTCTATAGCACAGTGCAAATGTAAGACCAGACCAAAGATATGAATTGAATCACATGCATATGTGTTGTTGCATTATTTTGTTTGCTCACTGAGCCATGATGTGTGCTCACCCTCTCGGCATCGAATATTTTTAGTTGATGATGCAGGTACCACTGTTGCAGATTATATTGATGCTCCAGCGTATGGACATGTGGCGGCCATTGAAGCTGAAGATGTAGAGGATACGCATGACTCCTCTTGCGAGTGCAGTTCATGCGTGTTCATTTAGGGTTTTTCTTTTATTTAATTATTTAGATTTATTAAAGGGATGTAATGATATTTATTTATGTCTTAGTTGATGCATAATAATTTAGTATTTAAATATTAATATCACATTTAGATTCTTTAGTTCATTTTATTATAAGACTTCCGCTATTGTATATTTACTCTGATTATGAATGTGAATGTATGAGGTTTAGATAACACAGATATAGCCTACTCGAGATCCTGGTTGAACCGTTGGTTTGTTAGCGGTTCATCACACCATTCTGAATAGTGTGGATTGGGGTGTGACAACTTGGTATCAGAGCTTTCTAGGCCTTGTCCGCTAAATCAACATACCTTCACAACAGATTATGAACTGTGATAGGATAAAAGTAAAAACTGTAATAATAACACACTATAAGCACAAGTGATGTTTGAGACCAAATTTAAAAAGAGAATAATGCATCTATTTAAAGGAGAAATAATTTTAAATACAATAAGAGAGAAACAAATATGTATTAATATTTAAAGCAGAGTATAGTCCACAACCCGGACAGTTACTCTGTATTACAAAGAAAAAGTAAAGAAATATAATCATGAAGCTGGAGGTGAAGGAGGAGGCGGTGCCTCGCGGTCTCTGTCATAGTCCTCAACATAGACTCTAGTCAACCAGGCTACCTGAGTCTGGGTCGCCTGAAGACTAGCTGTGAGATCAGCCACCCGCTGATCAGTCCGGCGCTGAGCGTCTAGAAGCTCCCCCATCCTCAGATCTGATGCACGCTGAGCCTCTCTGATATCTCGAAACATACTCAATACGTCATCATAAGGTAGGTGTGAAGGACCAGATGCATGTGAAGGACTAGCCACAAAAGATGTACTCGCTCCAGTAGCATGTGTAGAAGAAGGAGGTGGTATGGAATCCACATCCATGTAAAGACGATCATCATCCCCGACAGCACCACCAGGGACCCCAGCCTGCGGCTTGCTCGCCGCCTCGGCGATCAGCCATCTCCACGCGAGTGCGAGGGCGCACCATCGCATTCTTTTCCTTATCACTGACCTGGGCATCCCGCATACCCATCCTGCAGATGGCATCCCAATCCAGAGGAGCAGAGAAGGATTTTTCCTGAATCTTCTCATCCAACAAATCCACACCCAGGCGGGTCAGCAGTTTAGTGATCATACGTCCATAGGGTAGATTACCCCTATGACTGGGCAATGTGGCACTGATCATAGTCCGCATGATGATGTAAGGTAGGCATACAGACTGCCTAATACAGATGCAGTATAGCAGATACTGGGTCAACTAGGAGATCCTCTCATAGTGTCCACTCTGCGGAATTAGGTTGTGCTGAATGATCTTGCAGTACACCCGTGGATCCGAACGTAGATAACTCACTTTCATCTCCCAGCGATCAAATCGGATGAGCTGTCTGTCTATCTCAGCCCTCATCTGCAAAGAAAAGAACTGATGCTCTCCAGGAGCACAGAACACCATAGGGCCATCATAGGAAATGCCCAACAAATCCGCTAGCTATCGGTAGTCGAAGGAGACCTCAACTCCCTTGACGTAGCTAGTAATCCTGAGCTTGTGACCCCTATCCACATCATTGTAATCCCCCACCACCTGGAGGTTACAATAAAACTGGAGCACCAAATCCGGGCAGGTGCAGGCATCATAGGTGATGACGGGAAGCCAACCCATGTCACCAAATACTCTCTCTACATTGAACAGGGCCAACTCAGCCAAGTTCACCATACGACCACCCTCCACTTTCTTGCGAGCGAAGTGGGCATACTGTGCCTCGGCTTCGTTGGAACGAAAACGAAGAGGATCACGAACTCTAGGTACTTTGGTACGAGCCATGATATCTGTAGACCACAATGAAAAACAGATAATGGATTAGTAAGATAGAAAAATCACAAAAAATTTCGAAATTATAACGACGTAAGTTGACCAAAAGCCTCACTTGTCACCCATACACGTGGGCAGGAGGACTTACGTAGGTTCTAAACTATCCTGCAATACTCATACAGTCGGAAATTTTAACTAACGGAACCCAATTTGAAGAAATTTTGAGAAATCCTAAAATCTTGACAAATTAGGGCAAAAAGAGAAAATTTTGAGTTTCTCGATAACCAACCGATGAAACTCAAATATTTTTGAGGGCTTTCGTCCATTGACTCACCAACAACAAAAGCCCCCCATAAAAATAGAATTTTTATGGTTGGAAAAAGTTTAATTTGAAGAAAACGTATTATGTAAATGAAAACCTAGAAAAGAAAACCTAAAAACAGGTAAATGGAGAAGAAATACATGTAGGGAGGATGTAGGTGTCGAGAAACGTAACCCAAATAGCCAATGTAGTGGAATCGGCACTGTAGCAACCCAGAGAAAAGAAGCCGAGTTGAAACGGAGGGGAAAGAATGAGAAATGAACTCAAATCGGACCTTAAAAATCTAATTTTTAGTTCGAGGGTCGCAGAATTCAACCCAAAGAGTCGACCCTCATATCGACCCCCATATCGACCCACGACTTTCGGTGATCTGACAGAAAACCAAGGGTCGAACACAAGGTCGAACATACATCGACCCCTATATCGACCCACTACTCTCGGTAACCTGACAGGGAACCAGGGGTCGCATCGAGGGTCGCATACCCATCGACCCTCACATCGACCCTCGACTCTCGGGAAAAATCAAAAATTCCCAGGGTCGATCTTAGGGTCGCATATACCATCGACCCTCACTATCGACCCTATATAGAAAGGACAGTAATTTACCCAGAATGATCTGAAAAATTTGAAATTTACATTGGTTAGTGTATCTACATGAAGTATAAATGATTGCCTCAAGTATCTTATGATTTTCAGGCATCACCACTACCAGTGAAGAACATGGCCGGACGAAGAGTAACCAGGCAAAGTTGTAACACGGTTCCACCACCACCACCAGTGGAGGAAACCAGTCCAGACAATATGAATGCACAGGGTAATCCGCAGGTTGCATCACCAGTGAACCAGGGTCAGGCAAATCCTAATAACTTGCCACCCCCACCACCGAAACTGACTACCGTGGTGATAAATCTGGCACAACAACTTCAGCAGATGCAACATGCATAAGCCCATATGCAGGCTATGATGGGAATGATGTTCCAGGCGGCACAAACTGCACCTATGCCGGCTGGGCAAGCCAATGCAACACCGGTGGGTAACCACCCAACACCACAACCACCAGCTGCACAGATTCTAGCCCATCACCCGGAACCAGTGCAAGGAAATTTCCAATATCCACCACCTATGTATGGAGCATATGCTCCGGTGCAGTTAGATCATTCTCGACTTATTGAGAGATTCCTAAAGATGAAACCCAAGGAGTTCAACGGTAAATCGTTCGAACCATTATGGACAGCACACTGGATCGACGAGATGGAGAGAAATTTCGTGATGATGACCATTACAGAGGAGGAGAAGGTATTATGTGCCACCTTCATGCTAAAAGGTGACACACATCATTGGTGGAAATCTACAAGGGACTATCTGATAACCAAACACGCCCTATTGACCTGGGCTATATATAGGGAAGCTTTCTTTGAGAAGTATTTTCCCCGAAGCTTCAAGGATTCTATGGAGAAAGAGTTCCTGAGTTTGTATCAAGGACAGATGACAGTGGACGCGTATCAGCAGCGTTATGAGGAGCTATTTTTCTTCGCACCACTGAGCATGCAAGAAGAAACCCGTAGGTTTGTCACAGGACTCAGAGGAAGCATCAATGAGCATGTACTGGGCTTAGACAAGAGAATTTATAATGAAGCCGTGCAAATTGCTCGAGTTATTGAGTCGAGCCAGAAGGAAAGCTATTTTATGCAAAACAGAGGTGTGAAAAGGCCAGCTGGTAATTCTTACAACAGAGGTAATAACAAGACATACAAGCCTTTCCGTACTTAGAATTTTATCACTGCACCCAAGACCACTCAAGCAGCTCAGCAACAACCAAAGTGAAATACTGAAAGTCCAAGATGTTATAACTGCAATCAAGTGGGACATATGATGAGAGAGTGTCCTAAACCCAGGAAGCAACAACATTAAGGATGAGTTTATGCTGTTACGTCTGAGGAAGTTGCCGCATCACCCGATGTGGTCACAGGTATGACCTAAACCTTTAAGTTGTATTACATTGTGTAAGCACGTAGACTAAGTTTAAACAAATCACAGGTATCGTACCTATAAATGGCATACCCGCCAGAGTACTCTTTGATTCAGGAGCTACTCATTCCTTTATATCTGTGTCGTTTGGAAAGAAGCTGAACTTACCCATCAAAACATTGGACTACAAACTACTTGTACGGTCACCGATGGGGTTAGAAGTGGAATTAGAGAAAGGTTATGGGCCATGTCCAGTTCTCATTGGCGAGAAAACCTTAGATGCAACCTTGATCCAACTTGGGATGGCAAACTTTGATGTCATCTTGGGAATGGACTGGTTAGCTCGGCATTCTGCGAACCTATTATGCGCCAAAAAGAAGCTAACATTTAAAGACAAAGAAGGAGCAGAATTCAGTTTTGCGGGAACCAAACTTCCCCGTAAACGCAAGCTCATACTCTCAGCACTAAAGGCTAAGAAGTGCCTTGAGAAGGGGGCAGTCGGGTATCTAGTATCAGTGGTCGACCTAACCAAGGAAGCACCACGAATGGAAGATATTGATGTCGTGTCGAGACTATCCTGACGTATTTCCGGAGGAACTACCGGGATTACCACCCGACGGAGCCACGAGTTTGTGATAGACCTTATACCCGGAGCCGCACCGGTATCAAAAGCACCTTATAGAATGGCTCCTACCGAATCGAAGGAATTGAAAGTGCAACTACAGGAACTGTTGGACAAGGGTTATATTCGACCCAGTATATCACCATGGGGAGCGCCAGTATTGTTCGTAAAGAAGAAGGACGGTAGCGTTCGATTATGTATCGACTATCGGGAGTTGAACAAGCTGACAATCAAGAATCGATATCCACTACCTAGGATCGATGACTTGTTCGATCAGTTGCAAGGGGTAAAAGTATTTTTTAAGATCGATCTTCGGTCAGGCTACCATCAGTTGAAGATTAAAGAGGGTGATATTCCTAAGACAGTTTTCAGGACCAGATATGGACATTATGAATTCTTGGTCATGTCTTTTGGATTAACAAATGCACCAACAACTTTCATGGAACTTATGAACCGGATTTTCCACGATATGTTAGATACGTCGGTTATTGTATTTATTGATGATATATTGGTATATTCCAAGGACAAAGAAACCCATATTAAGAACCTAAACGTCGCCCTACAACGTTTAAGGAAAGAGAAGCTATATGCCAAATTTACCAAGTGTGAGTTTTGGCTAAGTGAAGTCACCTTCCTAGGCCATGTAGTTTTCGCTGAAGGAATCAAAGTGGACCCCAGCAAGATCGAGGCTATTGTAAAGTGGGAAGCACCAAAGAGCGTTGCAGAAATTAGAAGTTTTCTGGGTCTCGCTGGTTATTATCGGAGATTTGTGGAAGACTATTCCCGGATTGCCGTACCTCTCACCAGTTTGACTAAGAAAGGTGAAAAGTTTGTGTGGACGGATAAATGTGAGAAGAGCTTCCAGACATTGAAGACCAGATTGATATCCGCTCCGATTTTGACTATTCCTGTCCCAGGACAGCCATTTACCCTATACACTGATGCGTCAGGACTGGGATTAGGAGGTGTGCTTATGCAAGGAGAACAAGTAATTGCTTATGCCTCAAGACAGTTGAAGACACATGAGAAAAACTATCCCACTCATGATTTGGAGTTAGCAGCAGTTGTACATGCTGTCAAGATATGGAGACATTACCTATACGAAGAGAAGTTCCAGATTAAGTCGGATCATAAAAGTCTTACTTATTTATTTAATCAAAAGGAGTTGAATATGAGACAAAGAAGATGGCTGGAACTATTGAAAGACTATGATTGTGATATCCAGTATCATCCGGGGAAAGCTAATGTAGTAGCGGATGCGTTGAGCAGAAAGGCAATGATAAAATCTCAAGGAGAGGTTAGCACAACTGCAGCAATGTGTACTATCGGAATGGTATTCAATCACGGCAACGAGCAATATGTGATAGATACATTGGATGGATCAGCCAACCAAGGGTTTATTCATCGGTTTTCAAATATGTTCACTGCATTGAAGATTATACCGGATATAATTGATGAAGTAAAGACAGCTATCAAAGCAGACCCTTACCTGAGAACGGTGCAAGAAGACATCAAAAAAGGTAGAACTAACCCTGAGTTCACCTTGGACGAAGAGAAGGTACTGAAGTACAAAGAAAGGATATGTGTACCCGAAACAGAAAGTGTGGACATTAGACACCGATTGATGAAAGAAGCCCATACCACCATCTATTCGATACATCCTAGAAGTACAAAAATGTATCATGATCTAAAGAAACTATATTGGTGGAGAGGGATGAAAGCAGATGTAGCTAAGTTCGTGTCTCAATGCCTAAGTTGTCAGAAAGTAAAGGCTGAACGACAAAGACCCGCAGGACTGTTACAACCGTTATCAGAACTAGCATGGAAATGAGACTGCATCACTATGGACTTCGTCATAAGATTACCACTGACTCCTCGAGTGGTTGACGCAGTTTGGGTGATTGTAGACCGTTTGACTAAGACAGCTCGCTTTATACCGATACGACCTCAGTATACACTAGAAAGGTTAGCAAAGCTGTATGTGGATAATATTGTTCGATTACACGGTGTACCAGAGAGCATTGTGTCCGATAGAGATCCACGATTCACTTCCAAGTTTTGGGAAGGATTGCAAAAGGCTATGGGTACAACATTGAAGTTTAGTACTGCATTCCATCCACAGACAGATGGACAGTCAGAGCATACAATCCAGATTCTAGAAGATATGCTACGAGCATGTGTAATTGATTTCAAAGGATCATGGGATGAAAAGTTACCACTGATCGAGTTCGCTTATAACAATAGCTACCAGGCTACTATACAGATGTCACCCTATGAAGCATTGTATGGCAGAAAGTATCGAACTCCTTTATTTTGAAATGAAGTTGGAGAACGTAGTATTGTTGGGCCAGAATTTGTCAAAGAGACTTGTCGCGTGGTCGACATTATCAAGGAAAGGGTAAGAACAACTTAGAACCGTCAGAAGCAATATGCAGATACTCGACGCAGAGATCTTGAGTTCACCGTAGGTGATAAAGTATTCTTGAAGGTATCGCCTATGCGAGGATTGAAACGGTTCGGACAGAAAGGGAAACTAAGTCCAAGATATGTCGGGCCATATGAGATTTTAGCTAAGCGTGGAAAAGTGGCTTATCAGCTAGCACTACCACCATCTATGTCAAGTGTGCATGACGTATTTCATATCTCCCTATTGAAGAAGTATGTCAAGGATCCAACGCACGTCCTGATAGTAGATTTATCGAAATTGATTGATGATTTGACATTTGAAGTAACACCAACTGAAATCACCAGCCGAAAGGTTCAACGACTATGCAACCGAGATATCTATTATGTTAAGGTCACCTGGAGAAGTAGAAACATGGAAGAAATTACATGGGAAGAAGAGAATGCTATGCGAAAGCAATACCCTCACTTATTTGATTCAGAAGGTACGTACAATTTCGAGGACAAAAT
The DNA here is from genome assembly GCA_028583415.1 of Protea cynaroides. NCBI lineage: Eukaryota > Viridiplantae > Streptophyta > Magnoliopsida > Proteales > Proteaceae > Protea > Protea cynaroides. Next base: position 9,937,270 of record CM053276.1, on the reverse strand, counting down.
TTTTATAAGTAGGGGGGAGTTGTAAGACCCGTATCAAACTAACTCGGTCTTACCACCTTGAATCAGGTTTACCCATCATGGTCGAGCCAAATGGACCAAGGGCGTGAAGGAGATCGTGATCCCAGGTATCAAATTGACCCAAAAACACTTAAATAAAGGGGAATGTCGCATACCCAGCAAGGGAGGGTCGGACCCCCCAAGACAGAAAGTCAGACCCCCTATTTTACAGAGGGGGTCGGACACTTTAGGATTTAGGGGTCGACGGGATCATCGACCCCCTCATCGACCCTCAGTTGCCGTCGAAAACAGAATTAGGAAATTTTCATAATTTTGGTTAGGGCTCTTTCCTAATCCAAAAGGGACTTATTTTAGGATGTTCCTACTCTATTTTAAGGATGTCCCTAGGCCTCTTTCACTCCTTTTAGAACCCTAATTGAATTGAGAGAAAGAGAAGATAAGGAAGAGAGGAAGAAGAGAAGGAAAGGAGAGAAGAAGAAAAAGGAGAAGAGTTGTAGAGAAGGAGTGTTCTTCTCAGGTAAGAATACTAATCCTATGAATTTTGTGAGACTTAGAATAGTTGAAGGAAGATGTAGGAGAAACCCAATCTATCCATCCATGGTTAGGTTTCAATGGAAACCATGGAGGATATCAATTAGACTATATATTGGGTGAAGAGAAGTTTTAATCCATAGAAAGTATGTGGAATGGACTATGGAAGAAGCCATAGGAGTTAAACAAGGAAGAATGGATCAAAACATAAGAATATCGACCAAAACCAGAGGTGGTCGCACATAGGGTCGATAGACCCATCGACCCTGATATCGACCCTGTTACAGAGGGTCGCAGTATACTGCTACCCTACCTGCGACCCATCCTGCGACCCTATAGATAACAACAAGTTAGAAAATTGGAATTAAATCTAATTAAATTTTATCGACTTTGTTAGGTCTTCTAGCAATATAATATCCATATAAAGGTGATTCTTAAAGCTTGAAAGAGGATCTACTAGCAAGCTAAGGTGAGGAAACAAGACCTACATTAACTGGTTAATAATAAATTATTTTTATTTATTTTTAGTCCGGTGCCATGCTTGATTCTATGCAAATATGCTTGTAATGTGCATTCAACATATCATCCAATATTCCTGCTATTATTGTTCATGCATATTTAATTTTGTTTACTTATAACATGATGATGATGATTGATGCTAGGAATAGGCATGTGAATGTTTGTATGTGGTTAGTGTGCTTGATGCGAGTAGGGCATCAGGGGAAGTGTTAGGCGGTGTTTGATCCGGCACTTTAGCTCTATCTCTAACTCAAGTCTTGTGTATTAGCATCGTCGTATCGCCATTACCTTAGCAGAACTATTGCGACGTAGGGCATCAAGGAGGGTCTCGGTCTTTGAGTCCTATACTCTACCGGGGGGCCTTAGATCTATCTCTACAGGTGCTCAGAGGGATGCTGGGGTGAGGCCTTGGATACACTGTTTGACATTAGGATTGGTTAGTAGCGAGCCCCGTTTGCAGCCCTAGCCATCAGGGGTTTATTTGTTGGTATGGAGTTATGCATCGATAAACGTGACCTTCGTTGTACAATGTTCATTGTGGGTGCTGTGGGCGACGGTGAGAGGTTCATCGGGCGTATCCACACTCTCGTGCATAGAGGTGCGGTGGCCTCCTATCCTTTCTATAGCACAGTGCAAACGTAAAACCAGACCAAAGATATGAATTGAATCGCATGCATATGTGTTGTTGCATTGTTTTGTTTGCTCACTAGCCATGATGTGTGTTCACCCTCTCGACGTCGAATATTTTTAGTTGATGATGCAGGTACCACTGTTGCAGATTATATTGATGCTCCAGCGTATGGACATGTGGCGGCGATTGAAGCTGAAGATGTAGAGGATACGCATGACTCCTCTTGCGAGTGCAACTCATGCGTGTTCGTTTAGGGTTTTTCTTTTATTTAATTATTTGGATTTATTAAAGGGATGTAATGATATTTATTTATGTCTTAGTTGATGCAAATAATTTGGTATTTAAATATTAATATCATATTTAGATTCATCAGTTCATTTTATTATAAGACTTCTGCTATTGTATATTTACTCTGATTATGAATGTGGATGTATGGGGTTTAGATAACACAGATATAGCTTACTCGGATCCTAGTTGAACCGTTGGTTTGTTAGCGGTTCATCACATCATTCTGAATAGTGTGGAATTGGGGTGTGACAAGCAAGCTATCAAACAAGTGTCAGGTAAGAGAATCAGACCTAAACCCTAATAATTTATTAACAGTAAAACATTGTTAATAACTATGATTCTGTGGACTGATGTTTGTGCATTCTCGCATGTCATCCTTTACTTTCAGTTATTATTATTGTTCATGCATACTCGTTATGCTAGGATGTGACTGTTAGGCATGTAATTGTTTTCGTTGGTGTGTGAAATGTGAAGGGCCGAGGGTCTGGGATTATTCCTCACACTAACACCTTTTCGTATCGTTCTGTCTTAACATGTTTGGTGCGGGTAGGGTATCAGGAGGAAGCAGTGGCACTGTGGTCTCTGGCCTGGCCACTAGACTCTAGCTCTGTCTCTTTGTCGTAGGAAACTACACTGGGATAGGGCCTACTGTGATGACATATAGGATTGGTTAGTTGCGAGTCCAGTTTGCAAGCCCTCGCCAATAGGGGCTTACGTGTTGGTATGGGTAGGGTATCAGGGGAAGTGTTGGCGGTGTTTGATCCTGACGCTCTAGCTCTATCTCTTTTCCATGGTAGGGTGCATGTGGGACGACAGTGGTGTTTGATCCATTGGGCGGATTCACACACTCATGTATAGAGGTGCGGTGGCCGCCAATCCTTTCTATAAGACATTGCAAACTTAAAACCAGACCATGATGTGAATGTTACTCATGCATATGTTTGTTGCGTTGTCTGATTGTCTTACTGAGCTAAATTGTGAGCTCATCTTTGTGTATACACTATTTTTAGATGTTGATGCAGGTTAAACGATGGAGGATTACCTGAATGCTCTGGCGTACGGAGGTGTTGCTGCTTTGGACATGCAAGTAGGAGAGGACAAGCATGACGCTTCATGCGAATGCCCTTTCTGCGTGTACCTCTAGGATTGGTTTTAATTTATTTAAATTATTTTTGGTTGGAGATACAGTTGATGTAAGGATATTTAATTATGTTTTGGTATTCGAATAACGAAATATTTTATTAAATTTATCAATAGATCACTTAGTTCATTTTATTTAAGACTTTCGCTATATTTTATTATATTCTGATTATGGTTATGTGCAATGATTTGTATGAGTGGACACGGTCTTATTGAGATCCTGGTGTGAACCGTTGGTTCAGTGATGGTTCACTCACAGTTCTGGTTCAGTCAGAATTGGGGTGTGACAACTTGGTATCAGAGCTCTTAGGCTCTGTCCAACAGACCATACATGCACTTAACTGAGTCGATGAACTGAGATAGAAAGAATTTAAAAGTCTTAATAAAAATATACCTTAAGCACTTGTTTGATGTTTGAGACTAAATATGAAAGAGTATAATGTACTATACTAAAGGTGGAATTAATAAATAGACATGCTCTAGTGAGAAAACCATAGTAACAAGCAGATTGATCATAATTTTCTATAACAAGTAAGAAGAAAAATTATATAATCATAAAAACATCCAAAGAGTGATAAGTAATGGTGCTACAAGGTATAGCCCACAAGCCGGATAATTACCCTGTTATATAAAAACCATGCTGAGAGAGAGATAAAATAAGAAGTCTATCATGGGGATGGGGGCATAGGAGGAATAGGGTCGGTGATGTCATAGTCACGCTCATAAGACACCTTAAGCCAGTGTACTTGCTCCTGTGTGACTCTGAGGCTACAAGCAAGACGCCCCAGGTCATGGCTCATCTCACGCTGGACATCCTGGATCTCCGTAAACATACCCATCACGGTATCGAGAGGAGGCTGGGATGGTCCTGCTACAGGTGTGGGCTGTGGTGCTGTGCTGGAATGTCCTCCATCTGATCATCATCATCATCACCATCATCCCCTACCTCTTTTGCATGAGCTGCATTGACTGCTGCTGTTGCTGCTGCCACTACTGCTACCCTCCTGAATGGACGAGGACGAGCCTCTAACTCCTCATCACTGATCGGCAAGTTGTCCATCCTCATTAGGAGAATGGCATCCCAGTCAATGTCAGAGGTCATGGTATCCTCAACTGTAGTCTCACCCCTCATGTCCACCCGTAAACACTGCAGAAAAGTAGTGATGAGTCGGCCATATGGAAGGTTACTGGTCTGGTCGGGCATAGTAGCCTGATGCATGGTCCTGATAATGATGTAAGGGAGACAGATCCACTCCCCAGTGCTGACGCAATAAGTCAAATACTGAGTGAGCTGAGACAACTCACTGTAGTGACCGCTCTGAGGCACGATATTGTGCTGGATGATGCGACAGTATACTCGAGGCACAGGTCTCAAGCTAGCAGCCTTCATAGGCGCTCCAGGGTTAAGTATTTGCTCTGAAATCTCCTGGCGCAGATCATCAGTGAGAAAGTCCTTCATCTTAGGGGCACAGTAGACCAAGTCACCATCATTTGGAATTCCCAGAAGATTGGTAAGCTGGTGAGTGTCGAAAGAGATAGGGACACCCATGACGAAAGTGGTAAGGCAGAGTTCCCTGCCTCGGCTGAAGTCATTGACATTTCCCTCTATCTCCAGGTTGGCGTAGAATGTTTGACTAAGTTGGGTCGGGTGGTCACAGAGTATGTAATGACGGGTAACCACCCAAGTCTACCAAAAGCTGCTTCAACGTCAAACCGCTGCAGCTGCTCCAGTTTCACCCGTTGCCCCGTCTCAATATTTTCTCCTCAAACTAGGGAAAGTGGGCTTGTGTCGCCTCAGAATTAAACCACCGCTCATCGAGCTGTGGAACCGGAGGATGCGGACGGTTCATGCCTAGACCAAAGGCATGTTTACCAGCGCCTCTGCGTTGAGACATGTTGAACTACAAAACAAAGACAAAAATAATAGAAATTGGTTAGAATTTCCAAAATTTCGGTAGCATAACGACAGTAATGGAAGCAAAAGCCTCGAACTCACCCAAAATCTGGGGAGGCGGACTTACACCACCCTTTAACACCACATGGAAACCAAACATCCATCAAACAATCAAGGAATTTGGAAATTAAAAGAAAAAAATTCGATTTTTACTAAAAACCTAGGTTAAAAACCTAAAAACTTGATTTTTTTTTGAAAACTATCCGGTAGAACCTCAAATTGGTTGAGGGCTTTTGCTCATAGAGGTCCCTAAACCCTTTCTAAGCCGAAGGAAGAGAGTTCCTACGGTTAGAATCTTCTAAACTAAGAAAAACCTAGTTTTGGGCATGAAACCATGAAGAAACAATGTAAAAATGAAGAATGGAGGGAAGGAACTTACTTGGAGGCGATGTTCAAGGTCTTAATCGGAAGAAAATTGCTTTTAAAACCACCGGTTGGACTGTAACAACTCACAAAGCCAGAGAGGAATAGCCACCGGAGAGGAAGAAGAAAGGAAAACTGAGATTTTTCTCACTTTTCCCGATTTTAAAGAGTGTTTTGGGCATACCGGTCGATGGTTTTGCCCATACCGGTCGACCGGTACCCCCCAGGGTATATCGACCGGTACCTCTCGATCAGAGAAAAATTCTGACCGGTCGACTATACCGGTCGCTCCATTTCCCACAGGGTTGCGATCGGTACATCGACCGGTACCCCTCGGGAACTCCAAAAGTTTGTCCGCCTGGAGATACCGGTTACACTACCTTATACAGTGCCGCGACCGGTATGTTGCGATTGGTCAACTATTTGAAGCACAAAAAATTTTGGGAAAAATTTGTAAAAATTTTGATTTAAGTTTCCTTACGAGTTTCGCCTTGCACTTGTTAAATACTAACACTATTATGACTATTCGACTGTACCTCATGTGTTATGTCTTCTTCTCAGATCCAAGCAGAGAAAAACTAATCTGAGATGGTAGGCGGAAATGGTCGTAGAGGCTCACGAAGGCGTCACCACTCTAGGGTGCGCCAAGATGAGAACAACCTGGAAATAGGAGATATTGATGAGCAGAATGTAAACACAGAGGGTGGAAAAAGGCAGAGTCCCAGGGTACCAACAAATTAACTATGAGGCTATTGTGGCAAATCTAGTTTATCAGATGGAAGCTTAGCAGAAGGTGTTCCTGAACTAGATGCTGAAGATGTTCAGGCCACCAGGATATATCCCTACGGAAGGTACACCTGAGTTTGGAAGAAATAACACCACACTGCCAATGGATGGTAGTACGGGGTCGATGGGCCAATGACAGAATCTACAACCACCACATCAATTTCCAACGTCGTCTGCCTATCAAGGGATCTATCCGTACCCACCACCATGGTATGGAATGAACGCACAAGGGCAGAATGACCTAAGTCGAGCGGTGTATAGGTTCTTGAAACTAAAACCCCCTACTTTCATAGGGAAACCACTGTGGCCTGCACAGTGGGTTGCTAAATTGGAGAAGAACTTCCGTCTGATGACTTGTACGGAGGATGAAAAGGTGTTGTTTGCTACGCACATGCTCAAGGAAGATGCAAATGCCTGGTGGAATTCTACCCGAACATACTTAGAGGTCAAGCACACTCAGATCAATTGGGAAATACTCAAAGGAGCTTTCTCTGATAAGTACTTTCCAAAGAGCTTTCGTGACTAAATGGAGAAGGAATTCTTGAACCTATAACAAGCCCAGTCGACTGTTGATGCTTACCAGCAGAGGTATGGAGAGCTATTCTTCTTCGCTCCGGCAACCATGCAAGAAGAAGAAACCAAGACCCGTAGGTTTACCATGGGATTGCGAGGAAGTATCCGAGAGCACATTTTGGGTTTGAAGAAGAAAGTATATAATGAGACTGTACAGATTCCTAGGGTAATTGAATCTAGCCAAAGAGACAGTTTCTTTGCTCAGAACAGGGGATTGAAGAGGCCTGCCACTGAGACTTCAGGTGGAGGAAATACAAGACCATTCTGCCCATACAGGGCTCAGTCTGTTGTGGTGCCTGTAAGGAACACTACTGCACCACCACCGTTACAGTTTGCTGGACAGAACCCAAATGTCAAATGTTTCAACTGTCAGCAATTGGGTCATTATGCAAAGACTTGTACTCTACCCAAGAAGCAACTGCCATAGCAAGGAAAGATATTCGTAGTCACCACTGAGGAGGCAGCCGCATCACCTGATGTGGTTACTGGTATGATTACATCCCTTACTATTTGGCTTATTGTTTGTTATGTTTGAGCATGTAGAACTAAGGGATAGTTAATTTTAGGAACTGTAAATATAGCTGGTGTATCCGCCAGAGTACTCTTTGACTCTGGGGCCACGCACTCCTTCGTTTCTATTTCTTTTGGGAAGCGAATGGAATTACCTGTCAAGTATTTAACCCCAAGCTTGATAGTTCGCTCTCTGTTGGGAGTAGAAGTGGCCTTGAATGAATACTATGGGCCATGTACAGTTAGTATTGAGGGCCGAAACCTAGAAGCAAATCTGGCTCAACTTGAGATGGTAGAATTTGACGTCATCTTGGGAATGGATTGGCTAGGCCATCATTCAACTAGCTTATTATGTGATGAAAGAAAACTCACGTTTAAATATGATAATGGAAAGGATTTTAGCTTCATTGGAACCAAGTTACCTAGGAAGCGAAAGCTAATCCTCTCTGCCTTAAAAGCTAAGAGATGCTTAGAGAAGGGAGGAGTGGGGTACTTAGTATCTGTGGTCGACATCACTGCAGAGGTGCCAAAGATAGAAGATCTAGATGTGGTACAAGAGTTTTCAGATGTGTTCCCAGAAAATCTACCAGGTCTACCTCCAGATAGGGCTATAGAGTTCGTGATAAACCTTATGCCAGGGTCGGCGCCAGTGTCTAAGGCACAGGATGGCCCCTACCGAATTAAAGGAGTTAAAGACCCAACTACAAGAACAACTAGATAAGGGTTTCATACGACCAAGCATATCGCCATGGGGAGCACCTATTTTGTTCGTCAAGAAGAAGGACGGTAGCGTACGATTATGTATCGACTACTGAAAGCTGAACAAGTTAACCATCAAGAACCGATACCCTTTGCCTAGGATCGATGATCTGGTTGATCAATTGCAGGGTGTAAATGTTTTCTCGAAGATCGATCTCAGATCAGGGTATCACAATTGAAGATCAAGACAACAGATATTCTGAAGACTGCTTTCAGGACAAGGTATGGGCATTATGAGTTCCTTGTAATGTCATTCGGGTTGACTAACGCTCCAGCGTCGTTCATGGAACTAATGAACCAAGTGTTTCATGACATGTTGGACACTTCGATCATTGTATTCATTGACGACATATTGGTCTACTCAAAGGACAAGGAGACTCATGCAACACATTTGAGAGCAGTCCTACAACGACTGAAAAGAGAGAAGCTTTACGCCAAGTTCAAGAAGTGTGAATTTTGGCTAAAAGAAGTGGCCTTCTTGGGTCACGTTATATCTGCAGACGGTATCAAGGTAGATCCAAGCAAGATCGCAGCTATAGTAGGATGGGATGCACCGAAATCAGTTGCAGAGATTAGTAGTTTCCTTGGATTGGCTGGTTACTATAGAAGATTCGTAGAAGACTACTCAAGAATTGCCGTTCCAGTTACCAGACTAACCAAGAAAGGAGAAAAGTTCATATGGTCAGATGAGTGTGAGAAGTGCTTTCAGACTTTGAAGTCAAGACTAGTCTCTGCACCTATCTTGACCATCTCAGCACTAGGCTTGCCGTTTACCCTATATACGGATGCCTCAGGGTTGGGTCTTGGATGTGTGTTGATGCAAGGAGAACAGGTGATTGCCTATGCATCAAGACATTTGAAAGAGCATGAGAAGAACTATCATACGCATGATCTGGAGTTAGCGGCTGTCATTCACCCAATCAAGAGTTGGAGGCACTACCGTTATGGTGAAAAGTTTCAGATTAAGTTGGATCACAAGAGCTTAACTTACCTTTTTACTCAAAAGGACCTGAATATGAGACAGAGAAGATGGCTGGAGCTATTAAAAGATTATGATTGTGACATCCAGTACCATCCGGGTAAGGCAAACATTGTGGTCGATGCTTTAAGCAGAAGGTGGGCATTGAAACCTGAGGCAGGACCTAGTACAAATGCTGCATTGTGTGCTGCAGTCTCTGGCTCAATAGAGAATGATAAAGACTATATATTAGAGACTACGAGAGATCCAGTAGAACAGGGCTTAATTCATAAGTTCACATTGATGTTTGCTGCTTTGAAAATCTCATCGGATCTAATAGATGAGGTCAAAGTAGCAATCCTACAGGATCCACACCTCAAGACTGTGCAAGAAGATCTAGAGAAGGGTAAAAGTAACTCTGAATTTACCTTAGATTCAGATAAGGTACTCAGGTATCGTGGATGATTATGTATACCTGAGAGTGAGAACTCAAATATCAGAGATAGAGTTATGACAAAAGCTCATTACACCCCATATTCGGTACATCCAGGAAGCACTAAGATGTACCATGATTTAAAAAGATTATATTGGTGGAGGGGTATGAAAGCGGATGTAGCTCGATTCGTATTCCAATGTCTGAATTGCCAACAAGTTAAAGCAGAAAGACAGAGACCCGCAAGTTTGCTATATCCACTACCGGAGTTAGCATGGAAGTGAGATTTTATCACAATGGATTTTGTCACTGGCTTACCCTTGACACCAAGGTCGATGGATGCAGTATGGGTTATAGTCGATCGACTTGCCAAGACAGCTTGATTCATCACGGTCAGACCTCAGTATACCATGGAGAAGTTGGCCAAGCTATATGTGGATAATATAGTCAGACTTCATGACGTCCCAGAAAGTATAGTATCTGATAGAGATCCTCGTTTTACATCAATGTTCTGGAAAGGATTACAGAAAGCTATGGGAACCAAGTGTGAGGACAATGGAAAATCGACGTGATCCTCCTCGGGATGGAAATGTGTCCTGTAATCGATGAAGATTGATTTATTCTGTTGGAGTCGCCACCTAGATTAAGGTCTAGGACCTCTAAAAATGTAGCCTCACCCTAAGGTAAGACTTCTATTGACTCGTGACCCAATGTATCGGTTCTTTGGTGTGCAAGAGATCGGGTAAGTATTCAGGGTACGGTTATGGGAAGGTGTTAGGCACCCAAACCGCCCGATCAATATCGGCCTCCTAAACTTTCCTTAAATTCTAATTTTGACTGTGCTTGGTCAACTGGATGACTAGGGTTCAATGGGGGATGTCCTAAACCAAGTTGCTAAATTATTCTAACCTAGGGTTTAGCCAATCATGTTTTAAAGTAAATAAACGAGCAAATGTAATGTACAATATTATACAGTGAACCGAACCAAAGATGGTTCGGTCTTGGACTGAATCTGAGACGTGTAAGATATCTCAAACTGCCTACGTATTCCAATCCTGGAAATCAAGTCCAAAAACGTAGTTCGAAATTGGGTTGTGTGATTAAAGATTATGGAAGTGATTTATGCATTTGCTTCAATTAGATTCTTTGTTGTTCAAGTTGAAGTTTATGCTGAATGTATGGTTGATGGGTGGCTTTGTACCGTATTTGGGATTCCCAAATTGCCTACGTATTCTAGGGTGTACCCTAGAAATCAGGTATGACGTAGTTCAAAGGGTTTTGAGAGTCGGATTTGGAATGTGTACCAAAATCCTTCCAATTTTTGTCAATAGGATCTAGGGATGAGACCTAAATTCCTACCATTTTTATTGTTTTCATTTTTGTTAATAGGATCTAGGGATGAGACCTAAATTCCTACCATTTTTATTGTTTCCATTTTTGTTAATAGGATCTAGGGATGAGACCTAAATTCCTACCATTTTTATTTGGGATGTGTACCAAATTCTTTCTATTTTTGTCAATAGGATCTAGGGATGAGACCTAAATTCCTACCATTTTTATTGTTTCCATTTTTAGGTTTCTAGGGTTTCCTATCCCTTTTCATTGTGATTTTTCATTTTTTAGGGTTTCATACCCTAATTATTCTCTTTATTCTAGGGTTTATTTTGCCCTAATTATTCTTTCCATTTTTAGGGTTTCACTACCCTAATTGTTCAATTCTTTCCATCTTAGGGTGTATCTTGCCCTAGTTGTTGTACAATGTAAACAATCTAACAAAGCAATGTGAGCTTAAATATAGCAGTGTAAGTATCCAAATATAACATGTTGGAAATATATTCAAATTTAACAACACATCAGTCAAAAATGGCAAGTGAGCATGTGAATCAATACAAACATGGTAAGTGTGCATCCAAACATGGCAGTAATATGTGAGCAAGTGTAGTAGACAAATATGGCAATAAGCATGTGTAGCATTCCAATCATGGCAATGTGATTATTCCAATTATGGCAATGTGATCATTCTAATTATGGCGGTGTGACTATTCCAATTATGGCAGTGTGACCATTCCAATTATAGTAGTGTATGCATACGAGCATCCGAACATAGCATAGCATCAAATATGGCATGTGAGAAACAACCAAAGCATATGAGAATCAATCAAAACATGATGGAACACGTAGCAAGATGACAGCTTTGTCGGCTGGACCAAATGGGCACATAGGGCACTGTACTTACTCAAAAAATTCTTACAAGATATCCCTGGAAAGAAGACTCAGAGGCCAACATTTTGTCTCAAGGAAGCTAATCCTAAAAGAGACCATAAGAAGGTCGAAAATATTCTCCAAGTACAGGCAAATACACTGGTCAGGTCTGTTCCATATTTTTGACCAGTTGCACCATAAATTCCAAATAAAATTCTATTCTTAATGAAAATTAAATACAGACATATATCTATGTAGATAACTGTTTGATCTAAAATTTCATTAAGAAAAACAAGTTAAAACAGTATATTTTCTTTGTTAAAAATGACTCTTTTCAATCATGCAAATCAGCACATCATGACAGATCTGAAATCAAAGCACTATGCACTTAAAAATTGATATCAATTCAACGAAAAATGGAAGAAATATGAAACCAGTGCCATTTTTTAGAAGACTTTAATGTCTAAAAAGTTCATGTTAAGTGGATTTTCTGATTATGGCCATAAGACCTTTGTCTAGAGACTTTCCGATGGAGGATTGCATTACATCCGAGAAAAATAGCAATGTCAAAGACAAATTTTTTGATATATTTCCCCAATTCCAAATGGAGCGAAAATTTTAGGGTAGTCTTCTATCATATCAGAGAGACTCCCATAAAAGTTTGGGCTTCAAAATCTTAGAAAAAATACATATGATGTACGTCCTAAGTTTGAACCCTAAATCTGGAATTTTCAGATCAGAAAATCACTTTATGAAATTTACAAAAAACATCAAACATCATTGTATATCAATCAAAAATTCATCATTGAATAGCTTAGACAAATTATCATTCATGAAAAATGTTAGACATAGGCATCCTAACATTAACAAGCATGTAATAGAGCATTCATGATTGAGATTTCATGAAAATTAGCATTTTTCAAGCAAAATTGGCATTCGGGCATTATAACGACCTCTGAATTTGTTTAGAGTACTAACCTTGGGCTCAAATCGAGCGAAACCGTTGATGAAGGGTGATTGGGGATTGTATCAATCCCCTTTGAATGTGAATCCTCCTTCTCCTCTCTTCTGCTTCTTTCTCTCTTCTCTTTCTCTCTTTTCTTCTTCTCTTTTCTTTCTTTTCTCTTTACTCTCTCTTTCGTTCTTCCTCTCTCACGTTTTCTCTCTCTCACTCACGTCTCTCCCTCTCACCCACGTTCCCCTCTCTCTCCGTCTGGAAAAGGATCCCTCCTCTCCCTATTTATAATTTTTCCTCATTTTCTAGAAGATCCTTCTTTCCTTTTCTTCTTTTTCTAGAAAATCTTTTTTCTCTCCATTTTTCTTCTTTCCTTTCTTTTCTTCCTTCCCACGTTTTTCTTCTTCCTTTCTTTCCTTTTTCTCATTCTTCTTCTAGAAACCCCTTCTCTTTTCCTTTCTCTCTCTTTCCTTTTCTTTTCATTCTTTTCCTTCCTTTTTTCTTTTCTCCCTCTCTTTCTTTCACGTTTTCTTTCTAGAAACGTGAAGGGAATCTTTTCCCCCTTTTTTTTTTTTTTTTTTTTATTTCTCCCTCTTTCCTTTTTCTTCTCAAGATCTTTTGGATTATCTCAAAACCCTAAATCCCCCTTCTCTTTCCGTTTTCTCTCTCCCCTCTTTCCTTTTCTTCTCAAGATCTTTTGGATTATCTCAAACCCTAAATCCCCTTCTCTTTCACGTTTTCTCTCTCCCTCTTTTATTTTTCTTCTCAATCTTTTGGATTATCATTTACATATAATAATTATATTATATACATATATACACATATATTGATAACATACATACATATATATATATATATATATATATATATATATATATATATTTATATATATATATATATATATATATATATATATATATATTTATATAATATATATAATATATATAAATACTTGCACATGAATGAGCTGGTTCGAAACGGGTTGAGGCCCGACTTAGGTTGGCCGAGTTTGGCGATATGGGTTGAGCTAGGTTGGACCAAAGCGGCTTGAACCGAGTTGGCCCGGATTGGTTGGAATTAACCGGGTTTTCTCTCCTTGTCATTTCATGGGTCATTTCCTTGTCATCCCGCATGGAATTTTCCGTGGCCCCTATTCCAAATTTTTGCGTTCATTTTGTAGAACATTAAAATGAGGAATATAGGAACTGGAATCACCCGATCCGATGTAGAACGGAAAAGATATGCGCTTTGAAGTTCGACGATAATTTTGCATGCAAGCTTGCATGGGACCCACCGGTGACTTCTACCGGGTTTTTTCGTCCCTTTGTAGACATCATGAATGAAGAATAATGGTCTTGAGATCATCTGAATCCGATGTCGGATGATTAAGATATGATGATTTGAAATTCAAACGATCCGACTTAGGATAATTTGCATGAAGGCCCCTAGGGTTATTTATAATAATTTCATAAACCTCCCTCATATGTATCATTTAACTAAAATGGTCATATCTTCCTCATTTGATATCGAAATTGAGCAATTCTGGTCTCGTTTCGAAGATAATTCTATGACCTACGCATCCATGCAAAAATTATAACCCATGACCTTGCTGTGGACCCATTGAAAACTTCCTCAAATTCACAGACCCATTGAAAACTTTCTCAAATTCACAGTCAAGAATCCAAACTTTCGATCACCTTTCTTCCTTTTGTTGTCCACACACCAGCAAGACTTTGTTTAGCTGGGATGGCAAAAATGGGGTGCTTACACCAAGTTGAAGTTTAGCACAGTTTTCATCCTCAGACTGACGGGCAGTCAGAAAGAACTATTCAAATCTTAGAAGATATGCTCCGAGCGTGTGCCCTAGATTTCAAAGGAGCTTGGGACGAAAAGCTATCACTTATTGAGTTTGCTTATAATAATAGTTACTAGGCTACGATCCTAATGGCTCCATATGAGGCACTCTATGGGAAGAAGTGTCATACACCTCTGTTATGGAATGAGGTGGGAGAAAGAAGGATTGTAGGACCGGAGTTCGTTGAAGAAACTTGTCGAGTGATTGATTAAATTACGAAAAGAGTGAAGATAGCTCAAGTTCGACAAAAGCACTATGCAGATAATCGGCGTCGAGATTTGGAGTTTGCAGTGGGTGATAAGGTGTTCTTGAAGATTTCACATGTGCGAGGTCTGAAACGTTTTGGTAAGACGGGAAAGCTATGCCCTAGGTACATGGGACTATACAAGATTTTGACCAGACGTGGCAATGTGGCATATCAACTGGCTTTACCAACATCCATATCTAGTGTTCATGATGTTTTCCATGTTTCCTTATTGAAGAAGTACGTCAAGGATCCATCGCAAATCTTGACAGCAGACCCACCAGACTTGACAAAGGACTTGATGTTTAAAGTAGTACCTGTGATGCTTACAAGTCGAAAGGTACAACATCTCCGAAGCAAGGATATCCATTATGTAAAAGTGCATTGGAAAAGCCAAGATGTAGAAGAAATTACTTGGGAAGAAGAGAACGCGATGCGAAAGGAATACCCTAACCTTTTTTACGACCAAGGTACGTTTAAATTTTGAGGCCGAAATTTATTTTAAGGGTGGGGAAGTTGTGAAACCTACATGTAAATTTTGGGGATAAATTTTTTTTTAAGGGTGGGGGAGTTGTAAGACCCGCACTCCATGAACCTGATCTAAACCTTTAATTCATGTCGTAACAGGTCTTCCAATCATCACCGGGCCAGACGGGATGAGCGAATGACAACCAGGTATGGAAACGGACCAATTTAAGTATGATAAATTTCATATCGGTCGATGGTACCGGTCTATGGTACCAGTCACTGGTCGACCGGTATGGCCTGCCAACCTGGATCCGAAAAAGGATCTCTGCGGGTTCCACTTTCCAAATTTCTAACTGAAGGACTTTTCTAATGTTAGGAGGCTTCCTAAACCTAACCCTAGCCTATATAAGGACTCTTAAATCTCCTAAAACCTCTCTCATTGATCCTCACAAACCCTAGAGAGGAGAAAGAGGTTGAAGAAGGAGAAGAAGCTAGAAAGGAGAGGGAAGAGCCGCCATTGTCGTTCGACGAAGAACACGTTACCGCGAACCAACGGTAAGTGCTTAAACCTTCCTCTACTTTAATTGTTCTAGGATGGCTAGTTATGATTGGATCAATACAATGCAAAGCAAGGAATTGATCTAAACCCTATTTTTCCAACAAACCCTAATCTAGTCGGTAAACCCTAGATTCAAGTTCTAGGCTGAAGATCATCGAAACTAGGATTTGAATGGAGTTGCAAACAACTCTAACTTAGTGCTCAGACCTAGAATGTGTAGGAGAAACCCTAGGATCAATAGGGGGTGACCGAAGGAAGGCGAGAACCAAGCGTATGGTATTCCAGAGACATACCGATCGACCATACCGGTCACACCATATGCAACCGGTACTGTGACTGGTACCTCCCGGGGACTGGTCTATGGGGACCGGTCTACCATACCAGTCTCACCTTTCCCCACAGTGCCACGACCGGTACTGCGACCGGTATGCTCTGTTAGGAGTATTTTTGACGCAGTTGGTTTTCTGACCAACGTAAATCCTAAGAAAACTATTCTAATTCAACCCTAACATCGTATAGGACCTTGATAGCGAGTTTGGAGTCTATGACGCGGAGCAAGCTATCAAACAAGCGTCAGGTAAGGGAATCAGACCTAAACCCTAATAATTTAATAACAGTAAAACGTTGTTAATAACTATGATTCTGTGGACTGATGTTTGTACATTCTCGCATGTCATCCTTTACTTTCAGTTATTATTATTGTTCATGCATACTTGTTATGCTAGGATGTGACTGTTGATATGTAATTGTTGGGCCTTAATGTAATGATATAATTGTTGTCACACCCCAATTCTGGCTGAACCAGAAGTGTGAGTGAACCGTCATTGAACCAATGGTTCACACCAGGATCTCAATAAGACCGTGTCTGCTCATATAAACCATTACACATAACCACAATCAGAATATAATAAATACAACAGAAGTCTTAAATAGAATGAACCGAGTAATCTATTGATAAATTTAAATAAAATATCAAGTTATTCAAATTGCCAAAACTTAAATAAATATCTTTACATCACTGTATTTCCAACTAAAAATAAATAAAATAAACCAAATAAACACCCTAGAGATACACGTAGAAAGGCACTCGCATGAAGCGTCATGCTCGTCTTCTCCTGCTTGCATATCCAAAGCAACCAGGCCTCCATACACTGGAACGTCCACGTAATCCTCCACTATGTAACCTGCATCAACATCTAAAAATATGTATATATACAAGGGTGAGCTCATAACTTAGCTCAGTAAGATAATCAGACAATGCAATAAACATATGCATGAGTAACATTCACATCATGGTCTGGTTTAAGTTTTCAATGTGCTATAGAAAGGATTGGCGGCCACCGCACCTCTATACACGAGTGTGTGAAGCCACCCAATGGATCAAACACCGCTGCTGTCCCACATGCACCCTATCATGGAATAGAGATAGAGCTAAGGCGTCCGGATCAAACACCGCCAACACCTCCCCTAATACTCTACCCATACCAACACATAAGCCCCTATTGGCGAGGGCTTGCAAACTGGCTCGCAACTAACCAATCCTATATGTCATCATAGTAGGCCCTGTTCCAGCGTAGCTCCCTACGGCATAGAGATAGAGCTAGAGTCTAGTGGCCAGGCCGGAGACCACAGTGCCACTCCCTCCCTCTGAAACCCTACCCGCACCAAGCATGCTAAGACAGAACGATACAAAAAGGTGCTAGTGTGAGGAATGATCCCAGACCCCAGGCCCTTCCCATTCCACACACCAATGAAAACAATCACATGTCTAACAGTCACAACCTAGCATAGCAAGTATGCATGAACAATAATAATAACTGAAAGTAAAGGATGACATGCGAGAATGCATAAACATCACTCAATAGAATCATATTATTAACAACATTTTACTGTTTATTAAATTATTAGGGTTTAGGTCCAATTCCCTTACCTGACGCTTGTTTGATAGTTTGCTCCACGTCACAGTATCCAAACATGCTATCACAAGGTCCTACACGATATTAGGGTTTAGTTAGAATAGTTCTCGTAGGGTTTACGTTGGTCGGAAAGCCAACTGAGTTAAAAATACTCTTCACAGAGCTGACCGGTCACAGTATCGGTCGTAGCACTGTGGGGAAACCTGCGACCAATATGGTCGACCGGTCCCCACAGACCAGTCCCCGGGAAGTACCGGTCGCATATGGTGCGACCGGTATGTCTCCAAAAGACCATACGTCTGGTTTCTCGACTTTCGTCGATCGTCCCCTAATGATCCTAGGGTTTCTCCTACACATTCTAGGTCTGAGCATTGAATTATAGTTGTTTCCAACTCCATTCAAGTCCTAATTTCGATGATCTCAACCTAGAACTTGAATTTAGGGTTTATCGACTAAATTAGGGTTTGTCGGCAAACATGGTTTAGATCAATACCTCGCTTTGCATGGTATTGATCCAACTAAAATTAACCATTCTAGATTACTCATGGTAGAGGAAGGTTTGAGCACTTACCGTTGACTTGCGGTAACTTGTTCTTCGTCGAACGACAAAGGCGGTTCTTCCCTCTCCTTCCTAGCTTCTTCTCCTTCTTCAGCCTCTTTCTCCTTTCTAGGGTTTGTAAGGATCATGGAAGAGGTTTTATAAGGTTTAGAGGGATTTATATAGGCTAGGTTTAGGTTTAGGAAGCCTCTTAGCATTAGGAAAGTCCTTCGGTTTGAAATTTAGAAAATGGGACCTGCAGAGATCCGTTTCAGGATCTTAGTGGTCTGCTGCGCAGACTATACCGATCGACCGGTACCAAGACTGGTACCATCGACCGGTATGAATTAGTTCATACTTAATTCGGTCCGTTTCATACCTGTTTGTCATCCGCTCGTCCCGTCTGGCCCGGTGATGATTGGAAGACCTGTTACGACATGAATTCAAGGTTTAGATCGGGTTCATGGAGTGTGGGTCTTACAACTCCTCCACCCTTAAAAGAAATTTTGTCCCCGAAATTTGCATGTAGGTTTCACAATTGTTGAACATGGATGCAATTGGGTTGCATCAGCTGCTCAGCCGTGTGTAGTTATGAAGAGTGGAGAAGAAGGTTCAAAGGTTAGGAAATGAAGTCCATAAGCTGTTAAAAAATTCATACTATTTCAAGTATTGGATACATTGAAAGTTTCCTGAGTCTAGATCAAGTTATCACAAATGATGCTTTTGTAAGAGGAGAAATTAATACCATTGTCAAGGTTATTAATCTTAGTATTTATGGGGCTATCTTTAAGGGAGAAAAGGATTGTTGGGAGGCCCTAAATGTGAATGGGTTACTATCAAGGTTTGCTAAAGGCGTCAATGCTGGTCCCATTCTAGTATGTTATGAAAACTCCTTTGATCTACTGGCAGTGAGGAGCATTCCACTTCTGGTTTGGTTGACAACTTGGCTTGCGATGAACTGTCCTGCTGCTACCATGGGTTTGCACAAGTCATATGCCAATATATATTTAAAAGAGCATTTGAGATTGGTGAGAAATGATTCTGTTGGAGAGAAAAACAGATCTGATACAGGTGATGATCCTAATCCAGGTGGACAATCTGCTTTTTTTTTTTTTTTTTTTTTTTTTTTTGGGCGAAAAAAAAGGAACTTGGAGTTGACATCTTTCAGCATGGGTCTTTAAGGACCCGTTTGATAACACTCCTATTCCTCTCCGTTTCTTTAGTTCTAGAGTCACTTTATTGCTTTTGCTCTGGAGTTAGTTTTTTGAGAGTAAAATGCTTTTTTGTTTTTGCTAACTATGGGTATCTAGACCTTTGGCCTGACTAATCCTACAAGCCTATACTGACCCCAAAAGGATGTTGTTTAATAATGTTGCTCTAGATTTGATTCCAGAGCTTATTGAGAGTAGAATCCCATTTGATAATAATGAATTTGGAATCGATTCCAGATCTAGTAGTGGTAGCGATGGTGGTGGTGGAGGCAGTGGTGGGTGGTGGTTGTGGTGGTGTTGGTGGCGGTAGTGGCGGTGGTGGTGGAGGGGTGGCGGTGGGTGGTGATGGTGGTGTCAAAAAAAGGTGGGTTGAGGATTCCTTAAGGGTGATAGTTTTACCTTGACAACCGCAACCCGTGATAGGGCCGGGTTTGGATTCAATTTTTATTAAACCCTATTAGGATTTGGTTGGGCCTGGGTTGAATCCTAGGGCTGAACCTAGCCCAACCCAATATATATATATATATATTTATGGAAAATTTTCATCTAACCCCCAAAAATGATGTCAAATTCTATCTAACCCCAAAAGTTTTCAAATGTCTCATCTACCACCCAAAATTTTTTCACCATTAATAAAAGAGACCCCACCCGTTAGTTGATGACATCATCACTAATTGAAAATTTTTAGGACAATACTGCCCTTATTGTATTAGTGAAAGACCATTTTACTCTTCTTTTTCTTCTTTCCTCTTCTACTCTTCTTCTTTTCTTCACTGTATTTTGTACGGAGCTTCTTCAGATTCCCTTGGCCAAATCTCAAATCCAAAACCAATCTTTCAGATCGTGATTCATCAATAGGTAAGACCTTACACGATGATCCAATACAAAAGTTCCTTAAAAAGGATTACAAATGGGATTTCAGAGGGCACGATTCGACTGATTTCTTCAAGGGGGAACCAGATTATGCTTTCCAGAAACACCTTAAAATGAGAAAACCCAAGTGGTCGAACAATTAGTACCGTTTTGGGGATCTTGGGGATACAGGGAAACATCTATCGGTGGAGAAACTTTTCTTCATCGATACTAGTCATCAGCTGCAACCAACTTCACTGTAATCAATTTCAATGGAAAAAGGGAGAAAAACAAAAGATGGAAGAAAAGAAGCAGAGGAAGGAAATAGGCAACTGACTAGGTTTCTTAGATGTGAGAGCGGATGCTTCCGTCGAACAAGAGAATTGAGCAGTGATGACTTCCCAACATTTCAACGGCCAACGAAGGCAAACTCAGGTAACCCGTCCGAAGAGCATTCCTCTGTCCGCGTACTACTCTTACGAAATCTGCCTGCATTATCTGGGCGTCCCTTGCATACTTGTGAAGAACTATGTTAAAACCTTTCAAAACCCTAGTCCTCAATGGAGCACTTCCTAAGGAAATATCGATATCCAGAAGAATAAAAAGCTTTTCAAGAGGGATTTCGATCTGGGCCTCCTTAGGAATCAATAGATGATGAGGAGTTTTAATTCAGGTATCTTCCAAAGCAGCAGAAATCGAAGATGATGATTCGAAATCAAGACAGGTCCTACGGAGGAAAGGGTAGAAAAGGCTGTGCAGCAGAGAGCTGAAGTGATTGAAAGCCTTGTCTTTGGGAGATGAAAGAGATGTGTGTAGAATGAAGATGAATAGATGGGTAGAGACGAAGATAGGGGTATAAAAATGATGAAGATGTGTAAGAAGCATTATATCATCAGAGCTACTACTTTGCTCAACTCCTCTAAAACTATTTCGTTGATGACTCGTGTAAGACCCGCACTCCATTATCCCGGTCTAACCGTATTGTGCTAGGTCTTCCCATCATTTCTGGACCAAGTGGACCGATCATTTGAAGATAGATCACAAATCAAGTATGAGAATCAAGTTAAAAACACTGAAAACATACCTATGGTCGAGTACCTGGGTAGGTATGGTCGACCGTAAGGAAGGAAACGAAAATCTCAGACCATGAACCCCACGGTCGATGATTTCAACCCTATGGTCGATGGGTTCTGCGACCGTAGCCATTGACCGTGAGACCCTAGATCAGACTCCGAGTTTTGGAAACTTTCCTAAACTAAGGGATTACTTTCCTAATTGAAAGAGGACTCTATATGGAGAATTTTTCTCTATATAAAGGACGTCCCTCAGTCCTTTTTTACTCTTTAGAACATTAGTAAACCCTAAAGAAAGACAAGGAAGAGAAGGAGAAGAAAAAAAAGCTAAGGAGAGGATTTGCTGAAAAGAGATTGGTTCTCTATTATAGGCAAAGGTATGAACCTAGTCTCTAAAGATGTTAATTCTATGGACTAAGGATTCTATGGAGGATTGGGGATGTCAACCTATCATGATCCATGTGATTCCTTGAGTAATTTTCAAGGAAAACCATGGGGGATGAGTTTGATTGTTAGGGTTGATAAGAAACTGCTAATGATGGCCATAGGACAACCTTAGAATAAATCCAATTGAAGATCAGAGGAATTAACCCAGGAAGAACTCGAATTGCATGTAGTCTGTGACCAGAAATCTCAAGGTCGTAGCTACAGTCGACCATAGCATGATCAGCATGATCAGATGATCGACCATAGGCATTCGGGAAGATTCAGGAATCGTATGGTTGTAGCTACGGTCGCACCATATGCGACTGAAGGGGATCGACGGTAGGCAGTAAGGTCGATACAGTATGAGACCGTAGGACTAATCAGACACCTATCAATGCTCTATTTTGATTTTCTACTAATGTAACATGTTACATATGAATCCCAACTTAAATTCATATAACTTTTAGGTTGTTAAATCAATTCAAAGAGAATTTCAAGGCTTGAAAGGAGATCGAGTATTGCTAACAGGTAAGGGAACATGACCTAAACTAATTGGATAATAACAAACTATTTATTTTTATTGAGTTCAATGCCATGATTGATTCTATGTTTGTATGCTTATAATGTGCATCTCACATGTCATCCAATATTCCTGCTATTACTGTTCATGCATATTTAATTCTGTTTATTTATAACATGATGATGATGATGCAAGTAATAAGCATGTGAATGTATGTGTATGGTTGGTGTGTTGGATGGGAGTGGAGCATTAGGGGGAGGACGTGGCTTGGTGGTCTTTGACCTCATCACTAGACTCTAGTTCTATCTCTACTCAAGTATTGCTCACTAATATCGTCGTATCGTCATTACCTTAACAGAATTATTACGTCGTAGGGCATCAGGGGAGGTGGTCTCAGACCGTGTGGTCTTTGACTCTGTCAGGGGGCCTTAGCTCCTATCTCTATGGACATATTGAGGGATGCTGGGGTGAGACTTTGGATACACTGTTTGACATTAGGATTGGTTAGTTCCAAACCCAGTTTGCAAACCCTCGCCAATAGGGGTTTACGTGTTGGTATGAGTAGGGCATCAGGGAAAGTGTTGGCGATGTTTGATCCGGACACTTTAGCTCTATCTCTATTCCATGGTGAATGCATGTGGGACGACAATGGTGTTTGATCCATTGGGAGGATTCACAGACTCATGTATAGAGGTGTGGCAGCCACCAAACCTTTCTATAGCACATTGTAAACTTAAAAATCAGACCAAAGATATGAATTGAATGCATACATATGTTTGTTGCATTGTTTTGTTTGCTCACTGAGCCGTGATGTGTGCTCACCCTTTTGACGTTGAATATTTTTAATTGATGATGCAAGTCCTACTATTGAAGATTATATGAATGCATCAACGTATGGACACGTTGCCGCCATGGACGTAAAAGCTGTTGAAGATGCGCATGATTCATCATGCGAGTGCAACCAGTGCATATTTGATTAGTTTAGCTATATTTGATTAATGGAACATGTAATGGATTATTTACTTTTATATCTTGAGTTTTGGAGATAGTTGGATTAATTATTTATTATCATTAATGTTAGATACTCAGTTCATTATCTGTATGACTTTTCGCTTATTTGTTTATTATCTCTGATTATTAATGTGGAATGTATGTGTGGTTTGATATGGTGGATATGACCTATACAAGATCCTGATTGAACCGTCGATTTATTGGCGGTTCATCACACCATTCCGATTAGACCAGAATTGGGGTGTGACAACACGGGTTGAGGGTAAAGGAATCAATGGTGAGGAGGGGATGCAGAAAGAAAGGTCAAATTAATAATTTTATATTATTTTAATGTCTTTCAGTTTCAAATACAAAGGGTAGAAATCTCTTATCACATTTTCAGTCAAGTTCGTCAATTAATTGGGGCTGATTGAAGTTTATGCAAACCATTTGGGTGGTAGATGAGACTTTTGAAAAATTATTGAGGGTTAGATCGAATTTGACAAAGTTTTTGGGGGTTAGATGAAATTTTTTCTATATATATATATATATATAATATACTATTATAAATATATATATATATATATATATATATATATATATAATATGGCAAACTCTTTGGGGCCTTTACCAAAAAAAAAAAAAATGTGGGCCTTAACCATAATTTATTTTCCCATTCAACATTCACTTCAACATTCAAGGTAACACATTCACCCTAGTAATGTGGCTCTTGCCTCTCTTCTTCCTGCCTCCGCCTCCCTCTTCCATCCTCTCCCCAATTTCAATACTCCATTCTCATGGTCACAGTCATGGTCATGGCGACGCTTATCCTCCACCGGAAAATTCTAGTTGTCTTCCATCTGAGCGGCTCACCTCCTTTCTGTCACTTCTGCGATTCTACCTCTCATCAGGTATGTGTTCTGCTAAACGTCCTCTGATCCTTTCTATCTCATTAACACACCCTAGCATCTTGTATCTTGTCTTCCCCTAACTAACAGAATGGCCGAAGATTAAATACTCATTCAAGAATGTTTGTAATTCTCTCTCTCTCTCTCTCTCTCTCTCTCTCTCTCTCTTTGTAGGGTTATCACTAATTATTGATACCTGGAAATACATTCATTTGTGCCATTCTTTCTTAAGGATGAAACTTTGGAAAACATCTTTCTGCTTGTCTTTAATTGTATTATGGTTATCTAGGAGTCGTAAATTCTTTTGTTGATTTATCAATCATCATTGCTGATATAACAAAAGGCTTGTGAAATTCTGAGGGCCACTACTAGTTTCAGATCATTTAACTTCAGTGGTAGGATTCAGGGGTCCCTATTTAAATTTTGGAGAAATAAACTGATGTAAATCTTGTCTCTGGATCTGAATCCCTTTTTTGAATTTTCTTTTATGAGTTGAATATATCTTTAACTGAATGCTGCATTACTTGTAGTTTAAAGAATTTGTGGGATACCTTCCCAAGAGGAAAAGTATAATTTATTTTCTAGAAAAATTGACAGGAGAGTCGGAGATTGCATTACTAAATATTGCAAGTACATTACAATTTGAAATTGGTAACATACTAAGGCGCCTCTCTTTAATTATATAATATATTATGACATATGTAGTTGTTTGGTATGATTTATGATACTTATTTATATTTAAAATTTTTGATATACTCTAAAATTTACAAATAGATTAGAAGGTGTATATTTTATCATTATTGTGATAATCTATTATTACTTCTTTATATCTAGTGATATTAAACAGTTATTATTATGATTCGTAATTTATTCTCATAAATGATTTATTATATATAACTCATAAACATAAATATAAACTATACTAAAGAGGCAAAGAGAGCCTAAGATTGTATGATGATTTTCTAGAAAACAAAGCCCAAATAAAAATGGCCTTCGCATAATACCTCTTATTGTCAATCATCATGTCCACATATTTGGCCATTCTTGCAAGGTTAATGGTTCAGTTCCTTGTGGGGAAGGTACAACAAAATTGGTAGATAAAAGACTTTTTTTTTTTTTTTGGTAGAAGTAGATAAAAGACTTAATTGAATGCTGGTAGAAGTAGATAAAAGACTTAATTGAATGTTGGTATGATATTTTAGCCTAGCCCTATTGTGAGTCAAGGACTTAATTGAATAGTGGTAATTTGGTATATTTTTTAGTCTAGTGTCAACCAGGATATGGGCTGGGCTGAGCCCCGCAAAGGTAGGGTTGAGTTGTGATTTTTAGGCTCTGGATCAGGATCAGGGCAGGCCTGGACAAAGGCAAAGGGTTCTACGGTTGGGTTAGGATTTTAAAATACCTAGCCCAACCCAACCATGTTGCAGCCCTACTTTCTGCTTCCCATGTGAGGCATTTGATCGACTTGAAGCTCTTTATGGTATTTATGTGCCATATTACACCATTCACAAGGTAGCAATTTCGAATCTTCCCCACTCCTAGTGGCGAATCATACGGTTTAAATTGGAATCATTAATAAAATAATTAATAATCAGCATAGTTTTTGTTTTAAAAATTTAAACCGATTAATGGTTGATTTGATTTGATCTTGAAGTGATAAACCATCGGCTCTAAACTGATCAAACTGCCAAACCATTTGAACATAATTAACCGAACGATTTTGAACTATGTAAATTAATCTAAATTGTTTTTAAGTTTGCCCAAAGAAAAAAATTGATTTATTTATTTGTAGTACTAGAGCATGCACACGTGCCTGTTTATACATACGTGTACGCATTTACAAATTGTTTTTAGAACAATAATTAAAGTGTGTTTTTTTATATTGCATAGGAAATTGGTACATCTTGTTAGATTTATGTGGGCTTAATTAATTACCTAAACTAGTTAATTCAGTGAGAATCTGATTGACACGGTATTAACCGGTTTGGTTTGGTTCATCACAAGGTATGAGATAGGTTTGGTAACCCTAATTCTATTGTGGGAAGGGTTTTAGGGTTACACTCCGAGGAAATTAGGGTTTTGACAAACTTGAGCGTTGGAATTAATCTACATAAACAGGTATGTCTTAGATTCATATTAATGGCCCCCCGTGCGCTGGGGCCCCCTGTAGGCCGGATTGAAATCGGGTTTCTAGAGTCTCCACAACCTACGAGATTAATAAAGACCGATAATAATGGTCAAATTAAAAGAGAATTTCCTCAAGTTTTGGATCGAATTCCATCGACGAAATTTTTCGGCCGACAAAATAAGTCAAGCAATATACCGTTGGAAAGGTCTTGAAGCCGCAATTTTCGGCATCGCCCCCAAAAACCAAAAGGGCCCCCCGGGGGGGAAAAAAAAAAAAAAAAAAAAACCCCGCCGCCCCCCCGCCCCCCCGGCAAACCCAAACCCCCCCGGGGGACCCGCCCCCGGACCAACCCAAAAAAAAAAAAAAAAAAAATTGGTGCGTCCCCCCCCCCCCAAAACCTCCCCCTTCTAAAACCCCAAACCCCTCCTCCCCCCGCGAAAAACCAGTTTTTGGCCCCCCTAAAAACCAACGCCCCGCCCCGGGACGGAGCCCCCCCCCCCCCCCCGGCTAAGAAGGGACAAACCAAAAACCAATTATAAACCCCAACCCCCCCCCAAAACACCCTACCCCCCCCTCCCCCCCTCCCCTTACCTTTTTTTTTTAACCTTCTTTTTTTCCCCCTCCCTTTTTCGGTCCCCCCTTGTTCCGGCGGTTTTGAACCCTTGGTTCCCCGTTCCCCCAGCCCAAGCCCCTTTACGGGTCAACAAAAAAAAAAAAAATAAAAAATTTTTTTTTCTTTTCCCCCAAAACCAAACCCCGGGGACGAGCCAGCGGGCAGGGCGGAACAAAACAAACCAACCCCACCCGAATCAACCCCCCTATATGCTGCTGGGTCCCCCCCTTGGAGGATTAAACAATGTTCAGGAGCTAGAATGTCGGATTGACCTCCGATTTATTTCGTTGGACCCATTATGGTCTTCTCGATATATATTTTGGTAATTTTGATGCATTGAAAATATATAATTATGAAAAAATACCCTATGGAACTCGAGCAAATTGTTGATTAGCTAATATGTGTTTTATGAATGTTTAGACTTGTAAAATTATATTTTAAAGCATTCATGGTTAAATAAATATCCCATAAGGCTGCATTTAGGATTTGTTCATATCATGGTAGAACTTGGTGTGACTACAAAGTGGCAACTTGTTTTATTATGATGTGTTCAAATTCTAGAATATGTGTTTGTAATGTTCAGTTTTGATAATGTTCATCAAAGGTGATATTGTAAGTTTATTCAAATTTATAGCTATTGTGTAAGGATTTTGGTGTGACCACTAAAGTGGCAACCTTAATTCTATCATAATATGTTCAAATCTAGCATCTATGCATTTACAAACTACAGAAGAAAGTATAGTGTTCGCAAGTGACACCAAAACTGAGCGTATGTAATTAATCTCTACATAAACAAGTATGTCTTTAATGATTCATAGTTTATGGCTTCTCTATTGTGTTCTTATTGAATCAGGGAATGTGGATTGGAATGAGTTTCATTGAAATCCTAAAAACATAATTTTCTAACACATCTTTTATGGACATTGTCGGATTCTTTCTCATGCTTATGCAACAAGAGGAACTTCTCTTGAGACATTTCCCCCCCTTTTTAATATCTTTAATGTTCAATCCATGTTTTATTTTGATATAAATTTTTGTTTTTCCAAAAAAGGTGAAATTTTTTAAAGGGAAGGGAGAGTAAAATTAGCATTAGTTTAATTGGATTTTAATTATGGCCTTGTTTAAAACTGTAGAACTGACATGGTTTCATAACACTCGTATGAGAGTGATTATTTTAGGACATTGAGTTGTCATATTATGAGATGTCAAAATAGGCCCAAGAAACTTAAAGTTTGATGAGACCACCTGAAAATGGGTGTGAAGCAACCAGTTGAGATACCAAAAATGCTACTAGAGTGTAATGAAACGATTATAAAAATATTCATTAAGATCGATGCTTCAGCCATAATAGTAGAGCCAGATGAGGCAATGAAGAGATACACTGGACCATGTAGATCTATGATTTCATCCAATCACATGTTGTAATTTAAAAATAGATATTTTTAGTGATGGACAAAAATAAAGATCCCAATGATTTTGAGTAAATTGTTAGTAATGAAATTGCTCTTGAATGTTTAATGATTATAAAGGATGTATTGTTGTCTATAAACAATAATGAGACTTGAAATTTATGTTTTTGTCAATGAGCGGTGTACTCATAGGCTAAAAATGGATATACAATAAAATGTGTGATTTCAGTGGGAGAATTGATTACTACAAAGTAATACTTTTAGCAAAGTGGAATCACACAAAGGGAAGAGAAAGAGAACATCAAATTATTTTGGAGTTGCATCAGGTAGATGTAAAGATTGTTTTGATCAAAGAAAATCTTGAAGAAAATATTTATATATTTTAATCACAAGGTTTTGTGGTAAGGATGAAGAAGATATATTTTAAAAACTTATAAAATCAATCTGTGGATTAAACGGATATTCGGATAATGGTATTTGAAGTTTGACAGGGTTGTATCTTCTTTCAACTTTGTTGAGATTGTCATTGACCATTGTATATATTTATAGGTCAGTAGGAGTGGATTCATTTCCTTGTCATGTATGTTGGTGGTTTTCATTGGCCTGTAGTAACATGGTTTACTAGTTGAACAATATTTTTCTGTCTGATAACTTTAACATGTAAAACTGTATGAGCAAGTACCTTTGTATCTGAAATTGAGTTTGCTCGTGACAGGAAAAATAAAATTCTGGATTTATCTCAAAGTATAAATATTGTTCGTGTTTTCGAATGGTTCAGTATGCATGTATAACTAGTAAGTTGCGGATGTTAAGATCAGTAAAGGAGATAAATTGACAGAATTGTAGACAAAGAATGATACTGAGTATTAGCATCTACAATGAAGTAGAGAGCTTGATATATGTTTAATGTTGTAATTTTTTCATATAGCATTTTCATTGAGTGTCATAGGATGTTTTTAGTTGGATGCTGCTATAGCTTACTGGACAATGGGGAAAAGGAAGGTCATGCGATATATGTAGAGGACCAAAGATTATATGTTCATTTA
Source organism: Protea cynaroides (assembly GCA_028583415.1). Taxonomy (NCBI): domain Eukaryota; kingdom Viridiplantae; phylum Streptophyta; class Magnoliopsida; order Proteales; family Proteaceae; genus Protea; species Protea cynaroides. The sequence continues at coordinate 9,907,894 of CM053276.1, read as the reverse complement.
TAGAAGTAGTGACACTCTAGGCTATTTTGATGTAATTTATAATGATTGTATTGATGACAAGAAATCAATATCAAGGTTTATTGTCATGGTGATAGGGTTTTGTAACTCTATATAATGATAACAAGCAAGGTATCTGGTGTTAAAATTTATTCTCTAATTTAGAGATTGTAGACTCCACTTCTAAATCTATTGAGATGTATTCTGACAGTGGTTCAGCTGTGTTCTTCTCAAAAAATAATATGAAATCTAGTATTTCAAAGTATAATGGAGATCGAATCTCTTCAAGTAATGAAGATGTCAAAAGATTTTATATCGTTGTAGATTATTGGACGAAGGTTTTGTCAGTGGGAGTCTTTAAGGGACGGTACGTCCAATATAAGAATGGTTGAAAATAAATAATTTTATCAGAGGCTTAAGTGGCCAAAGATCTGAGAATCAGTGGTAGTCTCTAGATATGCTTAATTAGTGGGAGACTCTTTATGTTTATACTTGTGTTTTCACATTGCTTACTGTGTTTGATTGTATTGCTCATGGTTTGATGGGTACAGTTTTTGTAACTATGATTTTGTTTACATTAGCATTTACGTTATTGCTATTTTGCATACATAGTTATGTGTTTGACATGTCACAGATATGAGGCAGTATTTAGTCAAAGTTTTAAGGCAGTATTTAGCCAAAGTTTCAAGGCAGTATTTAGCCAATGGATGAACAAGACAGTATTCAGTCAGATATATAAGGCAGTATTCAGCCAAGATAAGAGGCGGTATTCAGTCATACAAATAATGACGGTAAGACAAAGTGTGGTATTAATCCAAGCTAGAGGCGGTTTGCCATGAAAGGATAATATCAAAGAATAAAGACGGTGTCTAGTCAAAGTATGGTATTATAATTCCAGAATATTTAAATACCATGTTAAGTTGCCCATAAAATTTTTGGGGTACTTTGATTAAGGTTCTTTAATCAAGTTTGGACTCGCATGGGAGTTTACTTTCATGCATTATCTCAGACGATTCATGTATTGAGTAGACCTCTGTTGTGGCTGACAGAAGTTTATACACCATATGTTAAGGTGTATTATTTGTTGTTGCTCACATTGGAAAACTTGATGGATGTTTCAAAGTTAGTGACGATTTAATGTGTTGGATTCCGTGGCCACACTGGTTGACGATAGTTTTGTAATTAATATAGCCCAAGTGGGAGATTATTAGATTTATGTGGGCTTAATTAATTAACTATACTAGTTAATTCAGTGGGAATCTGATTGACACGGTATAACTAGTTTGGTTTGGTTCGTCACATGGTATGAGATAGGTTTGGTAACCCTAATTCTATTGTGGGAAGGGTTTTAAGGTTACATCTGTATTCTATAAATACAGGGTTAGAGTCCCCACAGCCACAGTTAATCAGTTCTCTGCACCCATTAGTAAGAGACGTCAGAATATCCTCCGGAGGCTGTAGAAGACTGTAGCCGAGGGATTTCAATCAAAGCTTGGAGCGTCAATGAGCGTATGGAATTAATCTCTACATAAACAGGTATGTCTTTATGATTCATAGTTTATGGCTTCTCTATTGTGTTCTAGGGCAACTGTATGGGATTGGAATGGGTTTCATTGAAATCCTAAACACATAATTTTCTAACACATCTTTTATGGACATTGTCAGTTCTTCTCATGCTTATGCAACAAGAGGAACTTCTCTTGAGACACTGGTAATATCTTTAATGTTCAATCCATGTTTTATTTTGATATAAATTTTACAGAGAAGTGGAGAGTAAAACTTCTTAGTTTAATTGGATTTTAATTATGGCCTTGTTTGTTTTCATGTAAAATTGCAGAAAAAGAAAATGTTCCTATAAGTAGGATTTTCATATTTGTTATAGTATTAAATGCAAATAAATTGCATTTAAAAATTAAAAATTTTACGTCAAGAAAATTTTACAACGAAACAAATAGGTTTTAATGAAACATCTTCAAAATTTATGTTTGTATTACAATCTTTGTGTTTATTTATTTTAGGAATGAACCAAAAACGATTATAAACAATTGGAGCTAGTAAGGTAATAATTCAACTATTTTAGATTTTCAAAATTATTTTTTCTCCAATATTTTGGGTTATTTAACTAACAACAATTTCTTACTTTTACAGCGTATGTCTGTTCTATGCAAGTTGAATTAGTTATTTCTGTAATTAATTATTGAGCTTGTAATTCAAACTAGATATAATATGTGAGGTTTGCATCTACTCTTTATAATTAAGATTTTTGTTCATTTTCCTTTATTATTTTCTATTTGACAAGTGGTCGTCATATTCAATTGTAGATAGTTATAGAAAAAGTTAATCTATATAGTTATCCTTATCGTATGGGTTGGTTGCTACTGCTTAAATTTTATGACAATCAAAGTATGAACTGATCTCATCATTGACATGTCACAAATCTCGGGGAAGTTGGTCGTTTTGTAACTCCATTAGTAGGAAGAATGGAGTTCCCTAGTTAGTAAATGAGTGTTTAATACGTGAGTTGTATGCGTTTTAAATTTTTAAACGCATTTTTATATATTTTTAAGAACTATTCCATAGATTCTCAAAAAGATCATATTTTTTGTGCATATTGTTGTATTAATGATTCTTTTGAGATTCTTTTCTTCCCGTATGTTGAGAAACTAAAATTTTTTTGGCTCTTGCGGTTAATTGAGTCAGGGAGGTATGGATAGTAGAACCGTTCTTCCTTCTCGAAAGATTCAGACATTTCGCAGTATTTTTTTTTTAATTTATCCAAGTCTTGGTTTTTTAAATAAAATTTTAATTATTATAAATTTTAATAATATATTATCTTTTATAATATAGACAAATTCTTGAAGGCATTCTTTACATAACAGAAAAGGGATTTTATGTTGACAATCTCGAAAATAGTTTGGTTGTAAAAAATGGACTTTGTAAATTCATGTGGTTAAAAGAAATTACATCTAAAAGCAAATAGGATGATGTAAATTGTAGTTTATAAAGTTTTATTTATTATTTTATTAATATTTTTTTATTAATTTGTTGTAGATCGAAATGTGGAAGAGAAAATGTTTAGGCAATTTAAGAATATGATCACTGAACACCATTAGTAAAGAATTTTTCAAATTTTGAACAATTTGAATGTCAAGAAAAAGAGTAAGAAACTGTTTTTTCATAAATTAATTTATACTTTAGCATCAATATTTTTCGTTTAAATGTAAGAAACTGTTTTTCTTCTTTTACCCAAAAAAAAAAAAAAAACTGTTTTTGTTAAATTAAGTTAATAATTACTTTTCATTTATAACTTTTTACAGGCATAGAGATTCAACTTTGAAGTATGCATTTTTCATGTCTGTTGGAGAAAATTTTTGTTTTTTACAATGCTAGCGAGACCATATGGACACACTAGCATCTAAAGTTCTCGTTACTACAGGTATAGACACGTGTAAGTTTCCCACAAGGGGCCATCGTCCTTCTTGTTGGATAAAAAACTTCCTACAAATGAAATATATCAAGCAATTTTAAACAACATTCAACTTGCGCTCTTCCTCTCTTTATTTTGCATAAACAAACACAATAAGATTCATAATTTTTAATGAATGCATGATGTTTTATGACAGACCAAGGCAGCAGAGAGCCCTATACAAGTCAGACAGCAACATTGTTCGTTATATGTGAAATATGGTGGTCCATAACTGGATTGAGATAATATTTTAACTATTTTAGATTTCCAGAATTAACTTTTTCAATATTTTGGGTTATTAACTAATAACAATTTCTTGCTTTTACAGCTTGTCTCTATTGTTTAGAGTTGCATAATTAATGTTTAGAGTTTCTTCTTACTCGTAAAACCAGATCTGACCAGAGTGAAATGAGAAAAATTCTATTCTCGATTATATTATGAATGAAAAGATCAAAATTACATTATATAGTGTTGTCAAAGATAAAAGAAAACAAGCGTAAAATAAAATAAATTTATAGATAGACACATATCGATATCTATCTATTAATATCTATTATATCCAAGTTTAATCAAATTTTTCGAATTTGATTAGTGAGCTTGTAATGCAAACTCGATGTGCTATGCAAGGTTTGCATCTACCTTTTATAATTAAGATTTTTGTTCTTTTTTCTTTATTGTTTTTCATTTGACAAGTGATCAGTCAATTGTAGATTGCTATAGAAAGATTAAATCTATATAATTAACCTTATTGTATGGGTTGCTTCTGCTTAAATTTTATTACAGCTAGAGTAGGAAACTAATTCCACGAGACAAAAGTCACCCCATCAATGAGTTAAAATTTGTATTACCAAAAAAAAAAAAAAAAAAAAAAGGTTAAAATTTGAATAAATGGTGGATTCCACCTACTTTCTTAATTTAGCCCATTCAATCATCGATTGTCTCATATGCAAGCAGTTTAGTTTTCTCTTGGATTAATAGTTTGCATTTATGTTCATAATTTTCCCTTTTTTTCTTCTATAATTTCCCATGTTTATACATATTGTCATATATTTCTTTTTGTTTCATCATTGAATTAGACAACTGAATTGAACAAAAGCTTGCAAGCAAACGTTTCTTTCAGTATGTTTTTTTAGTAAGTCCTTTAAAATTGTCCTACAAAAAACATGTATAATTTTTATTTATAGTGAGTTTAGTTTTCTATTTTGTTCTTCCTGATTAGGCAATCTTATCCAAGGGAAACCAATGACTACTGCATTCAAATTAATTATTTCGATTGCTTTGAGTGTCTCTTCGACTGTTTCAGGTCGTCTTCTCACTTAGGGTTTTCAAATTTTTTTATTAATTTTTTTTAACATTTTATGACTAAATGTGAATATATTGTAATGATTCATACCCAAAAGTAAGTTTCAAACATTCTTATCTGCGATAGCGACTTCAACTCTCTTATTGCGTTACTTCTATCAAAAGAATATACTTACTTGTAATTTGTTGCACCTTTTGGCTTTTCTTTAATTGAAATATCCTAATGCTCCATTTGTTTCAATGTAAAATTTTACATGTAACATTTTATATTTTATGACAGCTACAGTAGGAAACTGATTCCATGAGACAAAAGTCACCCCCTCAATGAGTTAAAATTTGGATTACCAAAAAAAAAAAAGGTTAAAATTTGAAGAAATGGTGGATTCAACCTACTTTCTTAATTTAACCCATTCAATCATTGGTTGTCTCATATGCAAGCAGTTTTGTTTTCTCTTGAATTAATAGTTTGCATTTGTGTTCATAATTTTCCCTTTTTTTCTTCTATAATTTCCCATATTTATACATATTGTCATATATTTTTTCTTGTTTCATCATTGAATCAGACAACTGAATTGAACAAAAACTTGCAAGAAAATATTTCTTTCAGTATGTTTTTTTAGTAAGTCCTCTAAAATTGTCCCACAAAAACATGTATAATTTTTATTTGTAATGAGTTTAGTTTCCTATTTTGTTCTTCCTAATGAGGCAATCTTATTCAGGGAAAACCAATGATTGCTGCATTCAAATTAATTATTTCGATTGCTCTAGTGTCTCTTTGGCTGTTTCAGGTTTCTTCTCACTTAGGGTTTTCAAATTTTTTTTATATTTTATTATTATTTTTGTAACATTTCATGACTAAATGTGAGTATATTGTAATGATTCATACCTAAAGTAAGTTTCAAACATTCTTATCTGAGATATGTGAAAAAATATCCTCTGTAGCAAGGCCAACTATGTAGTGAGGATCCTACTCACTCAAAGTGGATCGGCATGTATCCCAAGGTAGTCAAAGAGTATCAGGATATATGCCGATCTACTTTGAGTGGATGGAATCTTCACTATAGCTCACCACAAGGGATCCTCACCATTGAAGAAGAGGAAGGAGAGAGAAAGTAGATACTCATTCCTTGAACCTTGTACTTGTGGCGTGACAGTATTCTCCCTGTTCAGGGAAAAGAGAAAGGTGGAAGTTCTTCTCAGTATTTGTTACATCGGTATCAAGGTGAGAATATTCTTGTGATTTTAGATTATCACCAATTATTTTGGTGAGTTATTGTATTACACAAGAGTAAGTTATTTCTCTTGAAAATTGATAACCTCTACCTGTGACTAGAGAGGATTGTATTGTGTACTCATTATTATTATAGTGGAGATTTATCTGGATTAGGTCCCGTGGTTTTTTTCCCTTTCACATTGGAAGGGTTTTCCACTTAAAAATCAGTGTATTCTCTTGTGGTTTGATTGTCTCTATTTATTTCGCTGCTATATTTCTGTGTATATTTTTGTGATTGCGTATTCCATTGATCTGCATACAAGAAGGAAAAGCCTTGTGTTTTCCCTAGTAGGATAGTTGGACTTCAACTCTCTTATTGCATTACTTCTATCAAAAGAAAATACCTATTTATAATTTGTTGCAACTTTTGGCTTTCCTTTAATAGAAATATCCTAATGATCAATTTGTTTCGATGTAAAATTTTACAGTAAAATTTTACGTGTAAAGAAAAATTCAATGTTTATTACCAAGAGAAAAAATATAGTGATCTCTATGGGGGTTGGAAAAAAATTTCGTCTTTATTTTACCTACTAGAAACAAATGTTGAATTTTTTTTACATATAAAATATTACATGTAAAATTTTAAGTCGAAATAAACGGAGCATGGAGAACCTGCATCCTACCATGTGGAGGTAACAAAGATATATTATATGTTACACATGTTTGTATATAATTCATCCAAGCCAAACCCGTCCATCTTCCTAGTCTAAGTCCTTGTCAATAGAGAGTAGAGGGAAGCAAATAAGCTGCAGGCAGAAACATTAAAAGAAACAATTAGGCAAAAGAAAAATGATAATGAACTATGAGAAGGAAGGAAGAAATGGTGCCTTATGTACAGTTTCTCCATCCCAAGAAATGCGATGCCATAGGAAGAAGAGTAAGTCAGAGGAACCTAAAAAATGAGTGAGTTATTAAAGCTATAAGAATCAAAAAGAGAATTAATATAGAAAGAAGTCAGTAAGTGAACAGAAGTATAACCAAACGGGGAGGAGTTCGATCGCTGTATTTGGGTTGTTTTTGTGTGTAACATGCTAGAAAACAATATTTAAAGTTCCAATTGGTTTTGACGCGTCAGGTGTCACTCATCGAGCGATCACTGACACCACCAATATCTGTTCCAATCAGAGAGGGACTGGATCCGTGGCGAATGTGCAGTTAATTGAGGTATTTCACTTTAGGCTTTTCCACTTGAATAGCTTCATACTTTTTCTTGTCAATGTTTTTGATATTTGGACTGTCTTGCACCAGGTGAATGACGCCTTTGGAAGAATGTTGAGAGCATATATACCTCATTGTCTTCTCCAAGCGACCTAGGGACTAGTGAAGAATAGAGTGTTGTTTGCAGGCCCAGTGGGTCCGCTCATTACCTGGGAGAATGGGCCGACATAAGTGGGCTGGTCATGTCAAGGTGTTCTACATTCTGATGCCGTCACCTGGGCTGATGTTGGAGGATAAGAATCTTTTCGTGTCCCTCGTGTTAGCATGAGGAAATTCAGTGATTGTAATTTATTGTATACACATATCGAGTATTGGCATATGCGCACAGTAAACTACAGCAACTGGATTTCTTCATGCCAACAAGAGGGGCATGAGAGGATTTGAATCTGATATTGGAGCCTCAGAGACTCTGCCTCAATGAGGGCACGAGTATTAGGATCCACATCCTCTCCACCCAGAGGTTCGGGAGGAGAGGGGGCGCCCTGTTAGATGGCCAACACCTGGGGCTCGGGTGAATCCGAGTCCTCCATTCGAGCCGACACAGCTTGTTGGCAAGGATGGAAGGCTCGGACTCACCCGAGCCCCAGGTGTCGGCCATCTAACGTGACCACCGCCTCTCCTCCCGAACCTCTGCGAGGAGAGGATTTGGATACATGGGCACTAACTTGGTTTGACACTTCCTCGTTTATCCTTCCCGACACATGGGCTTAGTATATAGATTAATTACATGACGAGAGAACTGATTACCAGTATTTTTGGAGAGTTCGGATCATTTGCATGTACATGTACCTTCTATGAAATTTTATTACCATTAATGTGGTGTGGGACTCATTGGATATAGACAGTAATAGAATTTCGAAGAAGATACAGGTACATACAGATAAACTATTCTCTCTTTAAAAGAATCCATGTGAGCATTCTTGAATTAATTTTCAATACCATGAACCTAGCTTAATTAAACAGTAACCAATTTAATGTTGAAATACTATCATGTGTCATTCAGATTCAATGTTTTTGCTTATAGGGATTGAAGCTGGAATCTCTTTTCACAAAACGGGTAAAAAAAATGAAACGGATTTTGAGTAAAAAAAGGAAACATTAGAAATGCACTTATTACCTCTTAACTCTAAATTTTGTATTGTCCTATTAAAACAGTGGGGCAGCCATTGTTTTCCAAGTGAGGTGTTATCTGTGGCAAGGCTTTGGGTGTTGCAAATCGGGTAAGGGATGAGAATTCCTGTTTGCATGTCTTTGTTAGCTTAGTTTTATCTGCATTTGTTCTTATATGTTTTTCCAGTCTTTTCTTCCTTATTCTAATTAAATGGGATCAGTTATAGAATCTTGTTCATCAATCAGTTTTGTTCTATATCATACTTGAAGTAAAGCTTAAGATATACGTGTCTTTCTTCACCATCCCCCTACAGTCATCTTAAGTCTGTCCTTAATTCTTTATCATCTATATTTTCATCTTCTACTTCTTTCCTATGTATCTTTAATTTTTTTTTTGTTTTATTTAGAGGGTGGACTTTAACGCAATGTTAAGGTTACTCTATTTTGCTGCATGATCCTTGTCGGTGAGAAAATCAGGTTCTTGGTTCGTCGCTTCCTCGGTGCTTGCTGCAGGATTGAAGGATATTTCCTCCTTAGCCAGCCATCTGATCAGCCATGAGATGGCCCTTGGATCGGTTGGTTCAAGTAGAGGTTCCTTCCTCCTCCTGTGTGCAGGTTTTTCTGATTGTTGGATTTGGATTTCTCGGTCGTCGTCGTTTTGGATGTGGTTTGGTTCTCGATTTGACCTGATGCCTGGGTTATCCCCATTGCTGATGGTTGGGTCAAGCTTTGTCTGGTTTTGAGTTGTTGATGAGGTTGGTCTCGGTTGAGGTGGCCTACTGCCTCGTCTAGTCTTGTAACGTAGTCCTAGTTATTGGTTTTCGTGCCTCCCCATGTTGGGGTAACTTGCAGTGTTCTTTCTTCTGAGTTAATAAATTATCTATTTATCTAAAAAAAAATAATTTATTACTCTATTGTGACCTGATGGTCGTGGATTTGAATTCGAAAACAGTTTTTCTGTGAAATGAAGGTAAAACTGTGTATTAGGTAGATATTCCATTTTCATTTATTATAATCTCACTTATGTTTTATAGATTGATTTTTAAATGGTATTCATGTTTTTTCATAACATATCATTTCTTTTACTAATATCATTATCGTTTTATTTTCTACACCAGGATTTACTTACTATATTAATTGTTAGTGAGCAGATTTAATTTGTTAAGTAAATATTAGGTAGTAAATTTCTTGAGCAATTACTAAGATGGGGGGTTGTGACTTGTGATAAGTATTGAAAGAAAAAGATTTATTAATCAAATAATAAGAAGATAGGTCGAGATAAGTATGGGAAGAAAATGATTTGTTGCATCATCCATGTTGTGATAATTGATGAGCATGGTTCAAGGTATCGGTATCGGATCGAATGGGTCAACCAATTCATATCGGTTTGGGACTTGGTCAATTATTGATTCGATCATCAATCCCAGCTTGTTTTAATATTATTTTAATGAGGATCGGACAAGGGTCAATTTCCCATTAGATCCGTACATCGAACCAATCCAAATCGTGTAGGTTTTGGACATGGCCGATCCCGTGTCCGATACTTGTTTTTAGAACCATGGTTCAAGGTATTGGTTTCGGTTCGATTGGATTGGCCAAGTCATATCGGTTTGGGACCTAGTCGATCCCTGATTCGATCCTTGTTCTCAGCATGTTTTAGTTATATTTTAATGAGAATCGGGCACATGTTGGTTTCCCATTGGATCCGTACGCCAAACCGATTTGGATCGAATTGGTTTTGGACATGGCCAATACCATGTCCTTCACCTATTTAAAACCATGGTTCAATACTTCAATATATCGATATCAGATAGGGATGAGGGAAATTATGATCTAATCCTATCCTAAGATAATTTATTTACGGTATTTGTTTTTTATACACTTTTACTTGAATTCTTGCAATGAATGTGATTTTACTAAATTATCCTTATCGATTTATTTCCATTCACATTACTACTAGTAGTTTTAAGAGGATAATTGGTGTTATGTTTGGATCTTGTTACATTAAAGATTTCCATATATATATATATATATATATATATATATATATATATATATATACACACACCCGCACACTACACGCACACTCTGATTTTTCTCTCTTATACCCCAAATTTTGTATGAAATCATTTATATATTGGATAAAAACTGTACATATACCAAATAAAAACCATGTAGGATACCGAATAAAAACCACAACATAATTGTACCATCCGCTACTGTAACAATATGGAAAATTGGAACCACAACTAATTCGATATGGTATTATCTCCATTTTGCCTTCAGTAAGGTATCAAATACTATACCAGTTGACACATGGGTAAGGAGGAGTCCGGATCATTTACATGCACATATACTCTCCATGTGCACTGTTGATGTGATGTGACAGTGGAACCCACTTCTAGAGTGTGGGACCCATTAGATATGAATAATAATGAAATTGATAAAAGTACATGTAGATGAACTATTCTCAAAACGTTCCCTCTCCCTCTCCACCCCCTTGTTCTCTAATTTGCATGCATACTCATCTATTGATGAATTTCAGGCCTCCAGAAATCAAGACATGGCTTTTAGCAAAGTGCAAGCACCATTAGTCTCCTCTTTTGCTAAATTTCTGGCCAGCAGCGATCTGTACCCAAAAAACCACAAGAAACAGAAAGAAAAAGTTATTTTCGTGATGGGTTCCACTGGAACGGGGAAGTCCAAACTTGCAATACATCTTGCAACTAAATTCCATGGGGAGGTAATTAACTCTGATAAAATTCAGGTCCACAAAGGTTTGGACACTGTAACAAACAAAGTTACCCATGAGGAGATGTCTGGTGTTCCACACCACCTATTAGCAATCCTAGATCCAGATGCTGAATTCACCATGTCAGACTTCTGTGAAAAAACTTCAGTTATAATGCGTTCCATCTTGGATCAAGGAAAAATTCCAATCATTGCTGGAGGCTCTAACAGATATATTGAAGCACTCGTGGAAAATGAGACATTTGAATTCAAGAAAAAGTATGACTTGTGCACTCTGTGGGTTCATGTCTCACTGCCTGTACTCAAGAAGTTCGTTTATGAGAGAGTAGATCAAATGATTGAAGCCGGATTAGTTGACGAAGTTCGTAGCATATTCAAACTGGATGGAGACTACTCGAAAGGAATTCGCCGTTCCATCGGAGTCCCGGAACTTGATGCATACTTCAGAGCAGAAGCTGAGGGATATGAAGATAAGAAAAAAACAGCAATACTGCTCGAACAAGGTATCAGTATGATTAAGTCCAACACATATGACTTAGCTTGTTGCCAATATGAGAAGATCAAGAAGCTAAAGTTTGACAAGGGCTGGAATATTCACATCATAGATGCTACTGAGGTATTCCTTAAGTGTGGTATCCAACGGGAGCAAGAATGGCAGGGGCGAGTGGCTGGGCCGACTATGAAAATTGTAAGCAGCTTCCTCTATGGAGCTAATATTAGTTAATGGGTGGTGGTCACCCGTCATTTCTTTTCGATGGTGTATGGATACATATAGGTTCGTTGTTGGGATTCTCTTTTTGACAACGGATACAGTGTCACGGTATCCACCATCAGATCAGTGCAACTCCCCTTAAAAGTTCCCATCCTATTCTCCCCATATTTATTGTGTTTGGTATCATTTTTGTTTTTGATTTTTATTTAAATTTATAGTTTTGAAGAAGTTTGGCATAATTTATGAGTGCTATTTATGAAAAATAAAAATAAAAACAAGTCAAAATTCAAAAAGAGGTTTCAACCTCTTTTTGATTTTTGGTCAAAAATTATTTTTGTTGTGTTTTGCTCAAAACATTTAAAACATGTGTTAAAATAAAGGGTTAAAAAAGTAATTTAGTTTTCTTTTATAAAACCACCCCAAATCAAACCCTCAAACACTATTCTCGTTGACGAACGGAAGTAAAGCACGGAGACGCATACCTGCAACTTCGTCCTAGTGACAGCTCTGACGGTGACGACGACGACAATCATTCCAACGGAGGCGACGTTGTTTCTCCAAAGACTTTCAAAATCATTTTTAGACATAGTATGCGGATTAAAATTTCTATTTTCGGCGGCTGAGCTTGAAACAGTAAAAGATTGAAATTAAAATAAAGATGATTGACAATTGAAATAGTAAGTAGAGGATAAAAGTAAAATTTAAAAATCGTTTTTACTTAAGTTTCAAAAAGGTAAAAATATACAATCTTACGGCTAATATTACCATTGAAAACAGTAGTAACGATTCGCCTCATCACTTAATGGATTGACAGGGTATATTAATACTTATTTCAAAAATTGGAGAGGTGGTTGACATTATGGGCAAAGACGGGAATGGTTGATTTAAGGGTATACTTTGGGGATGGGTGAAATTTTCCCTTATTTATCAAATTATTCAAACCAGGAATGGTTGATTTAAGGGTATACTTTGGGGATGGGTGAAATTTTCCCTTATTTATCAAATTATTCAAACCCTAATCTGTTCACCTTCTGACCCCCCCACACACACACACACACACACACACACACACACACACACACACACACACACATATATATATATATATATATATATATATATATATATATATATAAGGGTGTCAAAAATGGGCCCATCCCGATAGCACGGATCGAGCCGGCCCAATATAACCCAAACCCAGCCCAGACCGAATCTTAATGGACAGATTTCGGTCTCGGCTTGTAAAGCCCGACACCGTTTCAGCCCAGACCAAAATCAGACCAGGCCGATCCGTTAAGAAGCCTGAACTAGCCCGAACCAATAATACCTAACCCGAACACCGGTAAGGTTTATCGGGGCCCAGTTTCTTAATTTTAATGATTTTAAATTTTAATAGATTATATTACACTGTTATAGTTCACTTCTTGATCCGAATGATTATATAAATCTATAGTTGAAAAGAGTATGTTAATTGTTACAATTTACTGAATTACATACATGTAGAAGGAATGATGCTAATTTTATAGATAGAAATAATAAAATAGGCTATATATCTTACATATAAAATAGGCCCGATAAACTTGATAAGCCCGGTCCGGACCAAATCAGCCCGAAATCACCTCAATAAACCCAGCCCTATAACAAACCGACACCGGATTAGCCCGATAGTTATTGTATCCAACGCAGCCCAACCCAACCCAAACTCTTAATGGATATGTTTTGGGCTAGGCTTATAAAACCTGACACCGATTCAGCCCGGACCAGCCTGTTGACACCCTTAATATATATATATATATATATATATATATTCAAACCCTCATCCATTCACCTTCTAAACCTAATTTATTTTCTCATTCAACACTCATCACTCATGAGGGGATCACTTTCACTCTAGTCATGCAGCTCTTGCCTCACCTCCTAACCCTAATTTATTTTCCCATTCAACACTCCTCCCTCATGAAGCGAACGCACTTACGATAATCATGTGGCTCCTGCCTCTCTTCTTCCTACCTCTATCTATCTTTATATTCATATCTTCAACTTCTAATGATATTCTTGGTGTTGACAGTCATGTGGCTCTTACGATAATCATGGACTTCACAAGTGTTCCACATGAAGTTGTAACTGCTATCGATGATATTCTTGGTGTTGATTGTGAAGTTGAGTACATTGAATTTATGGTCTCGCTGAAGTACTTTGAAAAACGAGCTCCATGCTTACAAGACTACATCCTTGATGTTTATGTGCTACTAGAGTACTGTTACGGGCTGAAGCTAGACATGCATCACATGCAATTGATTCTTCACCTATATAAAATTGAGGTCAAGTTTTTATAAGAATAGGAGAGTCGATGTAGATAGGTTCCAACACAAGCATTCACGTTGGAACAAGTCCAAACGAAACCCAAAGTCTAGTCTAATGGGTTAGCAAGTAGCCTATTGGATTATATAGGTTATAGGCTAAGATTTATTATGTTTTCTTTTATATTGGGTCTATTTTGAAAGCCTACAAATGAGTGATAAGTGGCTCCATCAAATGACGGGTAAACATAACCACAAGCATGGTCAACATTTTCACAAAGACAGAAATGAATATGAAGATGTGATTGTATTTCATTGAGAAGCAATCCCTCACTGGCACAAAAAAATAAATAAATAAAATAAATAAATAGAAAAACAAGGGAAAAGAAAAAGGAAGGCAGTTTATTTAGAACTCTTTGTTCAGTCATACACATGCCATATGCTCAAGAATAGAATGTGGTAGTACCCCTAACAACCTAAAATGAAAAATGAAAGAACTATCCAACCATCCTCAAAATGTTTTCATGTTGATATGGTTTAGATTGTTGAGTAATTAAGATCTATTGTAATATGGACTCAGTTTAGTCCAATGATATAATTGTTTAGGGTTGTTATTTTATTTCTCTTATACTTCGTGTCTATATAAATAATATGACCTCTATCCATTAAAACAAGTCAAGCCATTATTCAAAATTTCAACATGGTATCAGATCGAGTATCCTCGTCGAGATCCAAACCCTAATGCCAGTCGCCTTCTAGTGCCACCACTACTCACCAACCAGCGTTGCCTCTCCTTATCGCCTCTTTCTCTTTCTCGTCCCTCCACCTCTCTCTTTCTTCCCTTGGCTAGCCTTCAGCTTCCACTTCCTTCTAGCTTCCCCTCTCCATTTAGCGCCGCCACCTTCTTACCCTTCAGTGGTGATAATCTCCACCAAGGGTTATTGGTTGTGAATGAACCCCATGTCACGATCTCATTCTGGCCATGTTATTTAGGTTGATGAAAGAGGTAAATAGTGTGCTAATTTTGCACTTGATGCTTCTGTCCATGTTCCCCCTAATATGCAATAGAGGAAAGTTAAAAAGAAACGGCAATAAACTAAGGAGCATGATAGTAATATATGAAAGTTGGCCCAGAGCGATTTTCAAGCTTCTAATGATGTTCCTAGTGGTAGTTTAACAGAAGGAAGGTGGAGCTGCTTAGTCATGTGTAGCTATGATGGGTGGAGAAAAAGGGTCAATGGGGCAAGAAATGATGATCTACTGGCAGTGAGGAGCATTCCACTTCAAGTTTGGTTGACAACTTGGCTTGCGATGAAATGTCCTGCTCCTACAATGGGTTTGCACAAGTCTAATGCAAATATATATTTAAAAGAGGATTTGAGATTGGTGAGAAAATGTTATGTTGGAGAGAAAAAAGGGATTTCATACAGGTGATGATCATAATTAGGATGGATAGTCTCTTTTTTTTGGCAAAAAAAAGGAGAAGTTCTTAGAGTGGACACTTTTCAGCATGGGGTCTCTAAAATGACAAAAAAAATCCTCTGTTTGGCTACCAAGCAGCAGTGAGGATTCCAACTACTCATAATGCATTGGCACTTGTCTCAATGCACTATGAGTAGCTGTGATCTTTGCAGTCACTTGCCAGTCACTACAGAGGATCCCGATTCCTAAAAAAGTTGGTGAATAGGTTGTTTGCGGTACCCAAGAATCCCTTGGCTCTCCTTTTGAATCCATCACAATCGGGTCTTATAATCTTGCGGGCCAGTTAAGTTCTTGGCCTCCCTAATCTTGGCCTCCAAATCTAGGACTAGTCTATGAAGTGTATGTTTCTCTAGTTGTCAAGGCATTGTCCCGGCGAGTTAGATAGGACTAGGAGGTTAGTCGTCTTATTTTGTTTATCTATTTTTTAATTAATGTCATTTGTAACATTTTTATTGGATGTATAAAATATATATATACACCATAATGCATGGAATCATGCATGTGTTGAGAACGATAAAAATTGATGCACTAACCCCGTCCTTTTTGCATAAATCATTTTATTATCATTTTATTAAGATATACCCTTACAATGCCTTGGGAACACCTTAGGTATGCCTAAGTGCCCAGTCACCTCTCTAGCGCCTTGGAACATATTGACAATTATGATTGAAGAGTAAGTCTGGAAGTGAAAGGGGAGAAAGAAATTTACAATACATCAAGGGTTTTGGAATCAAAGGAGCCAACAATGGACTACCATCTGGTGAATCTTCTGTCTTGAGGAAGAACTCCCAAATCAGAGTGCAGACTGCAGCTCAAGCTCTTCCGATTTGTTCATGGATCACCTTGTGGTCCCTAATCCATTATTCAGATCTTTCGGGCAGTCTCCTTGGTCCCCAAGCTTGTTTATTGTTTGGTTTGGGTCTTTTTCTATTCTTTGTGGCCTTCCCCATCTTACGGTATTTTGGGTATTGCATTGAGTTGTCATGGCCCTCCCCCCCTCCTTTGAGGAGGTTCCCTGTGTAGACTAGCTCTTGTGGAGAATCTATCGTAACCTTTTGTTTCTCTTTTATTTTTTTTTTCTAATAAAATGATCTAAGTATTAAAATAAAAAATAAAAAAAAGAAATTTACTCATTCCACCTCTGAACTTAGGTCCAAATACAATGACTATCCTAAAGTTCACAATAGTTATGCATACTACCCCTAATTGACAAACATTGTTACCCCATATCTAAGGCTGCCAACGGTTAATATTTTCCCCTTTGTTTGGGTTTTATTCTAACCTGTTTTCTAACCAATTGAACTGATATGGTATTGGAATTCAAGGTTGAAGGCACTGACCACGATCAGTACTTTGGGATGGAGTGTTCTGATATGTATGGCCAAAATATCTTTCTGCTAGGGATGTAAGTTTTACACTGACAACTCGAACCCACCTTGAACCAGGACAGGGCCAAACCCGCCTTGAACCCTGATAGGGCCAGGTTTGGATTCGATTTTTACTAAACCCTATTAGAGTCTGGCCGAGCCTAGGATGAATCCTTGGGCGGATCCCGGCTCGG
The DNA here is from genome assembly GCA_028583415.1 of Protea cynaroides. Classification (NCBI taxonomy): domain Eukaryota; kingdom Viridiplantae; phylum Streptophyta; class Magnoliopsida; order Proteales; family Proteaceae; genus Protea; species Protea cynaroides. Next base: position 9,890,722 of record CM053276.1, on the reverse strand, counting down.
CCCAATCCGACCCCATATATATTTTTTAACTCCTCACTCTTTAAGGAAACGCACTCAAGATAGTCATGCAGCTCTTGCCTCTCTTCTTCCTGCCTCTGCCTTTCATCCATTTGAGCGTCTCATTTCCTTTCTATCTCTTCTGTAATTCAAGTATGTGTTCTGCTAACCTCTTTTGATCCTCTCTATCTCATTACCACACCCTAGCATCTTGTAATTCGTCTTCTGCTGACCTTGCTGAGTTGCTTGGAAGCACTTGCAAACAGAATGGCCGAATATTAAATATTCATTCAAGAATGTTTGTAATTCATTCTCTCTCTCTCTCTCTCTCTCTCTCTCTCTCTCTCTCTCTCTCTCTTGTGGGGTTATAACTTATTGACACTTGGAAATACATTTATTTGTGCTGTTTTTTTCTTGAGGATGAGACTTTGGAAAACATCTTTCTACTTGTCTTTGACTGTATTTTGCTTTTTTTAAAATTTTTTTTATTGATTCATCCAATATCTTAGCTGATCTAACAAAAGAGTCACGAAATTGTGAGGGCCACTTCTATTTTCAGATCATTTAACTTCAATGATAGGATACAATGGTCCTTACTTAAATTTTGGGGAAATAACTGAAGTAAATCTTGTATTTGAATCTGAATCCCTTTTCTGATTTTTCCTTTTATCAGTTGAAAATATGTTTAACCAAATGCTGCATTACTTGTAGTATAAAGAAATTGTGGGATACCTTCCCAGGAGGCCAAGTATAATTTATTTTCTATGAAAAATTTACAAGAGAGTCAGAGATTGCATTATTAAATATTGCAAGTACATTACAATTGAGTCAGAGATTGCATTATTAAATATTGCAAGTACATTACAATTTGAAGTTGGTAACATACTAAGGCTCGCTTTACTATGTATTATAGAATTAATTATATAATATATTATAGACTTATGCAGTTGTTTGCTATGATTTATTATACTTATTTATATTTAAAATAAATTGATATAATCTAAAATCTACAAATAGATTAGAAGATGTTTATCATTTTTGTGATAATCTATTATTACTTCTATATATCTAGTGATATTAAATGGTTATTATTTATGATTCATAATTTATTCTCCTAAATGATTTATTATACATAATTCATAAACATAAATATAAACTATACCAAAGAGCCAAAGAGAGCCTAAGACTGTATGATGATTTTATGGAAAACCAAGCCCAAATTGAGATGGCCTTCACATAATACCTCTTTCTGGCAATTATCATCTCCATATATTTGGCCATTTTTGCAAGGTTAATGGTTCAGATCCTTGTGGGGGAGGTACAAAATTGGTAGATAAATGACTTAATTGAATGTTGGTATGATATTTTAGCCCAGCCCAACTTTCAGTCAAGGACTTAATTGAATGTTGGTAATTTGGTATGATTTCGTAGTCTAGTGTCAATCAGGGTGGGCTTGGGCTGGGCTGAGCCCTGCAAGGGTAGGGTTGGCCCTAAATCAGGATCAGGGTAGGCCTTGGCTAAGACAAAGGGTTCTAGGGTTGGGTTAGGGTTTTAAAATACCCTACTTTCTGCTTCCCATCTAAGGCATTTGATTGACTTGAAGTTCTTTATGGTGTTTAGGTGCCATAGACCCATATTAAACCATTCACAAGGTAGCAATTTCAAATCTTCCCCACTCTTAGAGGCGAATGATACTGTTTAAATTGGAATCAATAATAAAATGACTAATAATCAGCTGAGTTTCTGTTTTAGAAATTTAAACCGATTAATGGTTGATTTGATTTGATCTTGAAGTGATAAAACATCAGTTCTAAACTGATTAAACTACTAAACCATTTGAACATAATAAACCGACTGATTTTGAACTATGTAAATTAATTTAAATTGATTTTAAGTGTTCCAAAAGAAAAAAAATTGAAAAAAAATTGATTTATTTATTTATAGTATTAGAGCATGCATACATGCCCGTGTGTTCGCACACATGCACACACAAATTTAAATAAGTTGTTTTTAGAAGAATAATTGAAGTGTGTTTTTATCTTGCACAGAAAACTGGTACATCTCTTATGGACATTTTCTATTCTTCTCATGCTTATATAACAAGAGGAACTTCTATATGAGACATTGGTATATCTTTAATGTTGAATCCATGTTTTATTTTGGTTATAAATTTTACAGAGAAGTGGAGAGTAAAACTTCTTAGTTTGATTGGATTTTAATTATGGCCTTATTTGCTTCCATGTAAAATAATCAAAAAAAGAAAATTTTCCTATAAATAGGATTTAATAAATTGCATTTGAAAAGCAAGAAAATTATTTGAAGAAAATTTTACAACCAAACAAACAGCTTTTAATGAAACATCTTCAAAATTTAAATTTATATTACAGTCTTTGTGTTTATTTATTTTAAGAATGAATCAAAAACGATTATCAACAACTGGAGTAAGGTAATATTCTATCTATTTTAGATTTTCAGAATTAATTTTTTCAATATTTTGAGTAATTTAACTAATAAAAATTTCTTACTTTTATAGGGTGTCTCTATTAATATGCAAATTTAATCAATTTTTTTCCCAAATTGATTAGTGAGCTTGTACACCCACGACTGCTGATTGTTGTGTCTTCGATTGTTTCAAGGAGTCTTCTCACTTATGGGCTTCATGTTTATTTATTTATTTATTTATTTTTTTAACTTCTCATGACTAAACGTGAGTATTATAATGATTTATACTAAAAAATAAGTATCATTCTTATCTAGGATAGCCGGGCTTCAACTCTCTTCTTCCACTACTTCTATCAAAAATATATATACGTACCTGCTTATAGTTTGTTCATTGTTGCAGCTTTTGACTTTTCTGTAATAAAAATTTCCTAAGGATCGACAACCTTTCATGTGGAGGGAACAAGGAATTGTTCACCTTAGGTTACAATAACCAGCTCATTATAAAAAATATTAAGCATTATATATAATAAGACTAGCAGAACTGTATAATTGAAAAGAACTTGGGTTTACCTTGACAAGCCGATCTAAGAGATGAGCAGCACTTTGAACATTGGCATCTGAGTCTGCTGACGATTTACATAATGCATCAAAGATCTGATTAAAGAACACAATGAAATCACCTCTTACAAACTGCATAGCAGCTATTGAGAATGGGATTCAGCCAAAATAATATTGATGATATCTACTTGTTAGAAATTTATATGCTTAGAGTTTCAATGAAACCCATCTCAATCTATACATTTATTCTAGAATACAATGAAGAAGCTATAAACTGTTAATCATAAAAACATATCTGTATGTGAAGAGATCGATTCTCATACGCTTCAAGACGCTCCAAGCTTTGATCGAAATCCCTCGGCTACAGTCTTTCATAGCCTTTAGAGAATATCTTTGTCTATTGCTAATGGGTGCAGAAAGAACTTCATTAATTGTGGCTGTAGAGACTCTAACCCAGTATTTATAAAATACTACTATAATCCTAAAACCCTTCCCACAATAATTTTAGAGTTATCAAACCTATCTCATACCATGTGTGACGAATCAAATCAAACCAGTTTTACCGTATCAATTAGACTCCCACTGAATAACTGGTTTAAGTAATTAATTAAGTCCACATATAAATCTAACACTAATAAATAAATGGAAAATAGAGCCATAAAATGTTTAAAGAAAAGAGTGAAGAAGAGAAAAGCATATTAATCTATTCTCACCTTTACAATGTTACACAAAGCCTCACAAGCTTCGTAGCAAACCAGAGGAGAGCAAATGGATTGGGTTAATGGGATGAGAAAAGATGTGAATGCTTGAATAAAAAAATGATAAAAAAGAACATGATTTAGTAACTAATCCCAAATAATTGCCATTAAGCTTGATGAATCCTATTTTTAAAGGTATCCTAGAAGAAAAGATAACTCATTAGAGATTTATTTCTAATAAACATGACAAATCAATAGAAAAAATATTTAAAAAAATTAGGAGATAGAAAGTTGGGTGTTTAGCATTGAAATTGGTGCAAATTTAGGACCCACAAGATATCCCATATATTTGAGTCAAGGTTTACACAATGATATTGACAATGATTATATGGATTAAAAACCCCATTCCCTGCTATAAATATGTTGATGTTGAGAGTAACACCATGAAAGTGTTCTTTAAAGCTAATCCATTCCACATGAATTTCTGCTTAGTGGTCATCGCTATCATCCAAAGTCTCATCCCAACCATTTGGACAGGTCCAATAATTGTAAAAAAAATACATGTATCTTGTGTATTTTCTTTTAACAATAAGGGTTCTCATATTTCGAAATGAAATACTGATATTGCAAGACCATATTAGATAGTTACATGATATGACAGCATGGTGCAATCTCCCTGGAAGATGTGTTTGACACTTATATCAGAATTTAAGACTAATGTGTACACTATTAATAGGCTTCCTCTATTCTCTGAGGTATCGGTTCTCTCCAAAACTTTCCTTATTTTATCTCGTTAAATTTCTTTCCATCGCCACCAGATATGTGTTCACATCACATTTTTGGGGGATTGAAAATTAAATGGGATGGGTCAATTTCGGAATGGTTTTTTTTTTTAACAATTCCAGAACCGATAGACTATTTAAGAACCAGTTAGAACTGGAACCATGTTTTAAATGTGGGTTATTGACATAGATAATGGCTATTAAACATTGAATAGAATGACTTGAATTTAAAATAGGAGCCAAGCCCATTAAATGGGCCCATCTAATGTGGCAAAACTTGAGCCCAACAAGCAAGCCCACAGAATGCCTCCCCAAAGAAGAGGACAGGGATCCCATCCAAAGGAAAGCCTGTCAATGACTTGGTGTAGATGCCATTGGGGGCCATTGGTGTTAGTTGTTTAAACGTGGTGATGTTTTAAATTAGTGTCAATCAGGGTGGGCGTGGGATGGGTTGACCCCTGCAAGGGTAGAGTTGAGTTCTGATTTTTAGGCCTTGAATCAGGATCAGGGTGGGCCTGGGCTAAGACAAAGGGTTCTAGGTTTGGACTAGGATTTTAAAATACCCAACCCAACCTGACCTTGTTGCTGGCCTACTTTCTGCTTCCCATCTGAGGCATTTGATCGACTTGAAGCTCTTTATGGTGTTCATGTGCCATATTACACCATTCGCAAGGTAGCAATTTCGATTCTTCCCCACTCCTAGTGGCGAATGATACCATTTAAATTGGAATCATTAATAAAACGATTAATAATCAGCTCAGTTTTTGTTTTAAAAATTTAAACCGATTAATGGTTGATTTGATTTGATCTTGAAGTGATAAACCATCGGTTCTAAACTGATTAAACTGCTAAACCATTTGAACATAATAAACTGATTGATTTTGTACTATGTAAAATAATCTAAATTGTTTTTAAATTTGCCCAAAGAAAAAAATTGATTTATTTATTTATAGTACTAGAGCATGCACACGTGCTTGTATGTGCGTATGCATGTATACACAAATTTGTAAATTGTTTTTAGAACAAGTGTTTTCTATATTGCACAGGAAGTTGGTACATCTTTTATGGGTATTGTCAATTCTTCTCATGCGTATGCAACAAGAGGAACTTCTCTCTGAGACATTGGTAATATCTTTAATGTTCAATCCATGTTTTATTTTGGTTATAAATTTCACAGAGAAGTGGAGAGTAAAACTTCTTATTTTAATTGGACTTTAATGATGGCCTTGTTTGTTTCTATAAAAATTCAATAGAAGCTTAATTGGATTTTAAAAATCTTAGACGATATTTTTTTTTATTAATTAATTTTTTATTTCAAAAGTTCAAATTACACTCAAGATTTTGGACTTAACCAACGTCGGATTATTCTCAACACTTCCCTTCATGCTTTGTCTCTCTTTTGAGCGGTAATGGCATGTGGTCCTTCTTTTGGGTGACTGCAGGGAGGAATTTACATCTCTAATATTTAAATTTTCATATAAAAAATTTGAACTATTAAGTGAAGGGTCTCCCAATTATAAAAGGCATCTAAGATTGTGGACATAATCAATGTAAGATTATATCCAATAGTATTTTAAACAAGAAGGAAAATAGTTTTTGGCATGAAATGCATTTTGTACTTGAAAAAATACAATAATGACTTCAATCTCGACCTTTGTTTGTTAAATACAATCTTACTGAAAGTACACTAGGGTTATAAAGTTTGTTTTTATTAAGTTTCCATCTCAAAAGTTGAAACTACATCCAAGATTATGGACTTAACTAATGTGGATTATTCCTAACACTCTTTCTTGTATTGTCTCTTTTTTGGGTGGTAGCACATGTAACATGTGGTCTCTTTTTTGGATGATCGTAAGAAGTAGAGCTCTCATATCATATTAAGTTTTTATGTTAAAAGTTTAAATTATTAAGTGAAGGAATCTCAAGTATATAAGGCACTTAAGATTTCAGACATGACAAATGTAGAATTATTACCAATAATTTATAAATATGAAGGAAAAGAGTTTCTGAATAAACAATCTGTAAATCTTTAGTCCATGAATTTATAATATGAGGATTTAATGGTTTTGGATTTGATATTGACAAATAGAGTTTCGCAAAGTGATTGATTGGTTGGGGTAAGAAATTGACTCATTCCTCCCCTGTAGTTCACACTTAATCCAAATATTCTCAAAACATTCGAATAATGACAAATAAGTCAGGCAGTTAACTTTTTACCATTTTGTAATAACATGTATAAGGCTTTAATAATGTAATTACCAAATTACCCTTTGGTAAAAGGTGAACTATCGAAAATACCCTTCTGCCCATCCTTTTGCTCCCAACTGACTCTTCTGTCATTTTTCAGAACCAGACAAAAGGGTTGGCTTTTAAACTCAAGGAAGAGATGTTGGTGGACAACATATTTGGGTTGGATTCGGTTGTTTATTCAACATGATTACCGCAGAATCAATGTTGAATAAATATAGCAGTCCTTGCATCCATAGATGGACAGTTTCTTTAGTAACAATGGATCCTCACTGTTGCATATCGAAGTAGATCCACATCGTCTCATCCCAGTAGTTGGGGAGGCAGGGCGGCGATCTCAGTGGATGGTCGCTACGTAGGAGTTGGATAAATCCGACCTCTACGTTCGAGCCAACAAGCCGAGTCGATAAGGGAGTGTCGATTCGAACGGAGGGGTCGGATTCATCCGACCCCCACGTGGCGACCATCCACTGGAGTCGCCACCTCTCCTCCCTGAAGTACAGGGAGGAGACGATTTGAATCCATATGGAAGCTTTCCAGTCTCTGGCATCAAGAATTCCAATCTGATGTTTCGTATTGGATGTTCTTTTCATCCACAATTTCTCCAGATATGGTTCTATGAAGTCATCAGATCTGTACAACAACAACAACTCAACAAGGTTTTTTAGTAATCGGATTGAAGATACTGTTGGAATCGGCTGGAGTAGGTTTGAATTGATCAAAAGTCACTCAAATCTATTTTAGAATCTAAGGTGACCCTATTCCGATAGGGATTCTTAAATCGTCGAATTGGCCTTCCGATTTCACGATCCATGGCTTGACAAGTCTAACTAATCATGCTGTATAACTAGAGGTGCCTATAATTTAGCATTTTTCGAAGCTAGTTTGGGCAAAGAGCCATTCCTTTTGCACAAAGCCTGGGAGCGGATTTTCGATAGATCTATGACCACATGAATTATAGGGTCTAGTCTTCAAAGAAAGAGAAAAAAAAAATTCATCATTTTGTGATTCTCTTGAGTTTGAGATTCATGAGCCTGGAAATTTACTCAAGTAATCACCTTGGATGATTTAATATGGACTGAAGATTGCAGGTTTGCCAACCCCGGGAAACCCTTATAAGTCGCATTTACCAACCAAATGATAGGAAAGGGAGTGATAAACTCTTTCCACTCTTGAGTGAACCTAATAGGAAATAATCAAATAGAGAATAATATTCCAAGCACAATAGAATCCACACGCATAACACAAGAAATTTTTACGTGGAAAATCTCCCCAATGTGAGGAGTAAAAACCACGGGATCGAAGTCCACTCAAATCTCTTCACTATCACCAAAATATGGGAATACAAGAGTCTTCTCTAGTTAGAACTAGAGGCTTACAATAACATCATTCCTCAAGAACACAATATTCTTGGCATATATCATCTAAAACATCTAGAACAACATGTTCTAGGAATACACCATCAACAACCCAAATATCAAGATGAAGATTGAAAGAGATCTCACCTGAATAGGTGAAAACGTTGATTATCGGACTGATCTAGAAGACTCCAATCGTCAATCGCACCGTTCAGAATGAAGAACTCTCAGTTACGAATCTGCTGTCCAAATTTCAGCTCAATCGGACCACGGATGATCCGTTCCTCACCTTGATTGAAACTACGCAGCTTTCTTCTCTTCTCTGTTTTGGACGGACAACAACTCACTTTTTCTCTCTTTCTCTCCTTGTTTCATTCTTATAGGGTTAAAGAGATAAAACCCTAATTCAACTATAAATAGGAAAATTAATTAAAACCCCCTTACTCTTAATGGGCTTATAAGTAATGGGTCATCCTCTACATAAGAGGGAAAACCAACCCAACACCAAACCCTTTGCATCACCGACTTCATTGGAGGATCGATTCGGAATCATTTTGTGTTGTAAATATGAAAGAAAAACTTTAAATGAGAATCACTTATCTGTTTAGCTTTGCCAATGATCTCTTGAAGAAGACAATAGAATGAAAATCACTTAAGATTATGACAACACTGGTTGTGTCGTACCACAATCGGTATTGTCCTAAAGTCAGAATTTGCCCCCACAGGTGCAATCGGGTTATGATGTAAATCTGACTCCAAGATAAAGTAGTCTAGGCTTCTCGCATTAAACCTACACTAGTCTAATGCACCCCTTTGAGTATGTCAAAGTTATGCTTAGGTCAAATGCAAGACGATAATGCAATTTCGATAAAATAACGGTGTTTCGAAAAAACATAAGAGAATACCCTCAGTATGTGCTTACAAAGAAGGAGAGAGAGTGAGAGAGAAAGAACCAAGAAAACATAGTTTTTCTAACTGTTTTTAAGGCTTCCCCCTCCTCTATTTATAGAGGAGAACATGTTTTTTCAAGGTACCCATAGAAGAAGGGATTGTCTCTATCCGAACCAACATGTCTTTACAAGACATCTCAAGGAAAAGGTGCATCCCTTATAAAGACACTTCATAGAATCAGGTCAAATGAGTTAAACCATTATCGACCCAATAATTATGGGTCAAACAGGTTAAACCATTATTGATCCAATAGAAGTTAAATTAAAACTCAACCCATCCAAGGGGTCTTGGGTTCTAATCTCACTAACCTCACTTCATTAGCTTCATATTGAAAAAACCAAAACATATCTTTCTACTCGGGGTGTAAGTTTTACTCGACAACTTGACCCAAACAGGTCCAAACCCGCCTTGAACTCTGATAGAGCCAGGACTGGATTCAATTTTTATTAAACCCTGTGAGGATCAGGGCGGGGCTGGGTTGAATCCTCGGGCTGAGCCCAGCCCAACCTGACCCTTATATATATATATATATATATATATATATATATATATATATATATATATATCAAACTGTTCAAACCCCTTTTACGACAAAAAAAAAAAAAAAAAAAAAACCCTCTTCAGTTCCTCACTCACGAAGGGAACGTACTCATTCTATTCATGCGGCTCTTGCTTCACCTTCTAACCATAATTTATTTTCCCATGCAACACTCCCCACTCATGAACGGAACGCAATCACTAGTCATGCAGTGCTTGCCTCTCATCTTCCTGCCTCCGTCTCCCTCCTCTCCTTAATAACCTCCTCTAACCCTCTCTATCTCATTAACACACCCTAACATCTCGTATCATGTCATCCCCCAACCTTGCTAAGTTGCTTGAAAGCACTTGCAAACAGAATGACCGAACATTAAACATACATTCAAGAATGTTTGTAATTCTCTCTCTCTCTCTCTCTCTCTCTCTCTCTCTCTGTGGTTTATTACTTATTGATAACTGGAAATACATTCATTTGTGTCGTTCTTTCTTGAGGATGAGAAGTTGGAAAACATCTTTCTACTTGTGTTTGACTGTATTATGGTTATCTAGGAGGCGTAAATTTTTTTTGTTGATTCATCAATCATCATAGCTGATCTTAAAAAAAAAGGTTCGTGAAATTGTGTGGGCCACTTCTAGTTTCAGATCATTTAACTTCAGTGATTGGAATTTTGGAGAAATAAATTGAAGTAAAACTTGTATATGCATGAATCTGAATCGCTTTTTTGATTTTTCTTTTATCAGTTGGATATATGTTTAACTGAATCGCATTACCTGTAGTTTAAAGAAATTGTGGGATCCCTCCCCAAGAGGAAAAGTATAATTTATTTACTATGAAAAATTGACACAAATGTCTTGCATTATTAAATATTGCAAGTACATTACAATTTGATTGGCCGGGTCAATCAGTGTCAATCAGTTAGGCTTGGACTGGGCTGAGCCCCACAAGGGTGGGGTTGAGTTGTGATTTTTAGGTCCTGAATCAAGATCAGGGCGGGCCTGGGCTAAGACAAAAGGTTCTAGGTTGGACTAGGGTTTTAAAATACTCAGTCCAATCCGACTCTGTTGCAGCCCTACTTTTTGCTTCCCATTCGAGGCATTTGATCAACTTGAGGTAGCAATTTCGAATCTTCCCCACTCCCAGTAGCAAATGATACCATTTAAATTGGAATCACTCATATAAAACGATTAATTGTTAGCTCGGTTTTTGTCTTAAAAATTTTAACCGATTAATGATTTTATTTGATTTGATCTTGAAGTGATAAACTATCGGTTCTAAATTGATTAAACTGCTAAACCATTTGAACATAATAAACAGATTGATTTTGAACTATGTAAAATAATTTAAATTGTTTTTAAGTTTGTCTAAAGAAAAAAAAATTGATTTATTTATTTGTAGTATTAGAGCATGCATACGTGCCGGTACGTAGAAATTAAAGACTGTAATAATTGAAAATAGTGATACTCGATTGTTACAGTTTTTAATTTCTAATCACTATTTTCAATTATTACGGTCTTTAATTTCTACTTACGTTTTACATCCGTTAGTGTTACTCGATTGACATTTTTTTTTAAAATAAATGTAGAATATGTTGTAATGATTCATACCCAGAAAGTAATTTCGAACATTCTTATCTGGGATAGCTGGACTTTGCTTCTATCAAAAGAATATATCTCTCGTTGTACTTTGTTGCACCTTTTGGCTTTTCAGTAATAGAAATATCGCGTTCAAATCGTTCCCTGCGGTCCTATCGCCTGTCAAGGGTCGAATTTCAGTCGGCCCACCCCCCAATGTATTGACAGGCAACCAGACTGATCCCAAGCCCTTAGATCAATAGCAGGAACCGCCTACCGCAGGAGACGATTTGGTTCCAGAAATATCCTACGGAGAACCTGCCATATGGAGGTAACAAGGATATATTATATGTTACACATGCTTATATATAATTAGCTTGAGAAGTAGTAATGGTGACATAACAAGGATTCCACAGGAGATGTTAGATTTAAATGATCACTCTTATGGCCAACAATTAAAGTTTAAGAGTATGTGAGGTGGGAGATATTACAATGCCCAATAGTAACATAGTAGATATGCCGGATCTCTTTTCTCAAATTTTGGATCCGCAGTCATTTAGGAAAGGCAATGAGGGGATTTGATCGGATTCAAATCGGCTCTTGTTAGGGGTTCGGCAGGAGACTTGGTTGCATTCAACCTATGCTCGACACGTAGGCCTCTGTTGAATCTAAGCCGTCCAGTCATTTGATAAGAAGAAATACGGAGGAGTGTTCAGTCATACATATTTGCAATTATGCTAAAAAAATAGAATATGGTGGTACCCTTGACAACCTAAAATGAGTCATGAAAGAACTATCCAACCATCCTCAAAATATTTTCATGATCATATAGTTTAGAATGTTGAATAATTAAGATCTATTGTAATATGGCTTTGGTTTAGTCCAAGGGTATAATTGTCTAAGGTTGTTATTTTATTTATCTTATATTGTGTGTCCATATAAATAATATGATCTCTATCCATTAAAACAAGTCAAATAATTATTCAAAATTTCAACATGGTATCAGATCAAGAATCCTCGATGAAATCCAAACCCTAATGCCAGTTGCCACCACATACTAACCAGTGTCGCCTCTCCTAATCGCCTCTTTCTCTTTCTTGTCCTTCCGCCTCTCTCTTTCTTCCCTCGGCTCGCCTGCAACCTCCACTTCCTTCTAGTGTCCCCTCTCCACTAGGCGCCGTCACCTTTCCACCCTTTGGTGGTGATATCTCCACCAAGAGTTATTGGTTGTGAATGAACCCCATGTCACAATCTCGTTCTGGTCATGTTATTGGGGCTGATGGAAGAGGTAAACAGTGCTGATTCTGCATTTGATGCTTCTGGTTATGTTCCCCCCAACATGCAATGGAGGAAAGTTAAAAATTAATAAACTACATCAAGATAAGGAGCATATATATATATATATATATATAGAGTCAGGTTGGGCCAGGCCAGGCTCAGTCTGAGGATTCAACCCAGGCCCGGTCCAATCCTAACAGGGCTTAAAATTGAATCCAAACCTGGCCCTATCACGGGTTGGGTTTGTCAAGGTAAAACTAGCACCCTTAAAGAAAGATATCCTGAGCCCACCTTTTTTTGATACCACAATCACCGCCACCTCTGCCGCCACCACCCCACCATCGCCAAAGCCACCGCCGCCACCCACCCCCCCCCCCCCCCCCCCCCCAAAAAAAAAAAAAGGAAAAAAGAAAAAACAGATTGTCCACCTTGATTAGGATCATCACCTGTATTAGATCCGTTTTTCACTCCAACAGACCATTTTCTCACCAATTTCAAACCCTCTTTTAAATATATATAGTAGCATAGGACATGTGCAAACCCATGGTAGCAGCAGGACATTTCCTCGCAAGCCAAGTTGTCAACCAAACCTGAAGTGGAATGCTCCTCACTACCAGTAGATCAAAGGAGTTTTCATAATACTAGAATGGGACCAGCATTGACGCCTTTAGCAAACCTTGATAGTAACCCAGTCACATTTTGGGCCTCCCAACAATCCTTTTCTCCCTCGAAGAGAACCCCAGAAATACTTGGATTAATAACCTTGACAATGGTATTAATTCCTCCTCTTACAAATGCATCATTCGTGATAACTTGATCTAGACTCAAGCAATTTTCAATGTATCCAACACCTGAAATAGTATGATTTTTTTAACAGCTTATGGACTCCATTTCTTGACCTTTGACCCTTCTTCTCCACCCATCACAGCTACACGCGGCTGAGCAGCTCCACCTTTCCTTCGGTCGGGTTAGATAGGTTCAATTAGGGTCGGTCCTCTTCCGACTTCCCTGCTGCGAAGTTTACCGCTCCTCTAACGCTATATGACCCGGTCAAGGTGAATCGAATGGTCTTTTTTCCACTTGACAATCCCCTTCCATATCATTATATAGGCATATATAGGATTCACGACTGACGCCCTGTGTGGAGAGAGCCCTGAAACACTGTAAGCAAGTTACTCCACCAAGAGAAGAGAGAATCCACCAAGGGCATTCTCAGCAGCATTAGCTAGTTATATGCAAATGACAGCCAAGGAAGGAATCGGGTCGGGAAAGAAGACTGGAATCGATGTTCCTGATCATTCCGAATCCTAAGCCAAATATATATATATATATATATATATATATATATATATATATATATATATATATATATATATATATATATATATCAAACTATTCAACTCCACACTCACTAAAGGGAACTCACTAAAGGGAACGCACTCACTCTAGTCATGCGGCTCTTGCTTTCTAACCATAATTTATTTTCCCATTCAACATTCAATCACTCACGAAGGTAACACATTCACTCTAGTAATGCGGCTCTTGCCTCTCTTCTTGCTGCCTCCGCCTTTCATCCATCTATGCAGCTCACCTCCTTTCTGTCTCTTCTGCGATTCTGCCTCTCATCAGTTATTTGTTCTGCTAAACCTCCTCTGAGCTTCTCTGTCTCATTAACACACCTTATCATCTTGTATATTGTCTTCCCCTAATCAACAAAATGGTCAAACATTAAATACTCATTCAAGAATATTTGTAACTCTCTCTCTCTCTCTCTCTCTCTCTCTCTCTCTCTCTCTCTCTCTCTTGTGGGGTTATTTCTTATTGATATCTGGAAATACATTCATTTGTGCCGTTCTTTCTTGAGGATGAGACTTTGGAATACATCTTTCTACTTGTCTTTAACTTCATTATGGTTATCTAGGAGTCGTAAACTCTTTTGTTGATTCATCAATCTTCATAGCTGATCTAACAAAAGGGTTGCGAAATTGTGAGGCCACTATTAGTTTCAGATCATTTAACTTTAGTGATAGGATTCAGTGGTCCTTATTTAAATTTGGAGAAATAAACTGAAGTAAATCTTGTATCTGAATCTGAATCCCTTTTTTGAATTTTCTTTTATGAGTTGAATATATGTTTAAGTGAATGTTGCATTACTCGTAGTTAATTTAAAGAATTTGTGGGATACCTTCCCAAGAGAAAAAATATAATTTATTTTCTATGAAAAATTGACAAGAGAGTCGGAGAATGCATTATTAGATATTGCAAGTATATTACAATTTGAAGTTGGTAACATAATAAGCACCTCTCTTTAATTATATAATATATTATGACATATGTAGTTATTTGGTATGATTTATGATACTTATTTACATTTAAAAATTTTGATATAATCTAAAATCTACAAATAGATTAGAAGGTGTATATTTTATCACTTTTTTGATAATCTATTATTATTTTTTTATATCTAGTAATATTAAACTGTTATTACTTATGATTCATAATTTATTCTCATAAAAGATATATTATAAATAACTCAAAAACATAAATATAAACTATACCAAAGAGGCAAAGAGAGCCTAAGATTGTATGATGATTTTCTAGAAAACAAAACCCAAATAGAAATGGCCTTCGCATAATATGTCTTACTATCAATCATCGTCTCCACAGATTTGGCCATTCTTGCAAGGTTAATGGTTCAGTTCCTTGTGGGGAAGGTACAACAAAATTGGTAGATAGAAGACTTAATTAAATGTTGGTATGATATTTTAGCCCAGCCCAACTGTGAGTCAAGGACTTAATTGAATGGTGGTAATTTGGTATATTTTATAGTCTAGTGTCAATCAGGATTTGGGCTGGGCTAAGCCCTGCAAGGGTAGGGTTGAGTGGTGATTTTTAGGCCCTGAATCAGGATCAGGGCGGGCTTGATTCAGGGCGGGCCTGGGCTAAGACAAAGGGTTTTACGATTGGGTTAGGGTTTTAAAAAACCCAGCCCAACCCAACCATGTTGCACCCTGTCCGTTACCTAGATTTAAAACCATGTACCGATATCAGATAGGGATGAGTGAAATTATGATCTAATCCTAGCCTAAGATAATTTATTTATGGTATTTGTTTTTTATACACTTTTATTTGAATTCCTACAATGAATGTGATTTTATTAAATTATACTTATTGATTTATTTCCATTCACATCGCTACTAATAGTTTTAAGAGGATAATTGGTGTCTTGTTATGTTTGGATCTTATTACATTAAAGATTCCCATATATATATATATATATATATATATATATATATATATATATATATATATATATATATATATATATATATATATATATATATATATATATATATAATTTTTCTCTCTTATACCCCAAATTTGTATGAAATTGTTAATATATCGGATAAAAATTGTACATACACCAAATAAAAGCCATATATAGGATACTGAACAAAAACCATAAAATAAATTGTAGCATCCGCTACTGTAACAATATGGAAAATTGGAACCACAACTAGCTCGATACGGTATCATCTCCTTTTGCCTTTTGTAAGGTACCAAATACTATATCAGTTGACACATGGGTAAGGAGGAGTTCAAATCATCTGCATGCACATATACTGTCCATGGGTCCCATCACTGTTGATGTGATGTGGGACCCACCTCTAGAGTGTGGGACCCATTAGATATGAATAGTGATGAAATCACATGGAGAATACGAATACATGTAGATGAACTATTATCAGAACGTTCCCTCCCCCTCCCCACACGCTTGTTCTCTAGTTATTTTCATTTTGCATGCATACTCATCTATTGATGAATTTCAAGCCTCCAGAATTCAAAACATGGCTTTTAGCAAAGTGCAAGCACCATTAGTCTCCTCTTTTGCTAAATTTCTGGTCAGCAGAGTCAGCAATCTGTACCCGAATAACAACAAGAAACAAAAAGAAAAAGTTATTTTCGTGATGGGTTCAAGTGGAACAGGGAAGTCCATGTCAAGTTTTCAACTCAAAAGTTCGAACTAGTAAGTGGAGGGACTCTCCATATATAAGACCACATGATTCCAATCTCGTTAGCAATGTGAGACTATTCCCAATACTCCCCCTCACATTTAATCCCATCGTTAGGTGGTGTATATGTGGTAGTATACGTGGCAATACATAGCACTTTTCAGGTGACTGGTCCCTCTTTGGGTGATTGATCCCTCTTTGGTAGACATATAGTCCCTCTTTGGGTGACATATAATCCCTTTTTCGGTGACTTGGCCTCTTTTTTTTTATTTTTAAGATTATTATGAGATAGAACCTGGAGCTCTGATACCATGTCAAGTTTCCAACTCAAAAGTTCGAAGTAGTAAATGGAGGGACTCTCCATATATAAGACCACATGATTCCAATCTCATTAGCAATGTGGGACTATTCCCAATAGACCAAACTTGCAATACATCTTGCAACTAAATTCCATGGGGAGGTAATTAACTTTGATAAAATTCAAGTCCACAAAGGTTTGGACATTGTAACAAACAAAGTTACCTATGAGGAGATGTCCGGTGTTCCACATCACCTATTAGCAATCCTAGATCCAGATGCTGAATTCACCATATCAGACTTCTGTGAAAAAACTTCAATTATAATGGGTTCCATCTTGGATCAAGGAAAAATTTCAATTATAGCTGGAGGCTCTAACAGATATATTGAGGCACTCATGGAAAATGAAACACTTGAATTCAGGAACAAGTATGACTTGCGCATTCTGTGGGTTCATGTCTCACTGCTTGTAATCAAGAAGTTCGTTTATGAGAGAGTAGATTAAATGATTGAAGCTGGATTAGTTGACGATGTTCGTAGTGTATTCTGTAAGATATTTTATGGGCTAAATTAATTATAAGGTTAGTTGGTTCAGTGGGAGTCTAATTACAGGTAGACCGATTTAAGTATGATTAGAGATGTACCAACCTGATCCACTATGGGACTGGTCCAGGGTTGGGGTTGTATTATAATACCAATGGTTAGGGTCCCCACAGTCACGGTGTTATTTTCTTCTCCTGTTCCCATACATAGAGAGAAGGTCAAGGGATCCCGACAGGCTGTGGAAGACTTTCATCCAAGCATTCCAAGCATTAAGAGAGAAAGAAAGGGTCGAAAATCAATCTACGGCAAGAGGTATGTGTCTTATCATCTCTTTTCAATACCCATTGTATTCTAGTAATCTGTGTGGTGTGTTCATTAGGGTTCATGGGAAATCCCATGGAAAAAATCCAAAGAGGATCTAAAAAAATCTTACAGTGGTATCAGAGCCACCTACACAGACCTAGATCGATGGGAAAACATTGTTAAAACTTTATGTTTGATTGGATTGGAAAAGGGAGAGATTTTTCTCTCAAATTTTTTGTATGAACCTGTCTAAAGTTTGGACCCTCGAAATTTTTTTTGGACCATTAAAAAGTAAAATAATCATACAAGATTGTAGGTCTAGGAAAAACGGAGCCCGCGACATCAGGTGGGTCTCCGGAAGAAACCTGACGCGCCCTCACGTGCCGCCTGAAAAAGCACATGAGATCCACATGCCTGTGACTAAAAAAAAAAAAAAGAAACAAAGGAGTAGGGTTGACGTCACCTGGTCAGTCCCGTACTGGACCGAGCCGATCTGGGCCAGTCCTGGACCAAACCCGGGCCCAGACCAGCCCGACCTGGCCCAAGGGGACCCGTGAACCCGACTCAGGGTGCATGTGCGATTTGTGGTTTGCACGTGTGACCCGAGGCCGATCCATTAACCCGGATGTTTGACCCGAAAACCCGACCCATGGGCCCGATTTTGTAACTAAAAAACCCGCCCCTCTGACCCAAAAATTGGACCCAAAAACTCGGATGGGTAGGTTGGTTGGGCAGGCAGTTGAACAGCTGGTTTGCGGTTCGGATTAAAGACCAGACCGTTTGGTTTGGCCTGGACCAAAGCATAAAAAAAAGTTTTATTTTGTGGTTTGGTCCGCCCATAACCGAGCCCGGCTAGACCTAATCGACCCAGGCTAAACCTCCCAGAACCGGTTCAGGATGCAAGAATGCAAGTGCCGACTTTGATCGACGATTGTGGATGCTAAGAGCGTCGAATTTTGATGCGGTTTTTTGTGTTATATTTGTATTTTCATGCTCTACAGTTTGATACATATTTTGACACAGTTTGGTGATTGAGAAATTTATTTTTGACTAAAATGTATTCCAAATTAGTCTGATTTGTAATTTTCTGCTTATTTATCAGTTATTTTTTTACCAGATGTATGTAGAAGGTTATGTGCATGAGATTTTATTTATTGACTTACAATGTACTGCAAAGTAGGGTTTGGGGATATCATTGTAGAATTAGATGGAACCCACCAAAGTGATACACCTAATTTTATCATGATGTCTTCAAATTTAAAGTTTATATACTTGTAAATTGCTTGTGTAAGAGCAATGTACACCCAAAGGTGGCATTGTCAAGTTTTGATCAAATTAAGGTTTGTGGGTGTCATGTGAAATTGGGTGAAATCCATCAAAGTGGTACACTCAGTTTCAATATGGTGATCCTCAAACCCCAAATTTGTGTATTTACGTATACAATAAATGATATATTTTTGATACACTGTTCTCCATGGTATGAAAAGAGCTAAGAAAGACAGTGTTAACCCAAAGGTGGCAATGTCAAAGTTAAAGATATGTTCATGCACATGAGTTGAAAATGTTTTGACTTTAG
Organism: Protea cynaroides; assembly: GCA_028583415.1. Lineage (NCBI taxonomy): Eukaryota > Viridiplantae > Streptophyta > Magnoliopsida > Proteales > Proteaceae > Protea > Protea cynaroides. Next base: position 9,871,570 of record CM053276.1, on the reverse strand, counting down.
GGGGTCTCATGATTGGATTTTTAAGAGTCATTATTCTTTCGCAATCACTGCACAGAAACTAAGAAGACCACTACATATTTATCCCAAAGGTGAACGTGTAGTTGGTTAACTCTTGAAAAAGGATATTTATTTGCATGAATGATTTATATGGTTAATGCAAGTAAAGGGTATGTGTATGAGTCTTCAGTTTTTTGATACTGTATTTAAACTCATACACTGATGTGTTCATCCAAGTATGATTGTCCTAAACAATGTTTTGATATCTATCTTTTTTTATTCGAGACAAAGTATAAATAAATATAAATTGCATGTGTTTATATGAGTCTTGTATCATTTATCTATTACAGGACATTTGTGTTTGGACTCATATAATGATGATGGTTTATGTCTCTTAGGATGCCTGTCTCAGTGAATGTACCATATGGTTTGATAGATTCTTTTCCACTCTTTTTGGGACAAAGAATAAAATTTATTATGAAAATGTTGGAGACTAGTCTAGGATTGTTTGACCTAGATGTATCTTTCATAGTAGTTTACATAAGTTGTGAAGTATTCTACTATTGAGGTTATGTGTAGCAGTATTAAGATGAGAAATATTACGAAGGGATTATTTAAAAAAAATCATAAGGATAAGAATAATGTTTTAGAGGGGGTCGAAAGATAGTTTATTAACCTAGCTCTCTAGTACCAGTTATGTTGAAAATGGTAATATATGGAAGTATTTTTGGGAGCTATCAACTATCACTGAAAAGCTCAAGAACAATGAGACAAATGTAATTGATATATTAAATATTTTATTCCTTGCTAGAAAATATATTTAGCTCTAGGTGACTTACATTACCAAAAGGGAGAAATAGCTAGTGATAAGATTATTGTTGGGTAACTCCAAGGTGGGTTACTCAAAGATGGGTAGATTGACCAAAGATAGATGGTTTGATAAAATACTGTTAAGCCAGATAAACATATCTAGAAAAAGATAACGATTCTAGGACTCCCTAGATATTTGGGGTAAGAGGGTCTTGAAGACTGTTGGCTTGAATATTGTAAAGTTTCTTTTACATTCAAATGTTTTTTCTACACTTGATTTTACTTTGTTTTATGTTTATTGTTTGACTTAACATATTGTTCCCATATTAAAAATGTAATGACGTTATTTGAAATATCGGAATGTAAAGTTTTTCTTTTCAATTAAATGAAAAGAAATTATGCTTATGATGTTGTAAGGTAAATGACTACATGTAATGTTGATTGTATTTGTTATGTGATGTGGTGAATAATTTTTCATGTTTAACTGTACAATCTTAGGTTTGACTAGTTATATCAGTCATAGTTGATCTCTAAGACAATGTAGAGATAGGTTAAAAAAAATTTCTTGAAATGGTTGAAAAAGTTTTGTCAATGAGAGTCTTTAGATTCTCTTAGTCAATGGGAGTATTCAAATCTGCTTGATTTGTGGGAGATATTTATCTGTGATTGTTTGTTCTGTCTGTGGTTTAATGGGCAGGATTATTGATGAGCATTTATTGCTTGTATGTATTCTTGATTATTTAAGACATGTCAAAATTACAATGCGATATTTAGCCAAAGAAGGAGTTGAGCCAAAGTATATATTAGTCCAAATTGGAGGCGGTTTGCCTATATAAAGTTGGATAATATCAAAGTGCGCTGACCTATAAGGATTTTAAGAGAACATGATCGTGGTAATTCGATCATTGTACTCAAGTATTCATCTCAAAGTAATTTATGTCATTAAGTAGACCTCTGTATGTGACTAACAGAAGGGGGTACACCGAATGTGTAGGAGTATTTTCCACTGTTGTTCAACATTGGTAGGCTTGATGACTGGATCAAAGTAAATGATGGTTTTGGTGTAATTAGATTCCATGGCCACATTGGATCAATGGTGAATTTAAAATTAATATAATCCAAGTGGAAGATTGTAAGATATTTTATAGGTTAAATTAATTCTAAGGTTAGTTGGTTCAGTGGGAGTCTAGTTACAGATAGACCGGTTTAAGTATGATTAGAGATGGACCAACCTGGTCCACTGTGAGACTGGTCCAGGGTTGGGGGTGGTATTATAAATATCAATGGTTAGGGTCCCCACAGCCACGGTGTTATTTTCTTCTCTTGTTCCCTTACGCAGAGAGAAGGTCAAGGGATCCTGACAGGCTATGGAAGACTTTAATCTAAGCATTCCAAGCATTAAGAGAGAAAGAAACGGTCGAAAATCAATCTACAGCAAGAGGTATGTGTCTTATCATCTCTTTTCAATATCTATTATATTCTAGTAATTTGTGTGGTGTGTTCTTTAGGGTTCATGGGAAATCCCATGGGAAAAATCCAAGGGGAGTCTAAAAAATCTTACATATTCAAACTGGATGGAGACTACTCGAAAGGAATTCGACGTTCCATCGGAGTCCTGGAACTTAATGCATACTTCAGAGCAGAAGCTGAGGGATATGAAGATAAGAAAAAAACAGCCATGCTGCTTGAACAAGGCAACAGTATGATTAAGTCCAACACATATGACTTAGCATGTCGCCAATATGAGAAGATCAAGAAGCTAAAGTTTGACAAGGGCTGGAATATTCACATCATAGATGCTACTATGGTATTCCTAAAGTGTGGTATCCAATATGAGCAAGAATGGCAGGGGCGAGTGGCTGGGCCAACTACGAAAATTGTAAGGAGCTTCCTCTATGGAGCTAATATCAATTACTGGGGTGGTGGTCAGGGGTCACCAACGTCATTTCTTTGAGAATAGTTCATCCGTATGTACATGTACTTTTCTTAGGATTCCATCACCATCCATATTCAATGGGTCCTACATTCTAGAAATGGGTCCCATGCCACAGCAAGGGTGATGGGATCTCATAGAGAGTGCATGTACCAGTTTGTTTTTTATGGTGTGGGGGTTCTAGGTTCGTTGTTGGTGTGTGTGAATGGGTCTGTATACATATTTCAATCCAAACCTCCTTATCTCAGGAGATAATCTGCTGGAAGTGCCCATCAAATTAATTTATCAACAAAGTGTTTATTTTACTGATATGATATGCATGATGTATATGGGATTTTCTTTTTGACAACGGACACATTGTGCATCTCCCCTTATTTAAGAAGTTCCCATCCTACTCTCCCCATATTTACGAGTTACCCATAACATTTTCTATTTTCGGCGGTGGCCGAGCTTGAAACAGTAAAAGATCGAAAGTAAAACCAAGATGATAGACACTTGAAATAGTAAGTAGAGGATGAGAGTAAAATTTGGAAATCGTTTTTACTTAAGTTTCAAAAGGATAAAAATAACAATTTACAATCTTACGGCTAACATTGCCATTGAAAACAGTAGTAACAATTCATCTCATCACTTAATGGACTGACAGGGTATATTGATACTTATTTTCAAAAATTGGGGAGGTAGTTGACATTATGGGCCAAGATGGGGGTGGTTGATTTAAGGGTATACTTTAGGGGAAGGGTGAAATTTTCCCTTATTTATCAAACTATTCAAACCCTAATCCGTTCACCTTCTGACACACACACATCGTTTTACTTAAGTTTCAAAAGGATAAAAATAACAATTTACAATCTTACGGCTAACATTGCCATTGAAAACAGTAGTAACAATTCATCTCATCACTTAATGGACTGACAGGGTATATTGATACTTATTTTCAAAAACTGGGGAGGTAGTTGACATTATGGGCCAAGATGGGGGTGGTTGATTTAAGGGTATACTTTAGGGGAAGGGTGAAATTTTCCCTTATTTATCAAACTATTCAAACCCTAATCCGTTCACCTTCTGACACACACACACACACACACACACACACACACACACACACACACACACACACACACACACACTATCAAACTATTCAAACCCTAATCCATTCACCTTTTAACCCTAATTTATTTTCATATTCAACACTCCTCATTCATGAGGGGATCGCACTCACTCTAGTCATGCATCTCTTGTCTCACCTTCTAACCCTAATTTATTTTCTCATTCAACACTCCTCCCTCATGAAGGGAACGCACTTACGATGGTCATGTGGCTCTTGCCTCTCTTCTTCCTACCTCTATCTATCTTTATATTCATATCTTCAACTACCAATGATATTCTTGGTGTTGATAGTCATGTGGCTCTTACGATAGTCATAGACTTTACAAGCGAGGTTGTGACTGCTACCAATGATATTGTTGGTGTTGATTGTGAAGTTGAGCACATTGAATTTGTAATCCTGTTGAAGTACTTTGAAAAACAAGCTCCACACCTACAAGACTACATCCCTGATGTTTGTGTGCTACTAGAGTATTGTTGTGGGCTGATGCTAGACATGCATCACATGTAATTGATTCTTCACCTATATAAAATTGAAGTCGAGTTTTTTTTTAAGAATAGGAGAGTTGATGTAGATAGGTTTCAGCACAAGCATTCATATTGGAACAAACCCAAACCAAGCCCAAAGTCTAGTCTAATGGGTTAGCAAGTAGCCTATTGGATTATATGGGTTATGGGCTAAAATTTATTATGTTTTCTTTTGTATTGAGTCTATTTTGAAAGCCCACAAATGAGTGATAAGTAGTTCCATCTAGTGAAGGGTGAGCATAGCCACAAGCATGGTCAACATTTTCACAAAGGTAGAAATGAATATGAAGATGTGACTATATTTCAATTAGAAGCAATCCCCCATTGGCACAAAAAAATAAATAAATAAATAAACAACAAAACAAGGGAAAAGAAAAAGAAAGGCAGTTTATTGAGAACTCTTTGTTCAGTCATACACATATGCAATTTGCTCAAGAATAGAATATGGTGGTACCCCTAACAACCTAAAATGAATAATGAAAGAACTATCCAACCATCCTCAAAATGTTTTCATGTTCATATATGGTTTAGATTGTTGAGTAATTAAAATATATTGTAATATGGACTCAGTTTAGTCCAAGGATATAATTGTTTAGGGTTGTTATTTTATTTCTCTTATACTTCGTGTCTATATAAATAATATGGTCTCTATCCATTAAAACAAGTCAAGTCATTATTCAAAATTTCAACATGCTATCAGATCGAGGATCCTCGTCGAGATCCAAACCCTAATGCCAGTCGCCTTCTAGCGCCACCATTACTCACCAACCAGCGTTGCCTCTCCTTATCGCCTCTTTCTCTTTCTCGTCCTTCCCTCTCTCTTTTTTCCCTTGGCTAGCCTTCAGCTTCCACTTCCTTCTAGCGTCCCCTCTCCATTTAGCGCCGCCACCTTCTTACCCTTCAGTGGTGATAATCTCCACCGAGGGTTATTGGTTGTGAATGAACCCCATGTCACGATCTCGTTCTGGCCATGTTATTGGGGCTGATGAAAGAGGTAAATAGTGTGCTAATTTTGCACTTGATGCTTCTGTCCATGTTCCCCCTAATATGCAATGAAGGAAAGTTAAAAAGAAACGACAATAAGCTAAGGAGCATGATAGTAATATATCAAAGTTGGCCCAGAGCGATTTTCAAGCTTCTGATGATGTTCCTAGTGGTAGTTTAACAGAAGGAAGGTGGAGCTGCTTAGTCATGTGTAGCTGTGATGGGTGGAGAAAAAAGGCCAATGGGGCAAGAAATGATGATCTATTGGCAGTGAGGAGCATTCCACTTCAGGTTTGGTTGAAAACTTGGCTTGCGATGAAATGTCCTACTACTACGATGGATCTACACAAGTCTGATGCAAATATATATTTAAAAGAGGATTTGAGATTGGTGAAAAAAGGTTTTGTTGGAGTGAAAAAAATGGATCTGATATAGGTGATGATCCTAATCAAGATGGATAGTTTTTATTTATTTTTTATTTTTATTTTTATTTTTTGGTAAAAAAAGGAAAAGTTCTTGGAGTTTCCACTTTTCAGCATGGGGTCTCTAAAAGAGGGGAAAAAATCCTCTATCTGGCTACCAAGCAGTAGTGAGGATTCCAACGACTCATATTGCATGGATACTCGTCTCAATGCACTATGAGCAGCTAGGATCCTCACTGCTGCTTGGCAGTCACTACAAAGAATCTTGATTCCTAAAAGAGTTGGTGAATAAGTTGTTTGCGATACCCAATAATCGATGGGCTCTCCCTTTGAATTCATCACAATCCGGTCTTGTAATCTTGCGGACCAGTTAAGTTCTCTATAATCTTGGCTTCCAAATCTAGGACTAATCTAAGAAGTGTATGCTTCTCTTAATGCAAACAACTTGTCTATCTCTGATGATGGGAATGAGATCCCATCTTCCCTTCATGATCCTTGGTATGAGCATACTAAATCTCGATTGGAAACATAGTTGTCAAAGCATTGTCTGGCGAGTTAGATAGGGCTAGGCGGTTAGTCGCCTTATTTTGTTTATTTATTTTTTAATCAATGTCATTTGTAGCATTTTTATTAGATGTATAAAATATATATATACACCATAATGCATAGAATCATGCATGTGTTGAGAACAATAAAAATTGATGCACTAATCCCGTCTTTTTTGCATAAATCATTTTATTAAGATATACCATTACAATGCCTTGGGAAGGCCTTGGATATGCCTAGGTGCCCAGGCACCTCTCTAGCGCCTTGGGACATATTGACAACTATGATTGAAGAGTAATTCTGGAAGTGAAGGGGGAGAAAGAAGTTTACAATACATCAAGGGTACGGTTTTGGAATCAAAGGAGCCAACAACGGACTACCACTCGGTGAACCTTCTGCCTTGAAGAAAAATTCCCAAATCAGAGTGCAGACTGCAGCTCGAGCTCTTCCAATTTGTTCACGGATCACTTTGTGGCCCCTAATCCATTATTCAGATCTCTCGGGCAGTCTCCTTGGTCCCCAAGCTTGTTTGTTGTTTGGTTTGGGTCTTTTTCTATTCTTTGTGGCCTTTCCCATCTTATGGTATTTTGGGTATTGCATTGAGTTGTCATGGCCCTCCCCCCCTCTTTCTTTGAGGAGGTTCTTTGTGTAAACCATCTCTTTGGGAGAATCCATTGTAACCTTCCGTTTCTCTTTTATTTATTTTTTTCTAATAAAATGATCTAAGTATTAAAAAAAGGGGGGGGGTGGATTTACTCGTGCCACCCCTTGACGTAGGTCCAAATACAATGACTATCCTAAAGTTCACAATAGTTACGCATACTACCCCAAATTGACAAACATTGTTACCCCATATCTTTGGCTGCCAACGGTTTATATTTTCCCCTTTATTTGGGTTTTATTATAATCTGTTTTCTAACCAATTGAACTAATATAGTATTGGAATTCAAGGTTGAAGGCACACCGACCACGATGAGTACTCTGGGTGGAGTGTTCCGATATGTATGGCCAAAATATCTTTTTGCTAGGGATGCAAGTTTTACCCAGACAACTCGAACCCTCCTTGAACCTGGACAGGACCAAACCCGCCTTGAACCCTGATAGGGCCAGGTTTGGATTCGATTTTTATTAAACCCAGTTAGGGTCGGGCCAGGCCAGGCCTGGGTTGAATCCTTGGGAGGAGCCCGGCTCGGCCCAACCCAACCCTATATATATTATTTTATTTATCAAACTATTCAAACCATTTAACCAAAAAAAAAAAAATCTAACTCCTCACTCACAAGGGGAACCTGCCTCCGCCGCCGTCGCACGAACCATTTATGATGGCCGGCCTATTTTCAGGGGGAGTCTGGTCCCTCTTAGACGCCAGCCATCATGGAAACTCCGCTCCCTTCCCTATTTAGGGGTAAAAACAAAAAATAGGATTAATTGAGACCGTCGTACCCCATGCACTCACTAGTCATGCGGCTCTTGCCTCACCTTCTAACCCAACACTGCTCACTCACGAAGGGAACCCACTCCCGATAGTCATGCGGCTGTTGCCTCTCTTCTTCCTGCCTCCGCCTTTCTTCCATCTGAGCGGCTCATCACCTTTCTGTCTCTTATGCGATTCTGCCTCTCATCAAGTATGTGTTCTGCTAACCTCTTCGGATCCTCTCTATCTCATTAACACTCCCTATCATCTTGTATCTCGTCTTCCCCTGACCTTGCTGAGTTGCTTGGAAGCACTTGCAAACAGAATGGCTGAATATTAAATATTCATTCAAAAATGTTTGTAATTCATTTCTCTCTCTCTCTCTCTCTCTCTCTCTCTCTCTCCCCCCTTGTGGAGTCCTAACTTATTGACACCTGGAAATACATTTATTTGTGTCGTTTTTTTCTTGAGGATGAAACTTTGAAAAACATCTTTCTACTTGTCTTCGACTATATTATGGTTTTTTTTTTTTTATTGATTCATCAATCATCATAGCTGATCTAACAAAAGGGTCGAAAAATTGTGAGGGCCACTTTTAGTTTCAGATCATTTAACTTCAATGATAGGATACAATGGTCCTTATTTAAATTTTGGAGAAATAAACTAAAGTAAATCTTGTATCTGAATCTGAATCTATATCCCTTTTCTGATTTTTCCTTTTATCAGTTGAATATATGTTTAACCGAATGCTGCATTACTTGTAGTTTAAAGAAATTGTGGGATACCTTCCCAGGAGGTAAAGTATAATTTATTTTCCATGAAAAATTTACAGGAGAGTCAGAGATTGCATTATTAAATATTGCAAGTACATTATAATTTGAAGTTGGTAATATACTAAGGCTCTCTTTGGTATGTACTATAGAATTAATTATATAATATATTATAGACATATGTAGTTGTTTGCTATGATTAATGATACTTATTCATATTTAAAATAAATTGATATAATCTAAAATCTACAAATTGGTTAGAAGGTGTTTATTATTATTGTGATAATCCATTATTACTTCTATATATCTAGTGATATTAAATGGTTATTATTTATGATTCATAATTTATTCTCAAAAATGATTTATTATTCATAATTCATAAACATAAATATAAACTATACTGAAGAGGCAAAGAAAGCCTAAGACTGTAGGATGACTTTTTGAAAAACCAAGCCCAAATTGAAATGGCCTTCGCATAATGCCTCTTTCTGTCAATCATCATCTCCATATATTTGGCCATTCTTGCAAGGTTAACGATTCAGTTCCTTGTGGGGGAGGTACAAAATTGGTAGACAAACGACTTAATTGAATGTTTGTATGATATTTTAGCCCAGCCCAACTGTGAGTCAAGGACTTAATTGAATGTTCGTAATTTGGTATGATTTTGCAGTCTAGTGTCAATCAGGGTGGGCTTGTGCTGGGCTGGGCTGGGCCCTGCAAGGTTAGGGTTGAGTTGTGATTTTTAGGCCATGAATCAGGATCAGGGTGGGCCTGGGCTAAGACAAAGAGTTCTAGGGTTGGGTTAGGGTTTTAAAATACCCAGCCCAACCCAACCCAACCTTGTTGTAACCCTACTTTCTGCTTTCCACCGGAGGCATTTGATCGATTGAAGCTCTTTATGGTGTTTAGGTGCCATATTACACCATTCACAAGGTAGCAAGTTTGAATCTTCCCCACTCCTAGTGGCAAATGATACTGTTTAAATTGGAATCATTAATAAAACGATTAATAATCAGCTCAGTTTTGTTTTAGAAATTTAAACCTATTAATGGTTGATTTGATTTGATCTTGAAGTGATAAAATATCAATTCTAAACTGATTAAACTGCTAAACCATTTGAACATAATAAACCGATCGATTTTGAACTATGTAAATTAATTTAAATTGATTTCAAGTTTGCCCAAAGAAAAAAATTGATTTATTTATTTGTAGTACTAGAGCATGCATACGTGCCCGTGTGTACGTACGTGGGCACACACAAATTTAAATAAGTTGTTTTTAGAAGAAAAATTGAAGTGTGTTTTTTATATTGCACAGAAAGTTTATGGACATTGTCAATTCTTCTCATGCTTTTGCAACAAGAGGAACTTCTATCTAAGACATTTGTAATATCTTTAATGTTTAATCCATATTTTATTTTGGTTATAAATTTTACAGAGAGGTAGAGAGTAAAACTTCTTAGTTTAATTGGATTTTAATTATGGCCTTATTTGTTTCCATGTAAAATAGCAGAAAAATAAAATTTTCCTATAAATAGGATTTGCGTGTTTGATTTATTATTAAATGCAAAGAAATTGCATTTGAAAAATAGGAAAATTTACTTGAAGAAAATTTTACAATGAAACAAACAGTTTTTAATGAAACATCTTCAAATTTTATATTTGAAAAAAAATCAGCTACCTCCCAAAATAGTTTCGAAACATCACCTACCACCCACACCTTTCCAAAAACATCAACTACCACCTAAACGTTTACTATCGTTAATCAAATAGATCCACTCCGTTTAACAAATCCTATTATTTACTGATGTCATCCAAAAGCGAATTTGAATTAGACAATAATACCCTAAAAGATATGTTGAAAGACGTTTTTACCCTCCTTCACTTAAGGAGGGTAAAACCCCAAATCTCTATCGCCAACGACGACGAAACCCTTCTTCTTCCCTGACGACGATGACCTCAAAATGTCTTTAAAGGTGTTGTTCTCTCCATCTCTCATCTTCTCTCCATCTGTTGTTTTTCCCCAATCTAATTTCAGGTTAGAGAAACCCTAAAATAAAGCCCTTTCTTCTTCAAAGATCCAATTTATAGAAAAGTTGCAGAAAATGAGACGATAATCTTAGACTTCCTCTTCGTGTGGTGATCCTCTGCGCACGCATAAATCCATCATTAAGATAATCTCCTATGATCGCATCAGCAGTAGCAGGATTATCACCATAAATGTTTTTAAAAAGCTCGTCCATATTCACAGATCCACAATTCTTAGTCTGGTCTTTCTGAAGCTCAGAGACTATTAACGAATATATAGAAGCCCACCGCACCAGATCCAAATTCGCCGAACTTGAAGACACCATCACCTTCAAAGATGCCATCCCTGCAGATTTCTAGGGTTTTAAAGATTTTAGTTTTAGTTTCTTTGTAGAAACTGGAAAATCTTCATCTCCATTAAGCTCGTGAGTTTCGCAAACAGTTTAAAATTGAATATCAAATATACGAATGCAGAGAGCAAGACGGTAAGAGAGAGAGAGAGAGAGAGAGAGAGAGAGAGAGAGAGAGAGAGAACCTAAAACCAGGAAAAAGGGGAGCCGGTTCTTGAAAGGTGGTTTTGGGCGGTGGAGTGGGGTTGGGATCTTCTTGACTTGTGGCTGATTCGGTTTCTCTTCTCCTCTGCGCTTCCCGCGCTCCGCGTTCTTCACGTCTTACTTGCTTTTGCAAATTCCTAAACTATTCTCTCGGGGAAAAAACATCCTGGTCTCGATCGGAGTTTTTTTTGCCATAAATAGTAAAAGTAAGCGAAGTCATGGTTGGCGCTAGATTCTTAATCTCTCTTAAATTTCACTTCTTCTGAAGATCTAAAGAGTACTGAACAACAGTATTTTGGTTGATTTTGGTTTTGGTTTATTATCAATTTCGATGAGTGGCAACGGTACATCTCAATCTGGAGTAGCTGGATCGGCTGATTCTTAGAATGTAAAATGGAAGAAAAGGAAATCAAAAATTTCTCTCATCTTCTTCTCTGCTTTCTCCGGCCAGACCCCATGGTTCAGATGCCCTAAATGGGATGGCTACACAAGAGGGGAGAACGATGAGAGAGGAAGAGAGGAATGGAAAGAGAAGGATTATATTAGTAATTTTATTAGCTTTTAAAATTTTCCAAAGAAAAAAACAGAAAGAGTAAAAATGTCTAACACTGATTTCCATCTCCTCCATCAGTTACTTGGATGTAGTTGATGTTTTTTGAAAGATGTGGGTAATATTTTATCGATTTTAGATTTCTAGAATTAATTTTTTTTAATATTTTGAGTTATTTAATTAATAACAATTTCTTACCTTTACTTGTCTCTATTAATATGCAAATTTAATCAATTTTTTTCCCAAATTGATTAGTGAGCTTGTAACAACTGCTGATTGTTGTGGGTGTCTTCGCTTGTTTCAAGGAGTCTTCTCATTTATGGACTTCATTTTTATTTTATCTTTTTAACATTTGATGATTAAATGTGAGTATTGTAATGATTTATACCCAAAAGTAAGTATCCAACATTCTTATCTGGGATAAGTGGACTTCAACTCTCTTCTTGCATTACCTCTTATCAAAAAAAAATATATACCTGCTTATAGTTTGTTGCAGCTTTTGGCTTTTCTGTAATAAAAATATCCTAAGGATGATCGAGAACCTTCCATGTGGAGGTAACAAGGAATTGATCACTTTCAGTTACAATAACCTGCTCATTATACATAATAAGATTAGCATAACTATATAATCGGAAAGAACTTGGGTTTACCTTCACAATCGGATCTAAGAGATGAGCAGCACTTTGAACATTGGCACTACATTTACTTGGATGTAGTTGATGTTTTTTGAAAGATGTGGATAATATTTTATCGATTTTAGATTTCTAGAATTAATTTTTTTTAATATTTTGAATTATTTAATTAATAACAATTTCTTACCTTTACTTGGTGTCTCTATTAATATGCAAATTTAGTCAATTGTTTTCCCAAATTGATTAGTGAGCTTGTAACAACTGCTGATTGTTGTGAGTGTCTTCGATTGTTTCAAGGAGTCTTCTCATTTATGAACTTCATTTTTATTTTATTTTTTTTAAAATTTCATGATTAAATGTGAGTATTGTAATGATTTATACCCAAAAGTAAGTATCCAATATTCTTATCTGGGATAGGTGGACTTCAACTCTCTTCTTGCATTGCCTTTATCAAAAAAATATATATACCTGCTTATAGTTTGTTGCAGCTTTTGGCTTTTCTGTAATAAAAATATCCTAAGGATGATCGAGAACCTTCCATGTGGAGGTAACAAGGAACTGATCACTTTCATTTACAATAACCTGCTCATTATAAAAAATATTAAGCATTATACATAATAAGATTAGCATAACTATATAATAAAAAAGAACTTGGGTTTACCTTCACAATCCGATCTAAAAGATGAGCAGCACTTTGAACATTGGCATCTGAGTCTGCCAACAGTTTATATAATGCATCAAAGATCTGATTAAAGAACACAATGAAATTACTTTATATAACCTGCACAGCAGCTATCGAGAATGGGATTCAGTCAGAATAATATTGATGATATCTAATAAAATAAATGGAAAATAGAGCCATAAAATGTATAAAGGAGAGAGAGAAGAGAAAACCATATTAATCTATTATCTCCTTCGCAATGTTATACAAAGCCTCACAAGCTTTGTAGCGAACCAGGGGAGAGCAATGAATTGGGTTAATGGGATGAGAAAAGATGTGTGAATGCTTGAGTAGAAAATGGACAAGGAGAACATAATTTAGTAACTAATCCCAAGTACTTGTCATTAGGTTTGGTGAGTCCTATTTTTCTTTTAATAACCCCTTCTTTTGGTGTAAGGGAGGTTACACTTGTTCAGGTATTGCTGTTGTTTTACAAAAAAAAAGGTTATTCCAATATGAGCACTCCAACCTCATCATGGTTAAATTATTCATTTCTACTTTTAAGTGAAGAAAATATGTATTCTAAAAAAGAAGAAAACTCATTAGATATTTATTTTTAATACAAATGACAAATCAACTGAGAAAATATTAAAAAATTAGGAGATAGAAAGTTGGTGTTAGCATTGAAATTACTGCAAAAATTTAGGACCCACAAGCTAACCCACATATTTTAGTTAAGGTTTACACAATGATATTGAAAATGATTTTATGGATAAAAAACCCCATTCGATCCCTGCTATAAATATGTTGATGCTGATAGTAATACCATGAAAGTGTTCTTTAAAGCTAATCCATTCCAAATGAACTTCTGGTTAGTGGTCATCACTATCATCCAAAGTCTCATCCCAACCACATGGACAGGTCACGTGAACTCTGTTCTCCGGTAGTTAAAGCAATAATTGTAAATAAATACATGTATCCTGTCTATTCGCTTTTGACAATAATGGTTTTGATATTTCTAAATGAAATACTGATATTGCAATACCATAGTAGATAGTTACATGATATGACAGCATGGTGCAATCTCCCTGGGTGATGTTTTTGACAATTTTATCAGAATTTAAGACTAATGATAATTATACAGTCAGTTAAAATACCCTTTTTAAACTTCTTCATAAAAAGCCATGGTTGAAAGAGTAGAGAAATAGAGAGAGTGTGACATAGCTACTCGAGATGTTTCTGGTCCAGTGGATATAGATATTCATATATCATTATAAAAAAATATGGAAAATTTATTTAGACACCTCTTTAATAATTTGTTTTCTATATAAAACTATTCTCTTTTGACAAAAATTACACGGACTACGCTTGAAACAATGTTTTATAACAATATAATCCACACTGAGCATTAAAAACTAATGAAATATTTTAAGACAATACTAGCTTTATTAAATGTAAAATTACATAAATATACCATTGTCTATTGGAGAATTTGCAGATGCCTCGTTATAGAGATAGACTATGGTATATTTATGTAATTTTACGTTGAGTAAAGGTAGTATTGTCTTAAAAAAATTAGAATTTCTCCCTTTAGTTTTTAACGATGGCGTGTGGACTATACTGTTATAAAATATTGTTTCAAGGATAACATATGTAACTTCTGCCAAGAGATCAGAATAATTTAGTGTAGTAAAACCAACTTTGAAGGAAGTATCTGAATAAATTTTCGTAAAAAAAAAGATGATAATTAAAAGCAAAAGGCCACCTAAAAGGCATGGTATACATTCATTACACAATCAAGTGCTGAATAATTGGAAGAAAAAAATGTACAGAATGCCATGAGACTCGATGTTACCATTACTTTTCACATAAAAAGAGGCTTCCACTAATTGAAATTAAATAACATCCCCAAGAAGGATTGTACCTCTCACCAAGTTTTGGGAAGTAATTTACAGTTTCAACTCCCCCTCCTCTGGTTTTTTTCTTTTCTTTTAAATCCAATTGTCTATTATAAAAAAAAAAAAAAAAAAAAGAGAGGATAGATATGAATCTGAGGGTACCAATGCCACCAATTCCAGTTCGATTTTTAATTCCATGTAGAAAATCCCCTTGGTTCAGACTCGCAAAGAAAATTAAAAGAGGAAAAACTGAACATACAGAGAGAAGATAGAGATGCAGTTCCAACTGTTGGAGACAGTTGCAAACATGCCTAGCCAGTATCAATGGCTGCGTTTGTTTACAAATGCCGCAATGTATACTAATAATAGACTTCCTCTTTTGAGTCAAAATATCCTTGAGGTTTCGGTTCTCTCCGAAACTTTCTTTATTTTATCACATTAAATCTCTTTCCGTCTCCACCAGATATGTTTCAGCATCACATTTTTGGGATCGAAGATTAAATGGGATGGGTCGGTTTAGGAATGGGTTTTCCAACAGTTCTAAAACCAATAAACTATTTAAGAACCATTAGAATTGGAATCATCCAAAACCGTTTAAATATGAGTTATTGACATGGATGATGGCTATGAAACATTGAATTAAAATGACTTGAATTTAAAATAAGAGCCAAGCCCATTAAATGTGCCCATCTGGTGTTCTCCCATATGGAAGAACTTGAGCCCATCAAGCAAGCCTACAAAATGCCCGCCCAGTGAAAGGGCACGGGTCCCATTCATAGGAAAGCCTGTCAAATGATTTGGCGAAGATGCCATTGGGGGCCATTGGTGTTAATTGTTTAAACATGATGACGTTTAAGCTTCATTTGATAATACTTCAGTTCCCATAGAGTTATTTCTGGTCTGAAGTCATTTTCAACTTCTTCTCCAGAGTCAGGATTTTTGAAGTAGAATGTTGTTTGATAACGCTGCTCTAAAATTAAAAGACTATGCTTCCATAATGCTATTTGATGGTGGTGGTGGTGGTGGTGGTATTGGTGAAGGTTGGGGGAGTGGTGGTAGTGGTGGCGGCAACGGTGCTGGTAAGGGGTGGTGGTGGCCACGATGGTGGTGGTAGAGGCATGGGTGGTGGGTGGTGGGTGGTGGGTGGTGGGTGGTGGGTGGTGGCAGTGGGGATGGGTGGTGGGTGGGTGGTGGTGGCGGTGGCGGTGGTGGTGGTGGGTGGTGCTAGTGGCGGCAGTGGTGGTAGGTGGTGGGTGGGTGGTGGTAGCGACAGTGGTGGGTGGTGGTGGTGGCGACAGTGGTGGGTGGTGGTGGTGGCAGTGGTGGTGGTAGGTGGTGGCGGCGGTAGTGGCGGCAGTGGTGGTTGGTGGTGGGTGGTGGTGGCGGTGGTGGTGGTGGTGGGTGGTGGTGGTGGCGGGTGGTGGTCCGGGCGGTGGCGGTGACGGGTGGTGGTGGGGATGGTGGCGGTAGAGGGGTGGTGGTGATGATTGTAGTGCCAGTGGTAATAGCTCCAGAGCAAGAGAAGTAAGTTTTTTTAACTCTAATTTTTTAGCTCCCAGAGACATTTTTGGAGTTCACTCTATTGGAGTCAAAACTTGAACCGTGTTTATCAATCGCCATTCTACTCTGGATTAATTCTGGAGCTAAAAAGTAAGGAGCTGGAGTGTTATCAAACGGGACCTTAAATTCAAGTAATTGTAGTGTGGAATTAAAGTTGGAGATGTAATGGATTGAATTCAAATTGAATACACTATTATTTGAATTTGAATTCGTTTACCAACTATATTATCCAAATCCGATCCGAGATCCCGGATGTATAGAAAACAAATTCAAATCTGAATTGGATTTTTAACTAAATATTCAATTAAATTCCTATTCGATTATGGAAAGTTTGCACCATACAATTTTTGAAATGTATGTACAATAATATCCATCCAGAAACACAAAATTTTAATTTTATTTTCTACTTCTCATAATTTGTCATCTTACAATTCACAAAAACAACAATCAAAGGGAAATAAATAGATCTCACAATTTTATTTTCGTTTTTATTTCAATTTTATTTCACTGATCACGAATACTTAAATGAAACAGATTATATTCGCTATGTTTAGATGATATCTAAATTCACATCCGAATCTGATCCCAACTATCTGAATTGGCATCCAAATCCGATTGCTTGAATTTGTATTCCCCTTAAGGAATGCGAAAGCAAATCCGGACTTTCAACTACATCTCTACTTGAAATCATACTTATGAAAAACTGTAGAAAAAGAACTTATTTTGGGTATTGGTTTTATTGGAAAGTTTAATAAATTATATTCAAGAAATTGCATGTTATGATATTGAGAATGTTTTAATTCATGGTAGAGTTATTCCTACATAATATTCCAGTTTTATATAAATCCTTAAGTGTATTTTATTTGTTATGAATTTTTCTCATGGTTAAAGACTGACAATGTTTCAGTTTTATATAAATCCTTAAAATGTAGGATTTTGAATGTCCAAAACCATTAAGGAACCAGAACCAAACTTTCTCATTGTTAAACGGAATGAGTTTGTAGTTTTGAGACCGTTTAGTAAGTGGAACAATTTTGGAATTCATCCTTGAGACAGAGAAATTGATAAGAAACCAAAACCAAAATCGATAAGGAACCGTTTCAATTGATCACATCCTTAATTAGATGGTCATACCAAAGCCTGAGGGTGGCCAATAGGTTTTATCATATGTACAAGCTTATTGTAGCAATCTACTTGTATTTTGGATATAAAAAAAATTATACTACGAGGAATTTGTCGAATTTGATTTAAAGTAGAAAAAGAACATCTAAATTGCTAGCAAAAGCTTAAAAAGTAAGTTAAAGTAAGCACCTATCCTAAAATTACAGGAAAATTTTTCTCCATAACCATCATAACATACTGACAAGAACTGATATATATAGTTTTGAAAGTGAGAGTACCCTTTTGGCTTAACTATCTACAAAAGCTTTTGGTGGATGTTTAGTTTTTAACCAGTAGAAAAAAAAATGATATTTTAGGTTCCAATTTTTTTTTTAATATGGGATTATTTTTAATATTTTTTTCTCATGTTATTATTATTATTATTGTTATTATTATTATTTGGTGGCAGTATAATGGGATATATGGTTTTCATAAAATATTGAAATATCTAATCCAAAAACTTAAGTTATTAAATAAAAAAATCAATTAATTTTAGGTCCCAACATTTTTCAATGCAAAATTATTCTTAACAAATAAATTTCACTAGAGTATGTAATTTACACAAATCAATTTTATGGATAAAGAAACACCCACATAAATGTCAACACAATTAGGAATCCCACTTTACAATCCCATGAATTGAATTAGCATTCTCTGGTTCTTTCTCCAAACCATATAATAAGTCAAACTATTCCAGAACTGAAAGAAAAAAATTAGTCTTGGGTTCTCTTTGGTATAATTTATATTTATGAATTATTTAATAAATCATTTATAATAATAAATTATGAATCATAAAGAATAACCTTTTGGTACCATTAGACATATAGAAATTATAATATATTATAATAATAATGACAAATACCTTCTAATATATTTGTAGATTTTAAGTTATATTAATTATTTTAAATATAAATAAAAATTATAAATTATATCAAATAATTACATATATCATAATATATTATATAATTAATTTTATAATGAATTACAAAGGCAACCTTAGTCAATCACCATTTTTCTATATTTTCTGTTCTTTATCAATCTATGGTAATCAGGATCAACAACTACTTCATGCTGTGGGCTCTCTCTGCCTCTCTCTCATTTGTATAGTAATGCACTATTATTATAAAATGTTTTCTTTATCTTCGGTATTGCTAGTTTATAGTTAAAGATAATATTTAATATTATCACAATGCAAATATATTAATGGCTTCAAATATCTTTTTCTCGTCAGAATGACTTCAAATGTCATCAATTATGATTTTATAAGTTCCAACCCTCCTTGGCCAATATCCACTCAATTAAGTACTTGGTGGGACCCTTTTTTTTATATTTTATTTTATAGGTTAGGTTGTACTAGCACACATGATGATTGGATGAAAATATCTAATTGGGAATGCTTATCCAAATGATGCATGTAGTTGAATTGCATATGATAAGGCAGGATTTTAGTTTCATTGTATGGATATGACAGGTTTCTAAGTAATTCTCTCCTGAGCCATCCTGCTGTGTGGGAATCATGGCAGTCACCTAGTACTTCAGTTGGATTGATACAAGTGTTAGTAATCACATGCTAATTGATACAGTTATGATGTCATGAATGATATCATTTGATATTTAATTAGTTTTTTTGGTAATATTTAATTAGATAATATTTAATTAGATTTTTCATTAATTTATTTATAACGTGTTCTTGAACAGTTTTTTTTTTTTCAATAAAAAGAAAATCCATTGAATGAGAATTCGGAAAAAAAGTCAAAGTTTCATTCACATCAACTTTTTGAAGTCAATGAGTGAAATATGACTATTCAATCTCGAAATGGTTAAGGTTTTCCCCCGGATAAAGTTATGGGTTATTTTGTTTGCTCCCCTTGGCACAAAGGAAAAATTAGTATAAAAAGAAGAAATTAAAAATAAAATATCCTGAATAATAGACTGTAAGGACAGTTCACAGAAAGAACTTTTTTTTGAATCACCTCCTTACAATCAGCCTCCACCACAACATCCATGAAATTCAAAGTTAAAACCGTAGGGATAGCCTTTCTAATAGCAAATGCTTCTTCAATTTTGGGGGAAGAAAACTGTATGTTACTGGAAAAGGCTTTAAGAATGTTGCCTAGATTATCTCGATAAAGAAAACCAATACCACTTAAGTTCTTATCCAACCAGGCGTCAGCTCTTGAACAGATCCTAATCTTTATATTGTCACAATTCTTTTATCATCTTTTATTTATATATTTTTATTTCAATTTAGATGGAGAATATAGTGATTTATATATTTTTTTTTTAGAACTGTGAGTTTGTTAATATGAGCACTCATGGTGAATGAGTCATCTTTATCAAAAAAAAATGGTGAATGAATCATACACTTGAATTGAGCAAGTCCTTAAAAGATCCTACATCCCTCTTTAATTCTTGGATTAAGTGGTCTCATATGATCCATTTCTCATTTTAAAATAAACTTTCACTTTTTTTAAAAAAAAAACTGCATCACTAATAAATATTCCCATCCAAGACCTGGTGGAGGGTTCTTCTCTTGGGAGCATTCCTAAATAGGAATTCCAATTTTTTTTAGGGTGGGGGTGGACTAGGCTTGTGTTGATTTATTGAAGGGGATAATGAATCCTAAACTTACACGACTCATACCAAATATGCAAGAAGATATTTGATGTTAGTTACCATAAATGGAAATGATACAAGAAATGAAGAGTTTTCACACATTGTCTGGATTTTGTGGCCCGAGATGTATTATGAGATGCTTCCACATTTCCAAGATTTAGATTAGGGAAAATTTCACCTACTATCCAAATACTTTGAGAAACATCGTTACCACCCAAGTTTTCTGAAAACATCAATTACCATCCAAAAATTCCAAAACGTTTATCAAAAAGATCCAAACCATTAAGATGGAGCCATTAAAATTTTGTCTAGACGTTTATACATTTCTCGTTTTCACCTAAATTCCATTTTTTTTGTTCTTCTTTCTCAACCAGCCCCATCACCGTCAAAACCGAACCTCTTGCAACTAACAACTGCAGAAACGTTGAATTCCAATTCTTTTTCAATTAGACAAATGAAAATCACCGGAAGAGGGGGGATTTGCAAAGTACAGGGGGGATTTGCAAAGTACAAAGATATGTTTAAATCCAGAGATATGAAACAAAAAAAAAAAATGAAAAATAGATGTTAAAAACAGAGAAACGATGAGAGATAGGGCAGATCGTGGGTGAGATCTTTTCTCTCACTCCCTATTTTCTCTCCGCAAGCTCTCTCACTCCCTATTTTCTCTCGTTATTTCATATTCTTTCTCTCAATCTCCCTTTTCTTCTCTAATTTCAGCAACCATCGAAGCACACTCCCTATTTTCTCTCGCTCTTTCTTATTCTTTCTCTCAATCTCCCTTTTTATATCCAAAGCCCAAATTCAACGACTAGAAGGATTGAGAAAGAGAAAAATTAGGGCTTTTTCCAGTGTAGAAGGGAGAGGTCACAGATCTGAGTTTCAACATGCCGAAGCCCAATCCCATACTTCTTGCCTCATTCTGTAAACCTAAAACAGATTCAGTCACTGGAAAAACGAATGAAAGGGCATTATTATCAATCCAAAAACGTTTTTGAACTGACGTCAGCATCTAACGGCTCCATCTTAATGGTTTGGGTCTTTTTGATAAACGTTTTAGAATTTTGGACGATAATTGATGTTTTCAGAAAACTTGGATGGTAGGTGATGTTTTTCAAAATATTTGGATAGTACATGAAATTTTTCCCATTATGTTTTCTATTCCTTGGTGGGCCTTGCTGATGGCATTACCGAAGGTGAGATTTTTCCTTTCAATGGTAGCTTTTTTTTTTATTCTTTATTCTTTTCTTATATTAAATAAAGTTCTAGAGGAAAAAAAAAAAAGAGTTTTCACACGTTTTCTGTACATAAGGGCTCCGGTCCTTGATGTTGATGTAACATGAATTAGATATAGTTATGCCACATGTCAACTTTGAGTTGATTAAATCACGGAATCTCGTATTGCAAGATCTTCTGGACAAGTGTAGAATTATAATTGGTGATTATTTGTAATTCCCAATTAACTCCCTTTGGCTCTTAGTGAATCTTCAACTCTATCTGCTGATAGTACTACGATAATACTTAATTGCAAAATAAACTCGAAAGGGACTGATGTCAATCTTTGTTTAATGCATTCTGCCTCATTTATTGGTGGAGTTATATATCTAAAATTGGGTAAGAATTTATCCAATCATGACCCATACACATTTATGTGCATTGACTCTTTTATTTCTGTTATTTGATTCATTGCTTTAAACAGCATTTGGAACTTATGATTTGTTTAGTAACTATAAAACAGTATATCACTAAAGGAAAGAAAGGTTAGGTAGGAAACTTAACTGTAGTAACTCTAATGTTGTTTTCACCTTGATGTGGGGTTGTCACAGTCATTGTCTTATGTCTTGATTATTGGAAAGGTGTTGACTGACGGATGCAGATGGATGGAACCCGATACAGAAAGCAATCATCTTAACGGGTAATGAGTTTTCGATTAACTACCTTAAAGTATAACTCAAAATGTGTTTTCTCGTGATGTGGGGTTATCACAGCCATTGTCTTTTGCCTTGATTATTGGAAAGGTGTTGAATGACGGATACAGATGGATGGAACCCAACACAGAAAACAATCATCTTAATGGGTAATGAGCTTTCCAATTAACTACCTTTAAAGTACAACTCAATATATGAGCCTGTTAACACCAAATCCATTATGGGAGAGACTTTGGTTTTTATCGTTTTATCAATCTATATATTGGTGGCAACCACTCATTAGTTGCTAACCCTAGCTGTATTTAGAGAAGAGAGCAAACTAGACCAATGGAGCATTGTAGGGATCACCTTCCACAAACGCTATGGATCCAGGTATGGCTTCCACTCGTGTTTACATTCAATGTTCAATGATTCGACATGACGATCTTGTAATTCTTTCAGTAAAACTCTCACTTCCATAGATGCCAAGGGTTAATTTTAGGGGTATAATTTATGGATTTGAGAAAATTGAAGACTGGTTAGAATATACAGGAAGGATAATGATACAAATGTGTTTAAATATAAACAAAGACTAAGGATATGTTTGTTATCAGAGAGCATATAGAATGTTAGGTGGTGTCTGTTAAGGATAGCCTTTTTGAAGTTTGAACTAAAACATTTGAACACAATATTGTTTATCCAGCAATGTCTGCAACATTTCTTTCAACCGCCCTCTACAGCAATGTCTGCAACCACGTTCAACCCTTCCAACTTCCACCAACATCTTACTTTGAAGCTAACTACCGATAATTTTTTTGCTCTGGAAGACTCAACTGCTTCCACTCCTACAGAGTCAAGATCTTTTGGGATACATCGATGGCAAACAACTCTGCCCTTCATCTAAGGGAAGTATTCAAATGGTCTTTGGTCAGCTCATCGTCTGTGCTATGCACCATGACAAGCTCTGAATTGATGATTTGAACAAATTAACATAGGCCAATTGAAGGTTTCTGAAATGATGAACATTAGAGCTCCGGAAACATTACATTGCTGTCTTCCCTTGTCAACAATGTTGCGGGGACAAAATTAATGGAAAACAGTCAATTCTGTCATTACACTCAATACCAAATGACTAGAAATCATTAATAAGAACAAGATTCCATGGCTAAAGAGAAAAAAGAAGAGGGGGGGGGTTTAAAACTGAAAAGAATATTATCAGCTACATTACAGGGGAAGTGCATTGAATACATGGATTCCTATTTCCGTTAGTCAAGAGTGGGGTGTGGTTGTAATTAACTACGAACGTGGGGGTTGGGTGCCTTAAAGGCAAAGTACAAGGCAGATGCTTGAAATTTTCCAGAAAATTAAAAAGACCCGGTTTGGGGTTTGTTGCCGCAGGGGTGAGGGGGATAAAGAAAGAAGAGAGTAACTTAAGGTATGATCTCACACATTGTCATGTAAATTACCAGATGATATTATTATCTACTAAACTTAATTGCAACATTTAGCAAAATGATGAATACAATAGTATAGAAGGAAAATTAAGAACCAGTGATGCATATGAACCCATATATGTTCTTTAATCTATAGAAACAGCAAAAGGAAGGTTTCTTCTCTGTACAAAGGATGATCTACAATCCCACCTCCTTTCAGCATATTGTACAAAGGATGATCTACTAAACCAGATCAGTTTTGCATGTAACACTTGCTCATAATGCACATACAAAATCCCCACTTGTTTCCACATCATCATCTAAGTCTGTATCTGCATCAATGTCATCAAGATCCATGCTTCCTCCAATAAAATGGCCACCAATTTTGGGTCCCTGGTCAGCATATTTCCTTGCCTCTTGTATTATAGACAGTACCTCTTCAGTGCTTTGCGCCGTAGCATATATATCATTATTTAGCATGCTTCCTTCTTCTCTTTCCATGAGTTCTATTGGCAAGTTCTTCAAGAACCATGGATGGTTTTTAATTTCTGGAATGGTGATCCTCTAAATACACACCAATGGAGTTCCATCAGGAAAAGCCTAGAAACATACAACTCAAGATTTATTAATTTTAAATTTTTTTTTTGGAGGGGGAGGGGTGGGGGGGGAGGGGTTGGGGGGGAGGAGGACAGGGAAGGCAAATACTTTGCCACCATAACAACATTACCTTTTCGGGGTTAGCCACAAATATCCGAGAAAGGAGATGCTTACAGTCTGTGGATACTCGCACATAATCTGGAATTGAGTAGAGGACACCAAGTATCCGCTACCATAAGCCATAGATCTTCCAATTAGAACTCATAACAGAGCTAACAAACTGCCAGATAACTCAAAAGTTGTGCATTACTCACCACAATTGTCTTTCGGAAGTTCCTCGGATCGTCAGGATCTTCAAATGGGTAAGCTCCAACCAACATTACATATAAAGTGACTCCACAAGACCAAACGTCCGCAATCTACAGTTCCCAAGGATTACATATTGAGAATTGGTTTTAAAAGACCAGACCAAGTTACAAAAGTGAACTAAAAAAGAAGGGAAACATCATCACCTTGCCATCATATTCCTTCCTGGATAGTACCTCTGGTGCAATATAGGCTGGTGTTCCTACAGTAGATTTTGGTTGAGAATGCAAGACAGATGACTGCAAACAAGGCAGAACAATAAGTACCCAAAGCAATCAAAAATGAATTCAGTCTGTAGAAACAGAAGAATAATAACCTTGGAATACCCAAAGTCACATATTTTTAGATGCGGTGCAGAGCTCCCATCTAAGAGTGTGTTTTCCAACTTAAGATCTCTGTGGCAGATTTGCTGCATCCAATGATCAAATTAAAAAGATCCAACCTGAGAAAGATTACATCTTTTAAGGAGCATATTATAAGCTTCAACATGTTTGATAGACAGTACCATAGAGTGGCAGTAGCTGACTCCTGATATCAATTGTTGAAAAAAGAACCTTGCCTGATTCAAACAAAAAGAGAAAAAAAGGAATTATAGATACACACTATAATGACAAATATAAATGGAGAATTGGGTATTTTTCAGCTTTCAGAGAGAATCAGGTGTCTTATACTAGTTAGAAATTGGTAAAATCTAATATTACACGTCAAATGCAATCCAGCCCGCAGCTTCTGCTTCCTCTTCCCCTTTCTATCGTAAGAGAAAGTGTTGTCGCTTCAGCCATTTCCAAGGCCATAGAAAACATTTCTTTCGGTCCTATGAGGGTACAGTACATCCGGTTCACCAGTACACTAAGGCCCATCCATACCATCCAAAAAACAAGCCAACTTTTGGATGGGAACAGTTCCAGAACCATACCATTCAGAAAATCCTAGTAATCTAAAGAAGAGTGCTCTTTGTGACTATATTAATCAAGAAAGATATGAGATGGCAAAACTACCTCATCTGGATATGATCTACTTATGGTCTGTCTACTTAGTTGGCATCACTTAGATTCTCACCATGAGTGATCCCTTTCACTTATTTAATTTACCTCATCCTCACTGAATCTTCCAGCATTGCAGATCCTTTCAAAAAGTTCCCCACCCGAAGCATATTCCATGATTATGGCTAGATGAGTGGGAGTCAGCACAACCTGCAAATAAAGCACTCATAAACATAATTAATAATATAAATACATGTTGCTCCTTTTGGAGATGATAAACTACATGCTTTTTGCCTTTTCCATACAATTCACCAAACAGGGTTGATGAACCACAACAAAATAATCAGAATTGCAAGAGTTTATCTTTAAAGAGCTAATTGGACAGGGAGTTAACATAGGAAATTTGTTTCATTTTAGACTGAAAATGCTTTTCCTTATCAATAGCAAAGGCCTTTATTTAAGGCAAGATGAAATTTCCATTTAGCATTGTTTGAAGGAAATATCTAGCTCAAAAATAAGCAGATAGTACAGACTGGAAGAGGGAAATAGGAAGAAGAGACAGAGAATATGAAGTGGAAGCAAGCACAGGCATGAATACTCTTGAACTCCCATAGAGGTTTTGTCTCAAACATAACCTATGCCTAAGTACACAAACGAAAGAATACACTAAAAATTTGAATTAAAGAAGGAAGTATATCAAAACACCCACCTCTTTGAATCTGACTATATTGGGGTGCTTCAAGGATCTATGGTTCATGATCTCCCTTTGCACATTTTCATCAATCTATGCCACAAAAAGTAGCAGTAGCTTGTGAATTTGTAGAAAAAAAAAAAAAAAAAAACCCAGACACTGAAGCTCAGGTGAAACAGAAATGGAAGAGCAAACTAGAAGCCATAAAAAAACAAGCAAAAAATCAAATCAGAAACCAAGAACTAAATGAACAGAGAGAGAGACAGAGAGAGATTGAAGCAAACCTTCTGCCCTCTCTCTATATACTTCACAGCATAGAGTTCCTTAGTCGATTTATCCATAACAAGCTTAGCAACAGCAAAGTTTCCAGACCCAATATCTTTCAGTATCTCATAGCGCTCCATAACTTCAAAACAAAAAACATGAAACAGTACACAGTATTCTCTTCTCCGCAGCTTTATATGGGACAAAAATGGAGTTCCAGGAAGGAAGGAAAGAGAAAAAGCTGAAGACCCAATTCGATTCTGGCTGTATATAGTTCTATACAAATAAGGACCGACTCAGAGTTCCACAGCAGTAAGACCTGAAGGAGAGAGACTAGAGAGGGGGGGAGAGGGAAGACATTTAGCAGATAATAAGTGGGCTAGAAACCTGAGCTCACACCATTATTGGTTCTTGGGGGAAACCTTTTTTTTTTTTGGGGGGGGTGGGATTCTGACTGAGAGTGCAAGTCTGCGACAACTACGGAAATTCTTTCTCACGAAGAATGTAAGCGGCCCAAGAACTGGATTACGTGGATGGTCCGTGTGGGCATGGGCGGCTCTTGAAAAGCTGAGTTTTTTTTTGTTTTTTTTCTTCCTCAGACACGTTACTACACTTTGTCAGGAGAAGGTACAGGCCATATGCTTAATTTATATAGAATCACCTTCACTTTTACGGATTCAGAGGAATGTAGCACCACCAATGGGGCCATTATCAAGACCCATTGGATTGTAATCTCTTAATTTTCAGTTTTTTTTTCTTTTGAATGAAATCTCTTATTTTTCAGTTGATGACATACATATATAACTAATAGTTGGTTAAGGTTAGGCAAACACAACAAGAAAACCAAAACTCTTATTCATACCAAATGGACAAAATGAATGGTTCTCCACTTCTTTGGATAGCTTAATGGTCAAAATCTCCATCTACAATTTCCCTTTGATATGAGGACTGGGTGATATTTATATTCCATATCCTTTCATGCATGATATTTTTATAGCAAAAAAAAAAGAAGACATTATCTCTTTTCTTTCACATTTCATCCTCTATTTTTTTTAAATCCGAATCCTCATCTTATTGATAGTTATCGGTTCTTTTTGTATTTTCATTCCTCTTACTAGCATGTAGATCCTCGAATATGCTGCGGGCGTGTAGATCCCTTCCCCTTTATTTTATTTAGTTATGTAAAATTTGAATTTCTTATAACATGAACTGAAATTTTAAAATTCTATTTGTTACTAGAGAAATTTTCCAATATAATACGACTTTCGACTGCCTGATTTTATGTTAAATTCAAAGAAACACTAGCATTGAAAAGGTTGAAAAACTTTGTTTGGAAGAAAATTTTCATGTGAAATATAATTTGAATTGAAAATTTTACAACCAATTGAAAATAGAGAAAAGACTATACATAGGGACAAAAGGAAAGTTCAATTGCTTAAAATATGTAGACGGTCTCAAGCTTCTCACTCTAAAAAATGTATAAAATCTCTCATCCTCTATATTTTAAGTTTCCATAATACCCCCTTTATCCGACCATTCAAA
Organism: Protea cynaroides; assembly: GCA_028583415.1. Taxonomy (NCBI): domain Eukaryota; kingdom Viridiplantae; phylum Streptophyta; class Magnoliopsida; order Proteales; family Proteaceae; genus Protea; species Protea cynaroides. The sequence continues at coordinate 9,843,617 of CM053276.1, read as the reverse complement.
AAAAGCCTCTTTTTCAAAACCGCTCCCCAGACAACCTTACCCCTTATTATTTTAAAATAAATTGATAACAAGCACTTTTCTTCAACTTTGATAACTATTACATGTTCTCTTTCTAGCCTTTCCCTTTGTTTCAACAAAATATAATTATAAACTATTTTAAAGGATTTTTCTTATTGACACCTCTAACGGTGTCAAATAACTTGGTACTTCTTTTTCTTTGGCTCTATTTGATATGTATTATAGAATTGATTATATAATACATTATAACATATATAGTTGTTTGGTATGATTTATGATACTTATTTATATTTAAAATAAATTAATATAATCTAAAATCTACAAATACATTAGAAGATGTTTATCATTATTGTGATAATCTATTATTAATTATATTACATAATTATTATTTATGATTCATAATTTATTCTCATAAGTAATTTATTATAAATAACAAATAAACATAAATATAGAAAAAAATCAAAGAGAACCTTTGTCTCAAGTAAACCCCGTAATGTTGAATAAATGGAATTTTTAGAGGATGAAGAAGTAATTTCACTTAAATTCTAAAAAGTGTCTCATAGGGTACCAATTTTGCCTTGATCACATGTCATTGGGATAAAATGTATTATTTAAATTTTGAAATGTACGGTTCATATGTAAAGCTATCCATATATGTATAATTACATAACTACACTTGTAAAGAGATTGTTATAAATATAAATCTTATCTAAGCTTTCTTTAGTATAGTATATATTTATGTTTATAAGTTATTTATAATAAATCATTTATAAAAATAAATTATAAATCATAAATAATGATTATTTTGTACCACTAGATATAAAGAAGTAATAATAAATTATCACAATAATGATAAATACCCTCTAACTTATTTGTAGATTTTAGATTATATTAATTTATTTTAAATATAAATAATTACCATAAATCATACTAAACAAGTATATATGTCATAATGTATAATTAATTCTATAGTACATACCAAAGAGAGCCAAGACAAAAATAAGAGAGAATTACAGCTCATATTCTCAAATCTACATGGTATCTGACAATGGTTCCTGATCCAACCTACAATGTTGTCCACTTCTGCTACCACTTCGCTCCTCTATCCCAATCTCTAGCTGTAGCATCTTCTCTCCCTCTTCCTAACTTTCAGCATTATATCTCCGTCAAGTTCTCGCATGACAACAACCTTTTGTGGAAGACACAAATTTATCCACTATTTCGAAGTTTTTGATCTTATCAGATATATTGATAGTACTCTCCCTTGTCATCCCGAAACAATAAGGAATCCTTCTCAAGCCTACGAACGGAAACTTCGTAAAAAGGCAAGAAGCCAAGAAGGCATTGTACGATCAGGTGTCAATTCGGTACCGGTTTTGTATATCAAAACCAAAGTGATACCAAGTACCGTATTGAATCGTACGGTAACATTTACAAAAAAAAAAAAAATCGTACGGTAACAATATGGAAAACATAACCGAAGCCAATACGATACGGTGTCAGTTCCGAATTGGTTAGTACATACCGAATGCCAAAAATGTGCCAAAATCATACTGAATACATATCGGTATCGGTATAAATTTATACCGGATAAAAATCGTAAATTATACCAGATCAAAACAATAGGTAAGAATATGAAAAATTGGAACCGCAACTAATACGATACGGTATTTATATCACCATTTTTCCTTATATACCGTACTAAATACCATATCGATTGACACCCTTAATTGTACATATGGAATTCATCTTCCTTTGTTTCTCATTCTATCCCCGGTGACTCTAAATTCAAATCAAGCAATGAACCCATATTTATTTGTGAAGTGAATGTCGATGCATTAGGGGGTGCAACTTGGGCCCAAGAAGCTATAGGCCACCAAGACAATTTAGAGCCTTAGATTATATGTTTAAGGCTGTATGTACTAATTGGAACCTTAATTATAGCCCAAGCCAGACCCGTGCCCAACTCAGCCCGAAACCCGTTAGTCTAGGAGTTTAGGCTTGAGGTGAGGCCACCCCAGCTTGAGTTCAGGCCGGGCTATGGCGAGGTAGCCCGGGATGATTATGGGCCTTCAAAATGCCCAAGCCCATCATGACCTCCTTACCATGCATTGTTGTTAATATGCATGTTGGTGACATGCCTCGCAAAAGTAAGGGTGAATGAACCGAAACCATGAACCAAAATCGAATCGAATCAAACCGTTTAAATTACAAGCGTGAAATCAATATTAAATGGTTCGATTCTGGTTTCAAAATTGAAACCCTTTAAACCAACTATTTGGAACTGTTAAAATTAATTAAATCCTTATTTTAATCCCTTCATGCTAAAGGTTTATATTTGTAAAAATAATTTTTATTTTGATGCTTCCCACATGGCCTACTTCTTAGTCATAAATCCACTTTCATATATGATTAAAATTATTTTAACGCTTTCCTTGGTTTTCCCTCTCCTTTGTTCCTAACTTTGTTCCTCTCCTTTCTGGTATAGAAACCTTTTAAAAATCAAAAAATTGAAACCCATTAATAATCAATTTTGATAAATATTTTAAAACCGTTTAATAAACTGTTTGATTTTAGTTTTACTCATTACACACGAAATCAATATCAAATCACACCGTTTTAACACTCTTACATAAAAGAAACGAGCAAATAACAATGACAAAATTCAAAAGGATAGAAGAATAGATGTGAACTAACATCATCATCAAGTAACAGTGACATATTTGACATTGAGATAGAAAGACAGTTGGAAGAAAATGAAAATTTAGAAGTTGGGACAGAGATAGATCAGTATTTGATGGAAAACTTTGTGAAGAAAACTAATGATTTCGACATCTTAGAATGGTGGAAGTATAATAGCTCAAGATTATCAATTCTTAGTAAGGTGACTCGAGATATTTTACCAATTCCTGTCTCAACTGTTGCTTCAGAGTCTGCATTTAGCACTAGTGGTCGGATTCTAGACCAATTTCGTAGCTCATTGACACCACGTGTTGTAGAGTCTTTGCTGTGTGCACAGGATTGGCTACGACTTTCAAATATTCCTCTTAATAATGAAGAAGAATTCATGAACGAAATTGATAAGGATTTATCAGGTACAAAGTTTAATGATATAACTATTATTAAGTACATGAATTATGAATTGGATTATATTTACTCATTTTTTTATTACATTAATTGTAGTTTCAGGATTGATCACAACTTGACGTAAAGCATGGTGTGTTGCATGTTTAGAGCCTGGTGTTGCATGTTTAGGGACTTCGAGTTGGTTTTGTAACTAATTGTTACATAACTTTAATTTATTTTTCATTTACTTTAAATGATAGTTTTAAATTCTAATTGTGTTTTTCACCCTTTTTTTGTGTGTAGGAAATATGATGGTGGATTGTGGATGGAATTTGAACTCACTAGACTATGGAGAATGAGAGAGAAAGAGAGACCATTAGTTCTCATACTTTTGGCCTTTTGCTAGTTTTCAGCTTTGCTATTTTGTTGTTTCATTTTATTTCATAATGAATGTTATTGTATTAGTTTCTCTATATTCCTAGCAGAAGAGGAATATTAACAATTTAACATTATCTTTTATGTTACTATTTTGAATTCTCATGGAATGTTTTTACTTTTTATATTACTCTATATTTCTATTATGTTGTGCTTTATTTTATTTTGATCATCTCTATTAAGTTATTATTAATCTTGTTACTGTATTCTTCTTTTTTATAATCATTCATGTCTTATACTTGTAAATATTTGGCATTTATATGTTAAAATGTTGAGTTCAGGGTAAATCAAGGTAAACCCTACCCTGATTTAGGGTCAATCAGGATAAACCCGACCTAGCCCGGCCCGATCAGGGTAAATCAGGGTAGGGTAGGGTTTGGTAATACCCTGCCAGGGTAGGGTAAGGGTTGAGGTTATGTAATACCCTGACAGGGTAGGGTAGGGTTTGGGTTAGCATGAAATTTTTTTGAGTAGGGTAGGGTTTGCAAATACCCGGCCTAACCCGACCCTGTTTCACCCCTAATAGAAATCCTTCCCCTCTCTCTTCTCTTTTGTTTGTGGAGCAGGGCATATCAGAGTGTATCAGAGGAAGACTCGGTTGGACGGATAATGGCTAGAATAGATCCCTACACTACGGGTATGTCGAATCTTATTCCGCATAGACATACATATGGATTGTAGTTTTCTTACACTAACATCATCATCATCGTCATCATCATCATCATCATCAAATTTTTTTTTAAAGAATGAAAATTTAAAAGATACATTTTCAAAAGAAGAAGATAGAGATAGAATGTTGCCAGTATTGAATTGCATTTCAAAGTCGCCATAAGCTTAAAGATAATCTCTTGGCAGTCAGACTCAAGAATAATCTCGAAAAATCCATTGTTGAAAGCATCAATCAAAGCAGTGGGAATGGCAATCATCATCATCATCATCTGTTCAACATGTGGGTTTCTACCAGGAAGATAATGGAATTGGATTCCTTCCTGAGTCTCAGCTTTTGATTGTTTTGATATTTCGTGGATGAATCTCTCGGTGGGTAATCCAAGTTGATGAGGCTTTGCTTGTTTGGAGTTACGTGCTTTTCTGGATAACTTTTCTCGTCTAAGCAATAATGGAATCCGAATTTTCTGGATAACTTTTCTCATATTTATTCCCCACCTGCCCAAAAATGTAAAGATGTATTTTAGGCTCTAGAATCCAAGTTTATGTCCAATCTACATCAAGGGTAACTCAGTTGCAGAAGGATCATGAGTTTGATTCTTCTCCATTTCATGGGATCCCACATGAGATTGCATGGTTCTTCCCCTAGTTCATTGGGTTCTTAGAAATTAAATCGAATCATTTAGATCAAAACTGTTAAATCGATTATTAAATAGTTCGATTCTATTTTAAAAAAATGATATCATTCAATTAAATGGTTTGATTCTGAGTTAAAAAATTAAACCATTTATGCTAATTATTTGAAATTGTTAAAACCGATTAAACATTTACTTTAATCCCTTAATGCTAAGACCTATATTTGTAGAAATTAGTTTTATTTTAATGTTTTCCACATGACATACTTGTAAATCGTAAGTCCCACTTTCATTAAAATCATTGACTCTCTCTCCTTTGTTCTTAATTCTCTTCTTCTCCCTCCCGGCAATGAAACCGTTTAAAAATCGAAGTCGAATAATAATCGATTTTGATAAGCAAATTGAAATTGTTTAATACATGGTTTGGTTTTAATTTTAGTCATTACACACGAACCGATACTGAATCGGACCATTAAATCAAAACTACACCATTTAACCCTTGATTGTCGGCATGGGTTTCCTTGTTACGGAAGAAGAAAAAAATCCATTCCGTTTAGGTTTAGGTCTTGTTTGGATAGATGTCAATTGATGAAATTAGGTCTTGTTTGGATAGTTGTCAATTGATGAAAAGTAATGTGAAATATTGGCAAAAGGTTCCCTGGCCGGCACGTTAAGTAGACAGACAGTGTTTAGCCGCCGCCCAATTGAACAGGACAGTCGGATTGCAGTGCTTTTTCTTGAATCCCTTCTTTAACAACTCTATAACTACACTGCAACAATGGTTTTAGATATCCGGTAATTATTCCCCGAATTCAATGGAATAATAATCTTACTGACACTGATCCAATGTGAACGACTGTTGACAGTAGCGATCGGTGTTCATCGGATCGCACACAACCCCCTCACCCTCCCTTCTCAAATACCAATAGTACTTGCTTAAAATTGAGGGTTTTGTGATGGCCTAACAAGTGCACATGAAAAAGAATCGACGTCAATGAGCCGTTCACACTGACCGGTGTCAAATAGACAGACCCATTATCTTTTCCTTTTTGAATGATTATTCTCTGTCCTTCCTTGGGTATGGATTCCTTTTTGAATGATTATTCTCTGTCCTTCCTTGGGTATGGATGATTCATCTATTTGGAGTGTCTAGATCTAGATGATGTCTTGTGTTCTGTTGCTTGGTTGTAGGCTGCCTCTGAAGGGTTGTTAAAAGCCCGTGGGCTTGAAGTCCATTGTAGAGCCTTCAGTAATCACCATGGTCCACCATATTCGGACTAGGGCATGAGAAAGAAAGTACAAGTGGTGTCCCCAAACCCAAAGTACAAGTGGTGTCCCCAAACCCAACCCACCCAAGTTCGGAATTTGATCCCAAGAACTGGCACCACCAAAGCAGAGTCCTTACTGGCTAAGCTAGCATTGATGGCCTCCCATTCATCCAAATATATTTTCTTTGATGGCCTCTCCAACTCAGATTCGGCTCGTCTCAAGTTCACTTTGAACTTCAGACTTGCGAGTGATTGTTGGATAGCTGTCATGTGGCAGTTCTGAGATCCAACAGTTTTTTGTAAAGTTGGAACAAAGAGACTTAATGAGAGATATTGTAGGGAGTCTTCTGTTTCTACCCTCCCCTGCAACCTCATGTCCACGACCATGGAGGAGCAAAGGAGCAGACGAAGAACAAAACAAAATCGAGAAGTCGCACCGATCGGCGATTTCTCGGCCTGAGAAATTGAATTGATTCATCCTTACTATTCTCTGTGATCTTCTTTTTTCTTACAGATTTAGCTAATTTTAAAGAAATTCAACGGCCTTGAAAGCTGATAGGTAATTAGGTAAATGCAGCTTCTGTTGTTGATCATTTCCATTATCTCACATATCAATCACTTATAGTTTCTCTATTTCTCTCTAGTACAGATCCGTCTTCCGAGTTCCGACATCGATTTCGGATAATTTTTGGGGTTAGCTAAATGCTTCAGCTCTTCTGTTCTCCCTTATTTGGTTCTGTGCGTTTTTCCCTCTCATCCACGGAATTCACATAGGTTGAACAGTTTCGGATACCTTCGTATTTCTGTTCTTTTTTTCTTTTTTTTTTTTTTTTTTTTTTTTCATTTTTCACAACGTCGATCAATAAAGAAGGAAAGAGAAACGAAGATGAAACAAGGAAAGCGGAACTTAAACTTGGGAGTTCAGATTGTTACAACCGGAGGAACGTGGATGTCGAGTTGGAGAACATACACATTGCTTTGGTGAGGATGAGGATGAGGGTGGTGGTAGTGATCCTGATTCTCCACCACCTCCTCCAGCAACAACCGCTGCTTTCTGCTGGAACTACAATTAATTGACACAGCTGAAGTATGTGTCAATTCACCCAGGCATACTAACAGAAAAGAAGTTACTTTCGTAGATGTGAATGTAGGTTATATCTGAAACTCCTTCATTAACTTCCGTGCTCGGTGTCATAGCCCATGCCAGCAGAGATCCCTGCGTGAACCCATTGATCTCATCATCTTTGGCTTCCGTGTTATCTGATAGTTTTCGCTTCAAAAGACAAACAAAGCATGTCAATGAAAGGGAACTCACGGAGAATGAATCTTTTGGAAGGTTGGAGGCTCCTTTTGTATGAAGATTATGTTAAAGGCATCGTATAGTTTATGGCCTCTGTAGTCAAGTAGAGATAGGAACATATATTACAGCAGTGATGGTGGCTGTATGGATAGATACAAGCATGTGATTTGCAAAACCTACCATTATTCGTCTCAACTCTCACCCACCATGAGAAACAGAAACGCTCCTCACTCCTCAACCAGTTGACCTAAAGGAACAAGTAGCTGCAAATCTTGAGCTGATTGAGTGAAACAGAAGCCCATGATCGGGACCAGTGAGGTGAAAACCCAAAACAGGAAAGGTTGTCCAGTTGAAGACCAAGTCATCACTGATTTTCAAATCCACGACTTCAGAACCAGGGTAAGATTTATGAGAAAGTTGGTTGCCTAAGAAAGTCAACTTTCACTAGGAACCCATTGGCATTGCAGCTCAGCCCAGAGCAGCCTAAAATGGGTTATGTGATGCCAACTCAGTTCCTCTGCCACACAGTAAGCTAGAAATCTTTCCGCTGGCCAACCATAAGTTACAGACTATGCAACTCCGTATATAATCCAGACCCTGGTTACAACTGATTGATAGAAAAATTCCTGGCAGAGAGATACAACTAAACTCAACTCACCATACCTTGGTAAAAGGTTTGTCTAAGGCTTTTACAATGCTGGTTGCCGATCTGATGCACCAATCCTCCTCCTCCTCCTCCTCCTCCATCCGGGCTTGGGACTAGCAGCACATAAACACTGGAATAGTTACCAACCAAAAGAGATCATATCACTAATTTAAGCAAGAAAAAAACAAACAAAATCAGATTGTAACTCACAAGTGATCTGGGTCTGAATGAAGGTCGCTTTAAGTGCACCAACTGTAATTGCTGTTGCAAACATTCCTTTCTGGATCTACTTCAGTAGTTGGAATTGAAAGTTGAAAACCAGGACAGATTAGAATGGTTTCCCAATAAGCAGGTCGGTTTTCAACTATAGTTGGTTAAGGAGGATAGAACTCCTATTAGTCTTCAAAGTTGAATATGAGAAAGGATGCCAGAAATTCCCCGACGTGGAACATCTTAGTTTTACAAGCATTTAACTGAAAAATATCTCCTCCATTTGTTACTTATTAAATCTCATACCCAGTGAATCTGGAGCTTTCTACCGAGACCACATTAAACCAGAGGTAAGCTGTACCAGCAAACCTTTCAAAAAGGCAATAGGCATGGTTCAGCTCTACGGAGATGACCAGCTGTTACAAGTTTCCTGCATTGTAGTACAAGAAGACAGCAAATGCCTTGGCTCTCTCTTTGGAAATGCTCTCCCCTGTTAAACGATAAAGGAGAGAAATGCATGTGCATTCTCCCTTCATCTGCAAGCCCTGACCTTTCTGACCAACCTGCTCTCCATACTTCCCCTGCTTCTATCACAGCATCACATACTTGAGTCACCAGAGAATACCAGCAGAAAGCAAGAGAAAGCAATCAGTCATTGTGTTGTAGAAATCGGAATATGGCATTTTATTTAGACAACACACGAACATAAATTCATGCACAACAATACATGCTAGAAGAAACTGAATTTAAAAATAGCCTTCCGAAACATGTTACCTAACCCAAAAGGGTCATGATCTTGATGATTAATCAGATATACTAGGGACATTGTAATGATGCTAGATGCATACACTTTTATGGTTGGAGTAAAAATTCAGGAAACAAACAGCCAGAGTACCAAAAGTAAGTCCAATTGGAATTACAATTTCATGGAGGTCAATTCAAAATGCATTCGTCCTAATGCAGGAGATCTCACAGGTCGAAGCCATTGAGAGATCTCCTCTGGTAGACCTGTTCTCAGTGTATAAAGATAAATAAAAAGGTACAACTCTAATGTCCTGTTCTAGTTAATTTATCAGATTATATAATCCTGTGACAGACACTCATTTAATGCTTTATGATCCTTGAGCAATGTTTTCCATAATTAAACACCTACTGGATAAGCAATGGTGCAAAAACAACACCAGTCCCCCTGCAATATGAATCTTAAAGCTGCTGCCAACCAACAGGTTACCCCATCAATATCACCCAGTTTCTTCATCCAATTTATGTTACAAATATAAATTGCACTTTTAGATGTGCTAACCCATGCTTCTTGGCATAGAGCAATGGCCATGCAAGTGGCACCATGTGACCATTTCAACAATTTGACCATTGGATTCCCTTCACATAATCGGTAATTGCAGCTGTGTGGGTACCTATCATCATATGCCTAAGAGGCCCCCTGATGTCCTTGGAATCTTCTCCAGAGAATGCAAAAATAAAATTGAAGGATCCCAGCAAAATCATGGACAGGAAACCGGTTACCATGTCCCATGCCACCAATATATCAGTGAGCAGGTTGTGTTGTTGAACACCCACAGCCTAAGCCCGGCCTGGAAAGCTTCCACCATTAGGCACTAGCATAGTTTTAAATCTCGGCGAGATCTCGAAGATCTCGGCGAGATCTCGAAGATCTCGGCGAGATCTCGAAGATCTCGGCGAGATCTCGAAGATCTCGGCTTGACTGGTCTCGACATAATGCATGAATTATGATTGTATAGTCTACTTGACTACTATGGGTTTTTTTTACTATGAGAATTAACTAATTAAGTGTTATTATGTTTATTCTTCTCCTAATATATCATTTTACTGGCTCATTTGGTCTTCTGTGATCTTCTAGTAGTGTTACATTATGTAGAATAGCCAATATTACCCTAGGTTTACATTTGAATTTCAAGCCGACATTGCCAAACATGGGTGTAAACCCAAAGAACCACCATGTGTGATTATTTATACAATTTTATGGTTTAAATATGTTTATATATGCTAAAATAGGGTTCCCCCAGAGTATCAAGGTTTAAAATGGTCATTTTAGGGTCGAAATACACATTTTAAGTCTTCACGGCTTTTGTGCAATGTCTCGCCGAGATCTCGACCGAGATTTCCGAGATCTCGGTTTCTCAGAGGGTCGAGACACCCTCGAGAATCGAGATTTCGAACTATGGGCACTAGAAGGTCATTGGGAAGTGTTTCTTGGTGGCCAAGATTCTTGTTTATGAACAATGCCACCTATAGGAACCCAGTTCAACCATGAAGAGAGGCTTATACTGCATCCAAATCCAATCAAGCTCAGATTCCCTAGAATTTCCTCTATTATGCCACCTGTACATGGATTAAAATATCATTAGCACACAAGTATGGATTTTTTTAACAGCCAAGTAAGCAAATTAGATTAGGTAAGAAACATGACACTGCCAAAGCTGCAAAGAATTTCCAAAAAGTTACTAATGATAGAAGCAGTACTTCTAATTGTAACTAGAACACTAAAGCTATGATCAGAATTGAACATGAAAATTACTTAATACAAGGATAAACTGAACCTTTATTCAAATCCTTTAGCATGAATCCTAGAATTTTATATTTTGACCTTATGCTAAGGCATCCCTGGAAGCAACACACTGCACTATGACCCAGGTGTATTGAATAGTGAGTTAGGGTTAGCTATGGCATCCTCTGTAAGCATCAGTGCTCGGATGTGATGACAAGTGGACAAGGGTTCACGCATCATGGATGAATGCAAGTAAAGACGCTAATCTAAAAGTGTAGGATTAAATTAGCATCTTGGAACATGGACTTTAATGAGAAAGAGTTTAGAATTGATTGAAATAGTGAAAAGAAGAAGAATTAACATAGCTTGTACACAAGAAACTAAGTAGAAAGGAAAAAAAAAAATCTAAGGAATTAGCTATAAACTTTGGTATACTAGGGATACAAATAATAGTCTACCAAAAAAAAAGGGATAAAAATAATAGAAATGGAGAAGGAATAATAGTAGATAAAGATTTTAAAAAAAAAATTATATTGTAAATATTGAAAGAATTAATGACAGGATAATATCCATCAAACTTGTGTTAGGAAAAGAGGTAATCAATATAATTAGTGCTTACACTCCAAATAGGATTAGATGAAAATACTAAGAAACAATTTTAGAAACACATGGATAGATTAGTTCAAGGAATTATTTGAAGTGAAAAATTATTACATGAGGAGATCTAAATGGACATGTTGGAAGAGACAGTAAAGGTTATGAAAGAATTCATGGAGGATATCGTTTTGGAGATAGGAATGAGGAGGGGACTTTCATTTTAGACTTTGTTGTTGCTTATGATTTATCAACTGTAAACACATGTTTCAAAAAGAGAGAATAATATTTAATAACCTTCAAAAGTGAGCAATATAGTAGTCATATAGACTTCTTTTCAACAAGAAGAACTGATAGGTTATTATGGAAAGATTGTAAGATTATATCAGGGAGAAGCTTAACCACACAACATAGATTAATGATCATAGATATATGTTGTAAAACACTAAATCTTAGGAAATGCAGATGATTTTCCTTATGATAAGATGGTGAAACTTAAAATAAGAAAACATGAAGACGTTTACCAATAAATTAGTAACTTAGGAAAAGTGGGACTTACACGAAGACATTAATACAATGTGGAACAAGGTGACTACTTATATTAAGAATATAGCTAAAGAAATTATATTTGAATCTAAAAGAAAGTGACATTCATTTAGGGAAACTTGGTGGTGGGATGATGAAATTTAAGCAGCCATTAAGGCTACAAAATCTAGTTTGAAAACTTGGCAAAGAACTAAAGATGAGGAGGTGATGAGGACATCCCAGTAATTTTTTTCAGCTAGGTGCAGCAGAGCCAGCTTTTGATTATATTTTATTTTTAGAGTCTATTTATTTTCGGTTTATTTCCTATTTCTAGAAACTGTTTGTTTCTATTTCTATTTATCAGTTTCTATTTCTGTTTTTCTTTCGCAATTTGAATTTTGTACTTTTTTTTACAGCATGTCTGCTGTTCACATTTTCCAAACCCCCTCCCTTGCTATTAAAATTTTCTTTTAGTTAGTGGAGTTGTAACTTCCCATAGCCAGTTCCAAAACTTCCCCAAGCCCCTCCACTGTTTCCCCTTTTGCCTTTTAAGTGCCATTTTTTTTAATGATGCAATGATTAATGAATGAAAATGGAACTTTTCCTCTGGCTCTAAATCTTTCTTCTCTCTCTCTCAATTTCTCTTCTCTTCTTCTCCTTTCCCCCTATATCAGTTCTGATTCCCTACCCCTCTTTTTCACTCCTCTTATTTCTTGATGTTCATTTCTGAAATCAAAATACCCGTCCCCTTCCCTGTAAGACCCGTGTCAATCTAACCCGGTCTCACCACCGTGAACCAGTCCCCTGGAATCAAAATACCCGTCCCCTTCCCTGTCCACAAAATTAAGTCCTGTCACTTCTTGCCTTTATTTTTCTATTACTTACATATTTACTTTATTGTTTATAACACGTTTGTAGAGCCTTCCCCCCTTTTTTTTAAAATTTTTTATATAAATTTTTAAAAAATTTATTTTTTTAAATTAAAAAAAAAAAAAAAAAAAAAAATTTTTTTTTTTTTTTTTTTTTTTTTTTTTAATTTTTTTTTTTTTTTTTTTTTTTTTTTTTTTTTTTTTTTTTTTTTTTTTTTTTTTTTTTTTTTTTTTATTTATTTTTTTTAAAAAAAAAATATTTTTTTTTTTTTTTTTTTTTAATAATTTTTTTAAATTTTTTTTTTTTTTTTAATTTTTTTTAAAAAAAAAAAAAAAAAAAAAATTTTTAGTATGTTTATTATCCTATTGTGAACCCCTTCCTGCAGCATTCAGTATTCCTCTATCCCCACTATCTGTTTCTGTCATCGATAGACAGCATATTGTATTTTTCGGTTCTGTTACTTTTTTTTTTAATTACTGTAAACAATATGCGTTTCTGTTCATGTATTGTGTTGGTTTTGTGTTCTGTTTACAGAACTTCACCACTGTTTAGAACCCTCTACTGATTCTTATGTTTCAGCATCATTATTGTTAGTATTCTAATTTCCCTATGTTGCATTGTTACTGAATCACATGAAAACTGGTTTCTTATGCACTAAAACATAGCTTTTATCATTTTAAGAATACTGAAATTACCTACATAACTCTACTCGTCAAATGTAGCCTTTATTTACTGAAATTCTATTTCAACTTAGTAGAGCATTGTTAAGTTGGTAGCTCATATGTTAGGATTATATTGTTTTTAGTTAAAATTCAGCTCTACATTCATTTATGCTGCTGCCTATGTCCAAACTAGCTAGCCATTAGGTAATTTGTTACATAGCTTAGCTGTAAGTGTAGAAATCCTAAACCCTAGGCTGTCCTACACCAGGAGGATTTCAAAAGGTATAAGTTTGTTATAAACGAAACCAAGAAGATGTAAGAAAATCAAGGACTAAGAAATGTGAGGATTTCTATAACAAATTAGGCATAAAGGAGGGGGAACATATACCCATAAACTAGCAAACTTAAGAAAAATAAAGAGTAGGGATTTCAACCATATTAGATGTATTAAAAGTGAGGATGATAATGTATTAAAAGTGATGAGGAGATTAAAGAGAGACGGACAAAATATTTCTACAACTTACTCAATCTAGACGATCGAAACCAACGATAATAGAAGAGCGATGCAGTCTTTTTATTTCATTTTGTTTCTACAGGTTAGATACTTGCAATAATTTGACTAGGCAAAGTTTGAAATCAACAGATCATCTCAGGGCCTGTTTGATAAAACTTCAGATTTTGGATTCTATGGATTCTGGCTCCCAGGGAGCCATTTTGGAGTAGAAGCGCGTTTGATAAGCCCGGTTGGATTCGAACTCCCACAAAGTGAACCGGATTCAAAATGGCTCCAGAATCCAAAATTTTGGAGTAACTAATACTTGCTTGAAGAAAAGTTCGACTCTCACTTGACTGTCACTTGACCACCACCACCACCACTGCCACCACCCACTACACACAACCACTGCCGCCACTACCCACCACCACCACAACTACCGCCACCTCCACCGTCACCGCCACCACCCACCACAACCGCCGCCAACCCCGACCACTCACCACCACCACCACCACCGCCACCGCCACCCACCATCCATCACCACCAACACAACCACCACCACCCACCACCATCACCATCACCACAACCACCACCACCACCACCACCGCAGCCACCACCACCGCAGCCACCACAATCACCGCCACCACCTGGTGACAAAGAGGACTTAAAACAACTCAAATTAACAATCCATCTTTGCTACAGGATCTTACACAGTCCAATCACAAAACAGATTTAGTAATCAAAAAGAAAATCAACTTATCTTAGAATCCAACCATTGAACTCACTTGAAATTGATAGGAGATCTTCTTAACGTCAATTATGAACACTAGTAGGAATGATCAATCAGGACAGAATTGACTCAAGTACAAATGCCGCAAGGCTGCTGTACAAGGTACCACCCAAGTTGGAAGAGCTTCTGATAAAACTGAAGTTACTTTGTATTAGGACAGCAAGAATTTAGGAATACTTAGATAGCTGTCAATGTTGCCCAGGCAGATTTGAAGAATGAAGAACAAGAAAACAAATAGTAGGATCAAGGTTGGACACTCAACCAGAAAAGTAGGAGTTTTGACTCTTTCTTTTTTTTTTTGAAAATCTACCTCTACCGCAAGTCATTCTTCTCTTATTTATAATTTGAAAGATTACAAACAAATAGGAAAGTCTCAAACTGAAATTTAAAATTAAACTTTCTTTATAGAATAGGAAGTTTCTAAAAACAAAAGATAGGAAAGCTTCCAAACCTAGAAAATAGAAAAGTTTCTAACTACTTATAAGAAACTAAATTCAAGGAAATTCTTAGTCTCCAAGTAACTAAGGCTTCTAAACTAACTAGCCTATATTTTAGGAAAGAAATAAGACTATTAAAACTAATAATCAAATAGAACTACTGCTGCCGACTCTAACTAGATGGATCTGGCTGGCGGTAAGTGGATGGATCTAGTTGGGCTGGTTGCCTAACCAAAATTGGATAGACTAGGTTGGGCCTGCCCAACTGGTTGCTTTCGGCCCCTTCTTCCATAAACCTGGCATGCATCACCACCACCCACCAGCCACCACCACCACTGCCATTACCCACTAGCCACCACCGCCACCTCCCATCACCACCACCACCACCATTTTTCTAGACTTCGATTGAGGGGATAGTGTTTATCAAACATATTTCTGTTCCAAAGATATTCTAGAATCCATTACAAAAAAATGTGTTATCAAACATGTTTTGACTCCCAAATAATACTGGAGTAGCTTGAAGTAGAATCCAAATTCTGAACAGAAACCTAGAATCCAGAGTAGAAGTTTTATCAAATAGGCCCTTAATGTTCCATTAAAAAAAAATCATCTTAATGGTGGTAACTTTCAAAAGCGTGCAATATGACTTCCTTAGAAAGTAGGGACTGATGTCAACCATAAAGTGGACACAATTTAGTCAATTCTGCAATCCAATGGCTTGCTTATGGGATTAAAAAAGAAAGAACACTGCAATTACATCAGGGCAGACTTGATTCAATATATTGTCACCAAGTAACATGAGTGCCTCGGTACTTACCAGGACATACTCCAATGGTCATTCTGGAATTCTGTTTTATGTTATTACCAACGTCGGATGTTTACATCAGGTATGTGTGCTATTTTAGGCCAGTCTTCCCCTCCTTTTTGACAACGAATATTGAGATCAGGGCATCTAGTAATAGTTAAACGGCGAAGGCTGGTGGGAAGCCCCTCATCTGGCAAAAAAGTGATATTCTCACAATCATCGATTGCTAATTCTTGGAGAGAGGATAAGTAGTGCAGTCCCCTGGGAAGGGACCTGAAGTTCTCACATAGATGTATCTTTAAGCTTTTGATGGCCAGGGGCTTCACTCCATCATCCACTAGTGGGAATGATACCAGTTGATCACAACAACTAATGCTTAGCCTTTCAAGAGAGATGAGCTTGTGCAGTCCCTTGGGAAAGGATGTGAGACTATTACATCCACTGAGTGTTAAATCTTGGACATATACCAGTTCTTGTAACCCAACATCTTCCAATGTCAAGAGCTTAGAAAAATTTTCAATCTCAAGCCTCCGAAGTGTCGATGCCAGAGAACGGAACATTGCTTGAGGCAAATTTATTGCATTTTGAAACTCAGAAATAAGCAAAGAAGTCAGGGAGCTGCAGTGTTGCACACAATTTAATATTCTCTCATCACAATTAACTAATATTAGGTCTTGGATGGATGGAAGCCTCGGGAGAGAAGTTAAAGCATCACAGTGCTTTATTTCTAACTCTTTGACAGTAGGAAGGACTGGGGGGAGTTTCCTTATTTTTGGACAGTCTTTAATCATAAATTTTTCAAGGCAAGGGAATTCACCTTCCAATGATCCACACCATTCACCTAAATTACTCATGTTTTTCAACTCTAGGTGCTTCAACTTTTGAAATCCCTTCTTACCACCATTTTTCATGTCGTCTCCATAGAATTCATGACTTAGACTATTCAATTCCTTCATTCTATATATACGAAGTCATTCTAGTGATGGGAGTTGCCAAACTGTTGGAAGGACCTTGCATTTTTCACAAGATAGAGACATGTGACAAGCTTATTGTAACTCCACAATTCCATCATCCAATTTGGAAAAATCAAACTACCATAACCTTTGATCTGCAGATGCTTTAGTGCTGCATGAGGTTGTAGGCCTTCAAGGATTGCAACATCTCTCTCATTTCCTAGATGTCTAGTTTCCTCATCCCATGGCAAGTATAATTCATCAAGCTTCTCCTTATTCTTCAAATTGGCTTCCATGGCCTCAAAAACATTGCATACATTCTCCAGTCCCAAATATGAAGTCTTCCTCGAAGATTCCGTAACTCCTTAAGCTCACCGACTTTAAAGCCATCTTTCTGACATACCCTAAAACAAGGCAATGTTTTAAGTAAACATAGTCTTCCAATACCTACTGGAATGTCAATCACATTAGTTTCATTGTTCATCAAGATGTGCTGGAGGTTGACTAGGTTCCCCAAGTTCTTTGGCAACTCAAGAAAAAGTCTGCAATTGTTAAGAATCAATGTTTGCAAATTGAAAAGGTTACACACTGATTCAGGTAACTCTTTAATATAAGTGCAACTGAGATCAAGGAATCGCAAATGCTTCAGATTGCCTATAGATGTGGGGAGCTTCAGGGCATTACAAAAACTCAAATCCAGCACACGTAAGCATCTAAAATTTTCAAATAATTCTAAGGGGATTTGTCCACGAATATACTCAACAGAAGGGTTTGGAATTTTTAATAAAAATGTGCATAAATTCTTACATCCATAGAGTTCTGTATTTGTTGAACCCAAATCATCAATAAGTAATGACAGATGGCGAGCCATTTCTGAGATTTCACATGATTTATCACTCTCTATTTTACAGCACACGTCCCTTGAAACTGATTGTGCTAAATCATGCATAAGGTCATGCATTACAAATGTCTCTTGGGATGATTGAGGAGTATTTTCCTTTTGAAAGAAAGATCTATGCAACAAATCATCAAAGTACTGGTTGGCCAAGTCTTCCATTCTTTCAACTTGTTTGGATGGAATGCATCCTTTCTAAATGAATATCCTTTTGGAAACAAAGAAGAATATACAAAACATAGTTTTAAATGTGCTGGGAGGTTATGATAACTCAAGCTTAGAGCTGGCAAAATATCATCTCCTTCTAAGTCCCATATGTCACTTTTAAGGATCAATTCCCACTCCTTTTCTTCAAGCTTGTCACGTAGAAGGCCTCCAAGTGACTTCAATGCCAAAGGCAACCCATTACACTTCTTGACAATTTTCCTACCAATTTCTACCAAGTTTGGATGTGCACTGTAGTTTTCATCACTAAATGCCCATTTCTTGAATAACAACCAGCAATCATTATCCGACAAACCTTGCAAAGTAAGAGTTTTCACAGCCCCCATGATGGTTGAAACCCGTTGACTACGACTAGTTACCAAAATCCTGCTTCTCAACTTGGAAACTCTAAATGGAACTCATAAGGACTCCCAATAGTTGCGGTTCACACTCCACACATCATCCAAAACAAGTAAAAATCTCTTCCCTTCTAGTCTATTTTGAAGTTCACATTGGAGTGACTCTAGTTCGTGGAGATCACAGGCTTTCCTCATCTGTATTTCTAGAATTGCACTAGTTAAACTTCCAACATCAAAATCTTCAGGAACACAGACCCATAATTTAACATAAAAATGTTCTTTGAGTTGTGGATCATTGTAAGCAAACTGGGCAAGTGTGGTCTTTTCCCGCCATGCCAACAATAGCAACAACAGGAACCTCCCTTTGATCATACTAATCTGACAAAAGCATGTCTTTTATAAAACCTAGATCATCCGCCCGACCCATACAGATGATTCATCAACTAATGTGCTACTGATTTGCCTACCGCCTCTTAATAGATTAGTTTGAGGCTTTCTTGGCATTTGATACAGTTTAGCTTCAGGCGATGCTTTGAAGTAGTATAATTCCAGCTTCTTTTCATTGAGAACCAGTTCATCCATGATTTCATTTATCAAACCCGCAACATCAGCAGGACGAACAATTTGGGTATTTGCACAGGATAAGGAAAAAGTGCGTACCAGCTTCCTCCGTATGCCATGGAATCTTTCAGTCCTTGCTTTAAGAACTTCATAGCTTAGCTCGTCCAGCACATCATCAGCGTAAAAAGCAGCAGCTCTGAGATATCTTAAAACAATCTTCAGCAACCGATCGTTTCTTTGCGCCTCCTCTGCAAAGCCGAGCATAGCATTGATCCTCTCCAGTGTGTCGCAAAGTCCCTGCAGGTTTCTTCCAATGCCCCATTCCGATCCAAATTCCCGTAGTAGAGGGGAGGATAATTTATCTAGCATCTCCTGCACCAGTGGAGAAAAACTCGATTTTGGTATCTTTAGTGGCAGCTCGAAGTCAATAAAAAATTTCCAATTTCTCTATGTTTTCTTATGAATTTGAGAGTTTCCTTACCTTGTGAATTCAAGGGTTCGTCAACGCTAGAACGAGATCGGGTCTATAATATCGATACCATATCGTACCAATTTTGATTCTGTTTTTTCATAGCATAATTACCATATTAATTCCAATTCTTTACAATTTAATACGAATTATTCATTATTTGATACGATTTCGGTATACGATACAGTGTCCTTAAGTCTTTTAAGGCAAGGAGCTGAGGGACAGTGAATGAATCTCAAGGCAGTTCCCATTGAGGTTTGATCTGTGAAGTATGAATACATAACTAACAATAGTTCATTTACATGTACTTGTATCCTCCTTGAAATCTCATAACCATCCATCCATATTCAGTAGATCCCACGCTATAAAGATAGGTCCCACACCACATAAACGGTGATGGAATCTCATGAAGAGTACATATACATGCAGGTGATCAAAACTCACTAGGAACATACAACAACTGTAGCACCAGCTCCATGTTAAAAATACCACACTGTATTCATTGCAAAAGGATACATGAATATATACATCAGAAGTTTTACAAACCCTTTTAAGCCTGGAAAAAGAAAATCTCATTTCCCTCATCATTAAAGCTCAAACCCAGGGAACCTGAAGCTCTCTGGTGAGACCATATCAAACCAGAGACAAGCAGTTCCAGCAAGCCCTTCAAAGAGGGAATAAGCATGGACATCAGCTCCACGGAGATGGCCAGCAGTTAAAAGTTTTCTTGCATTGTGGTATAAGAAACAAGAAATGCCTTGGCTCTGTCTTTGTAAATGCTCTCTCCAGTTAAACGATAGAGTAAGAGAAATGCATATGCATTCCCAGTTTTCTCACCAACCCACTCTTCCACACAACTTCACCTGCTTCTATCGCAGCATCACGGAACTCTCTGTCGCTAGAGAACACCTACAAAAAACAAGGAAGAGAGTTTAAAAATGGGATTGTTTGAATAACACCCAAGTATATGTGGGCAAGGGTTTCTCACAATTCTAATGTAGGAAAAACTGACCAATGAAAGGATGGGAGATGGAATCTTTCTGGAAGGACTCACATTTTGTTAGAGGAATGTGTGTGTGGGTAGTTGACCTTATGGCTCATTATATAAAAGAATGTAGGAAGGAATCCTCCCCACATTGGCCTTGTGGAAATCTTTTTTCGATGGTTTTTTTTGTTTTGATGTAAAATTTTACGTCTAACATTTTACAATTTAAATTTTTTTTCAATGTTTGTTTTCAAGAGATAAAATATAATGATTTTTATGTGAGAGGGAAAATAAAATTCGATGTTATTTTACCTCTTAAAACAAACATTGAAAATTTTTCACAAATAATAATATTTACGTAAAATTTTAAATACATCAAAACAAACGGGGCTTATAAGTATTTGAACATGTAACTTTCTTTTGATTCTCCTTTTGTTCTCAAAAATGTCTTAAATTCAGAGGGCAAAAGAAGGTTGTCAAAATAATTTTAAAGTGTATTATCATAATGTTAGTTTCAAGAACAGATATTGTCTCAGACATTTTTCAAATATACTGTGAATAATGACAGAATTTTACCCTTATTGAAAGAAGAAATGTGAGGAGGCACTAACCTGCGCTGTTTTGCATAGAGTGATGGCCATGCCCTTGCACCATGCGACTATTGCACCAGCTTGTCCCTTGGATTCCCTTTACTTGAAGGGTAATTGCCACCTTGTGGGAACCTGTTTCTGATCATATAATTAAGAGTCCCTTTGACATCTTCACCATCTTCTTCAGAGAGTGGGAAGTGAAGTAGGACTTGAAGGATTCTAGCAAGACCATGGCCGCACCCTAGTACCTTGTTGTAAGATATTTTTATGGGCTAAATTAATTATAAGGTTAGTTGGTTCAGTGGGAGTCTAGTTATAGGTAGACTGGTTTAAGTAAGATTAGAGATGGACCAATCTGGTCCACTGTGGGACTGGTCCAGGGTTGGGGGTGGTATTATAAATATCGATGGTCAGAGTCCCCACAGACACGGTGTTATTTTCTTCTCATGTTCTCATACGCAGAGAGAAGGTCAAGGAATTCCGACAGGCTATGGAAGACTCTGATTCAAGCATTCAAAGCAAAGAAAACGGTTGAAAATCAATCTACAACAAGAGGTATGTGTCTTATCAACTCTTTTCAATACCCATTGTATTATAGTAATTTGTGTGATGTGTTCGTTAGGGTTCATGGGAAATCTCATGGAAAAATCCAAAGAGGATCTAAAATATCTTACAGTGGTATCAGAGCCACTCACACAGACCTAGGATCAATGGAAAAACATTGTAAAGATTGTATATTTGAACGGATTGGAAAATACAGAGATTTTTCTCCCAAAATTTTCTACGAACTTGTCTAGGGTTTGGACCCTTGAAAAAGTTTTTTAGACCATTAAAAAGCAAAATAAATCATATAGGATTGTAGGCCTCAGAGAGACTGAGCCGACGACATAAGATGGGTCGCCGGAACTATCCTGACGCGCTCTCAAGCACCGCCTGAAAAAGCGCATGAGATCCACGCGCCGGCGACAATTTAAAAAAATAAAAAAAAAAAGGGGGGGGAAAGATAGGGCTAACGTCACCTAGTCAGCCCCATACTGGACCGACCGATCTGGGCCAGTCCAGGACCGAACCCGGGCCTAGACCAGCCCCGTTGGGCCAAAGGGGACGCGCGAACCCGTCTGAGGTTTGCACGTGCAGTTTGCACGTGTGGCCCGAGGTCGACCCATCAGACTGAATGTTTGACCCTGTAGCCCGACCGATGGGACCCGAATTTGTGACCCGAGAACCCGGACCCAAAGACCCGAAAAATGGGCCCGAGAACCCAGATGGGTGTGTTGGTTGGACCGGCGGTTGAACCGTTGGTTTATGGTTCGGTTTAAAGTCCAGACCGTTTGGTTTGATCTGGACCAAAGCCTTAAAAAAAGTTTTAATTTGTGGGTTCGGTCCGCCCATAACCGAGCCCGGCCAGACCGAACCGACCCAGGCTGAACCTCCCGGAACCGGTTCAGGATGCAAGAATGCAAGAGCCGACTTTGATCAACAATTGTGGGCCCTAGGAGCATCTGATTTTGATGCGGTTTTTTATGTTGGATTCGTATTTTTATGCTCTACAATTTGGTACATAGTTTGATACAGTTTGATGATTTGAAAATTTTATTTTTGATTAAAAGGTATCCCAAATTAGTCCGATTTACAGTTTTCTATTTGTTTATCAATTATTTTTGTACTAGATACTTGTAGAAGGTTGTGTGTGCATGATATTTTATTTATTGACCCACAATGTATTGTAAAGTAGGGTTTGGGGATATCACTGTAGAATTAGGTGGAACCCACCAAAGTGGTACACCTAGTTTCATCATGATGTCTTCAAATTCAAAGTTCATGTATTTGTAAATGCTTGTGTAAGGACGATGTACACCCTAAGGTGGTATTGTCAAGTTTTAATCAAATTAAAGTTTGTGGGTCTTATGTGAAGATTGGATGGAATCCACCAAAGTGATACACTCAGTTCTAACGTGATGGTCCTCAAACCCCAAATTTGTGCATTTACATATACAATAAAGGATATATTTTTATTACACTGTTCTCTATGGTGTAAAAAACAGCTAAGAAAGACAGTGTTAACCCAAATGTGACATTATCAAAGTTAAAAGTATGTTCATACACATGAGTTGAAAGGGTTTTGACTTTAGGGAGTCTCATTAACCCAAAGGTGGTGGAATTTTCGAGAGTCATTATTCTTTCGCAATCACTATACAGAAACTAAGAAGACCACTGCATGTTTATCCCAAAAAAGAATGAGTAGTTGGTTAACTCTTGAAAAATGATATTTGTTTGCATGAATGGTTTATATGGTTAATGCAAGTAAAGGGTATATGTATGAGTCTTCAGTTGTTTGATACTGTATTTAAACTCATACACTGATGTATTCATCCAAGTATGACTGTCCCAAAAAATATTTTGATATCTATCTTTTTTTATTCGGGATAAAGTATAAATAAATATAAATTGCATGTGTTTATATGAGTCTTGTGTAATTTATCTATTGCATGACATTTGTGTTTGGACTCATATAATGATGATGGTTTATGTCTCATAGGATGTCTGTCTCAGTGAATGTACCATATGATTTAGTAGCTTCTTTCCCACTCTTTCTGGGACAAAGAATAAAATTTATTATGAAAAGGTTGGAGACTAGTCTAGGATCGTTTGACCTAGATGTATCTTTCATAGTAGTTTACATAAATTGTGAGGTATTCTACTATTGAGGTTATGTGTAATAATATTAAGATGAGAAATATTGCGAAGGGCTTATCTAAGAAAAATCCAAAGGATAAGAATAATATTTTAGAAGGAGATCGGAAGATAGTTTATTAACCTAGCTCTCTAGTATCAGTTATGTTGAAAATGGTAATGTGAGGAAGTATTTTGGGAGCTATCAACTATCACTGAAAAACTCAAAGACGATGAGACAAATGTAATTGTTATATTAAATATTTCATTCCTTGCTAGAAAATATATTCAGATCTAGGTGGTTTACATTATCAAATAGGAGAAATAGCTAGTGATAAGATTATTGTTGGGTAACTCTAAGGTGGATTACTCAAAGATGGGTAGATTGACCAAAGATAGGTGGTTTGGGCGGGAGACTTGGCGGCCCGGATGGATGGCCGCCACTTGCCTCTCGAGTGGATCCGAGTCCTCCATCCGAGCCGACAAGTTGAGCCGGGGTGTCGGCTCCAATGGAGGGCTCGGATCCACCCGAGAGCCAGGTGGCAGCCATCCATCCGGGCCGCCAAGTCTCCCACCCAAACTCAGGCAGGAGAAGATGTGGATATGTTGGAATTAATGTCGGTTATGATGAATTTTGCAACATGACAACTGAAATATTCCGTGGAAGCTGCTTACGTCATGGGACCCACCTTAACTGAGTAATCTCAGCCACTGAAACATCTTTATCACGTTTTTTACAACAAAAATAATTAAAATTTTCACCCTTGTGAGCTTTGTCATTCTCACCAGGTCACACTCCTTACCATATCATTTCTGAATCGTGTCTAGATCTGGCAAATTTGGATTGTGTTTTTAGAATCGAATGAAAATCAAAGCCGAATCGAATTAATTGATAAATCTAAATCAAACTGGACCAATAAGACTAAAATCAAATCAACCCGATAAGAGTCTATTAAATCAATATTTTATTAAATTTAAATATATATGTAAGAAACTAACACTAACATCGAACTAGTCCGATAATGGTTGGATAGAGTCCATTGATCTAACTTTTTTACTGCATATACATAGAGTAAACCAAAATCGAACCGATAGAACACCAATAAGAGTCCATTAATCCAGTTTGATAACAAACCAACACTAGACTAGATTGTTAACTAACGTGTACAATGCAGCCCACCCCACCCCAAATCTTTAATCGGACATGTTTCAGGCTACCCCTAAAAAACCCGAAATCAACTTGGCTTGGACCGAAACGGGCCCAAACCGGCCTGTTGACACCCCTACACTCATGGACTTAGTTCAAGGTATCGGAATGGGTTTCCGTATTAATATCTATATCAGTATTGGATACTGTCAATATCGACATCAGTATTGGATACAGGTATCTGCCAATATTGAACAGGTATCAATTATATGCTAATGTGGCAATACCTTTTTGGTATTGGTTAAGTATCGGTCAGTATTGGCCACGTATCGGCCACTATCGGCCCGCATTAGCCAATATCCTACTATATGAGTCTGGTATTATCATTGGGGCCAGTATTACCATGGTTTAAGGTATTGATATCGTATCGATTGATTCATATCGATATTGATCATGATTGATACAAATACCTAACCGATACGATATTGTTTGCTAAATCAATATTGGGTCTGATACCTAACTGATATAGGCCGAGATTGGAGCGGTTATAGGTTTTCCTAATTTGGATGCAGTCCTACAGGACTAGGATCAGAACCATCCAACTTAGTTAATTGGATTCAAACCTGACTCACAATACCGATTATTATTGAGTGGGATGGCTCCAGTTCCTAATCAAGTCCAGGCATGTTAAAATAGTAAATTTGATCCATAAATAGATTTTGATTTAAACTAAAAACTAGAAAAAGAACAGTGGGATCAACATTCTAAGCTAAAAGGTGGGTGGAAATTAAGTCTAAAACATGTTAAAATTAGAATAAATACAGGGAGTTTCCTCATAACCAAACATTAGTATTTCTCAGGTCATGGAGACACAACAAGATAACCACATGGTTTCATAAACTAAATCCATACAAATAAAGTCTACAGGTTTAGCAGACTCAATAAGATCGAGAGAACAATGGTTTGAGGGATAAAGAACGTTTCCTATTGTCTAGTCTCTTCAATCGTGATCCAACGACTGAAGTTCATCCGAACGCACATACTGATGTATTAGTATATACACCGATTGAACTCTAATCGTGAAATCACGACTGAAATCCTTCCAACAACAACAGGAGAAGATCCAAATCCAGTTTTGAGTGATTGAGCTAACCTTATGTAGCTCGACTAGCAGCCTACCTCTAACCCTTGAGGCTTCTGTAGGCTTCTGTAGGTCCAGGTCTTCTGGCACCCAATCACCTTCCTCAAATGAGAAAAAATTCCTAACAAAGCATCATATTAAGGCCCCATAATCATCAATAAAAATCAAAGGAAAAAAAAGGTCAAGTACCAGATACCTGATCCAAATATATTCTTCAAATCATCTGCGGAATGGCTGATTGTAGTTTCTTGAATCCTAGTCTGAGGGGAGGCAGAGGGGGAAGGATAAAAATCCTCTCCTGTCGTCGAAGAGGTGTCAGCCTTGATAGCATGGCTAACCTTCACCCGACACGTGTACTCATGTATCAGTATGATGTTGGGTAAAGACCAACCGTGCAATCACGACTGACAACTGCAAACGATTTGAATCTTAAGGGGAAGGGGAGAGATTTTACCATGTTGGACTTCAATACTAGTGTCGGCTTGGTGACTCCATCTTCTCAAAGCAGCTACTAAGATTAAGGTTATGATGTACCCTTTCTAGCATTTCCGAGGGCTTATATATACCTTATAAAGGATCCAAATCGTCTCCTCCCTGAAGGGAGACGCCCCCGTCGGATGACCCACACATGGCTCTCGAAAAAATCCAAACCCCACGTCCTAATCGACACCCCCTGTCGACTCGGCTTTTCTGCTGAGTGTCGACTTGAACGTGAGGCTCGGATTTTCTCAAGAACCATGTGTCGTCCATCCGACAAGGACGTCTCCCTCCCTGAAGTACAAGGAGGAGACGATTTGAATCCCTTTATAAAGGGTCTTGCAGTTTCAGTTCCTAACCGGACCGGTTATTTGGTTTTGGAAGTAGAATTAAAAGTACAAAAGAAAAAATTAGTGAAAATGTAGTATTGGAGTATGATTTGAACATTTTACAAATTGAAAATGGAGAGGTAAAATTTTATTGACTTTCATATGCAAGTTTTGGTAAATATCAGTTTTAAGTTTAGCGGATTGATAGAAATTTCTCCCTCTCATATGGTGACAGCAAGTTCAGTAATCATTGATAAACATTTTAATGCTCTCCTCGTTATTATGAAGAAACAAAAAAAAAAAAAAAAAAAAACTTCTTATTTTTCTGAACAAAGAAATAATCATTATTTTATACTTACCAACCCTCGCTTGACCCATATATGTGTACATATATATATATATATATATATATATATATATATATATATATATCAATGTTCATTTTCAAAAGATAAAATATAATGATATCTAATTAATTTAAAAGGAAAAAAAACTTTGTCTTTCTTTACATACATTAAGAAAAAAAATTAAATATAAGTTATCATACAATAAAGTTTTATTTTTTAATTACAATAAAATTTACATCAGAACAATCAGAACCTCCATACAAAATTTTCCTGATTTTCTAGGTTTTTTTTTTCTTTTTTCAATTTTACATTAAATAAAAAAATAAATAAATAAATAAAAACCTATTTCATATGAAACTTTTCCTTTTCCATCAAATTACATGGAAACAAATGGAGCCTAAGAAAATAAGGCTTACATATCCACATGATGTCAAGCTCCTCAGTTTGTTGTCAACTTTAACAATGATTGGGATCAAAACGCAAATGTTAAAAATAAACAAACTAGCAACAAATTCATTCATTGTGAATAGTACAGGCTTGCACATCAATTGGGATTGAGAGCCCTGCAGAAGGAATCCAAACTTCTATAACAAAGCTACCATGAATCACCCTCTAACAGTAATGAAGCAAAGTATGGACGTATCCAGTATCCATAAACACAGAATCACCAGCAACTTGCAGAGACCAGGGTTCCTTTCCCATTAATAAAAAGGCCATTCCAAGTTCTAAGTGTATCTTCAATAATTTTAAGAACTGATGCCAAAACTGTCTTACATGTTTGGCAACATCAATTCACATCATCTGAGTGAGAAAATAAAAGGTTCAGAACTAAAAAACACACAACTGTTCTCTTTTTAGTAAACATTCATTGTTTGTAATTAAGCAAGGTTAATTGTCTCTTCAACAATTTATGATAGGTTCTTCATTGTTTGTAATTCATTTGTGCAGAAAGTCTGATGTTCTCAAAGCAATGACATAAGAACATCGCCAGAAAACCAGGAATAGTTTGAATTCATCCCACAGTTCCTAATCATCCCAGCAAAATTGCGTAAAGCTGAGCAGTCAAGGAATTGAAAATCCCCCACTATGCTTGCGGGTATTGGGCCCAAGGGAATTTGAAGGAGAAAATATCCAGGTGGATGTTACACAAGATTTAATTAATTGGGGTGTGGGGTGTGGGGGGAAGAGAAACGAAACAACCATAGTTGTTGGGGCACCTGATTTTCCAAGGCATCACAAATGCACCTGAATGCCTAGGTGGCAACGCCTACACGACACCTTAACAACTATGGAAACAGCAGATAATGGTAGTGAACAGCGGGGGGGCAAGAGCTTGAAAGCGAAACCAGCAACAAAAATGCCACGTGCCCAGGCTTTGACCTTGGGAATACAGAAATAAGCAAGGGGGAAATCCCCAACTATTCTTACTCTGTACCAAAACCAATACCCTAAGGCTCTGTAACAAAACCACATAACCTCAAACACAAAACCAGAAAAACAAAGAATGAAAAAGAGAGAAGAAGAAATTAGAAGAAGAAGAAGAAGTGACGACCAAAAGAAGGCGCTGAGTTGCATCAATACATTCCCTCTTAGACACCAATCTTATTAGGACAATTTTCAGACAGTGACATGGCTGGTTCCTGATTACTGGGTGGGCCCAATTTAACAGGCTCAATTTCATCAACAATAAATTTTGAAACCCCCCCCCCGGGAAAATCCTAAAATAAATAGAAAACAGAAGTGAAAGTATGTCCAATACCCAAAACCTCACACTCTAACCACATCACCATATACATAAACTAAACTAATACAAAAGAAAGCATTTCTCATAAAGAAAATCGAACCCTAGAAGTACACACTTGTCTCCCAACTTCGTGCTCAACCATCCATAAAATCGACCATGTCATTCTCTGTCTTCAGCTTTCACTGGAACGAGGAATTCGCCTGTGAAGCAAGGCACTTTATATCTCTAATTTCATGAGCAAATCTCCAAGAAACTTACTCAGTAGAAGATCCAAACTGTGGTTGTCGCCGAATCACCCTCCACCATGATGTCATAAAATCCCTCATGTAATTCTAACTCCAAATCCAATCAAAGAGGAACCACCTCAGCTCTTACAGAACTTCCTTCAACAATTGGACCTGAATACACACATCCTCAGTACATCTCCTGTCTCGATGTGATGACTCCCCCAACCCCCCAGAAGACCCGAATGTTCCATAAAGGAACCATTAAAATTCAATCTAACATCCTATCTAAATGGCAAGAGAACCATAGTTCGGCTATTCTGTTCATAGGGATGTTTGAATAAATCACATTTGTCAAACTGTGAATACAAAAACTAATGGAACACCTCTAAAGAGTGGATCAGCCATAAACCAATGTGCCAGTCACACCCTAATTTTCCAATCACCTCCAGCGCAGGTGAAAATACATACCAGAAAAAATGGAAATGAATCTCCTTCTATAATGATCATAGCACAGCTAATAGTGCAGACCTCGAAAGGAACCTACCTCTTCCTTAAACAAATAAAACTAGCAAGTGAAGAAATAGACTTGAAAAAACTCCTAATCTAATTAGACTTGCTAATATAATCCCGTCAGAAATTAACACTATCAGTAAATTGATCATAACGTTTCCATTACAACTCAGAATTGCAAGATATTTTTCCTGTTGGATCGATAACTCAATAACCATTCAAATAATACAAATATCATTTAAAACAAATAACTGTTCACTTTCCGAAATGAACCCTAAGAAAAGTGAAGAAAGTAACCAGATTTTCTACCATGCAATACTTGCAATCACCAAAAGCTAGTCCATGCTCAGTCGAGCATATCCAGGCCACACAATGGGGCCATTGGGATGCTCCTGCATTAAAAGTACCTGCTAAATCATGAGAAACACGAATAGGAGGACCTGAACCGTAACAAAATATGTCACATTAGGATTTCACTAAATGGAACCCCCCCTCTCTCTCTCTCCTTCTTTCACAAAAAAAAAAAGAAAGAAAAAGACCAAAAAAGCTATGGGCAACTCATCAGGACTCTCCTAAATCATTTATCCATCACCCAACAATCCTCACAGACAGAGTGTCTACAATCAAGCTGACAAGTAACATTTGCCCACAGTACCACCTGAAATTAGTTTCTTCCAAAAAAAAAAAAAAAAAAAAAAAACCTCCATCACCTGATCATCAGAAAGGCACTTCAACTGATAAATTCACAAAAGCCAAAACAGAAGCTAAAACGGCTAAACTATTTCAACTTGATTGTAGTTCTAATCTTGCTTTACAACATAATAAGCTAACATCAGTGCCTTTTTCCCCCTCTGAATGTAACTAATTCTATACAGCTCCTTGGGCTATACAGGGTCTCCTCTTTCACCTTTTAGAATAATCTCAATCCTGAATTGCACTTCCTCTGTTGTTTTCAGCAGCTGAAATTTATGAACCCATCGCACCAATCTATCCCAGCAAAACCAGTCTCCAAACATCTGACAGGAAGATCTGTTCCAAAGAGTACAACTTCCCAAGAAGAACAAGGGTGGACAAAAGCAATTCAAAGACAGGGTTCATCAATCAGCAATAATAGTTCCAAAATGGAGAATCTGATACCCAGGGAGGTCATTAGATCTCTAATTCTGTTTGGCAATTCGCGGTCATCCAAAAAAAGTCTCAGACTACGGTTATTTTTCTTCCCTCTGAATATACATACACAAAAAGTAACAGTGCAACTTGAACCAAACCCTGGGTTGAAATCTAAAGTTGTCCCAGATTATCTACGGGTTACAGAAGAATCATTGTAGAGGAGTGATTGCTAGACAGATTTTGCTCTTATGTGATCCCACACCACCTCTTCACAGTGTTTATCTCACTTCTATACAATGGGATGAGTGTCCGCTTCTTAATTGAACATCTTGTTCCAGAGGAGGCATACAAACAGCAAATAATGCAACAGACAAGATGGAGAAGAGTGGGTAACAAGGGATGAACCACATTTGACTTCAATAGTACCAGACTAGTATTTTGATAAGGTGTTTCTGGACCATTCTAATCCAAGTGTTAGTCTTTCTGTAATAGCCCCATTTTCAGCTGAATATAATTCTAAATGTTAATTGGTGAGAACAAAAATATTCAAGATAACTTTATATCAAAAGATATTAGCATGATGAATAGCGAGCAAAGACAAGAGGCTATACCATTTCTGATATCAAGCCAAAGGGGAGACATGACTCCCTAGAACAGGATAATGTTAAGGGAACAACAGAATCAAATGAAGACAAATTTCATCTGAAATCACAGGAATATTTTGCTCCAGTTACAAAATTGAAATACTTCCATGAATTTTGACTGAGATTGACACTATTCACTAAAAAGTTACAGTGATCTCAATAAAAAAAAAAGGGTCAAAATTGAAGACAAGTATAAGCTTATCCTGTTAATTCATGCCACCAACGACCTCATTTACATATTACTCAAGAACTCATAATTGGACTCCTGAGAGAAAAGAACAATGCTGGCAAAAGAATCCAACTAAAATTTCATAAACCCATGACTTTAATTTTAAAATTGTAAGACCCTTTCTCAATAGTCAATAAAACAAATGCAACATTCTGACTTGAATTTAAGAGAACTTCCTACTCAAAAGAACAAAATATGGTTTTCTACGTCTTTCACTTTCATTTACAGAACAAAGCTTGAATTTTTAACCAGTGTCAGGATCTCCTTCCTCCCGACGACCGGCAATTTGACTAACGATCCCCTCCTTCCCAACCCAATTACCCAAATGTACAGTAATAAAATAAAATAAAAAGAAAGGAGAAAAGAAAAATTAAAACCCTAATTTGAGCTCCAGCAAGCAAAGAAGGCTTACCTTCTCTGCTTTGTGACATACTGAACCTCATAGATCTCTCCACCTTGGACTAGGCACAGGCAATCTTGGCGAAGGAGGGAACTGTGGAAACCCTAATTGACCCCCAGTCGGCGAGAACAGAAACGTCGGCGAAAGCAGAGGATACGGCGACAGTGGTGATGGAAGTTTCCCGAACGGCAGAGGTGACGAAGGCATCAGAAACTGCGATGGAGACATAGCCCCTGTAGGCGAAGGAAGATTAACCTGCTGCGACGGCGGCAGTGGTCGTGGTTGTAACCGAGGCGACACCAGAGGCTGCAACGAGTTAGGGTTATTCCATCGAGGCGATGCTAGCGGCGAAATCCCTGAGGAGAAGCGCTTGGGTTCGTTATCTACAGTCGAGATGGAACTTTGGAGGTACCTCATGTAGGCCGAGATGGGTGATTCCGCAGCGGCATGAACTGTTGGGAAAGGAGGAAGAGGCGATAAAGGAGAAATCGACCGTCCATTGTTGTTGCCGCCTGCGGTGGTGGGAAGGGGAGGTGGAGGTCGAGGGCTAAGATGGGCAAGAGGTGGTGGGCGAATACGCTGGAGGCGAGAGCTTGGGGGTTTAGGAGGGTGGATGGGTGGAGGTGTAGAGAAGCTTCGTTCGTGAGCTGGGGAACCTGTGAGCTTCTGAACTACGTCTCTGAAATCGTTTTTGTTGATGTTATATACTGGAGGCTGATGTTGATGCTGTTGCTGTGGTTGCAGTTGACTTTGGTGATGCTGCTGCTGCTGTGGTTGTTCTTGACTTTGCTGCTGGGGTTGCTGTTGCTGTTGAATGTGACGAAGATGGTCAATAGGGTATTTTCTGATGGGTGCGGCGGGTCTTGAATCTTTGGATATCTTGTGAGAGATCTTATTAAGCTGTCTGAAATACTGATCTCTGCTATTGTTGCTGCTG
The DNA here is from genome assembly GCA_028583415.1 of Protea cynaroides. Taxonomy (NCBI): domain Eukaryota; kingdom Viridiplantae; phylum Streptophyta; class Magnoliopsida; order Proteales; family Proteaceae; genus Protea; species Protea cynaroides. Next base: position 9,810,739 of record CM053276.1, on the reverse strand, counting down.
TTGTTCTGGTGGGGATGGTAGAGCTGTGTCTGCTGGAAGTTGCTGCTGCTGCTACTGTTGTTGTTGTTGTTGGATTCACCAGATGAATGAGAGTTTTTTTCCATTATACCCTCTCTCTCCTATCTCTCTCTCTTCTCTCCCTCTCTCCCTCTCTCCCTCCCTCTCTCTTTTTTTTGTCTTTCTTTCTCTCTCTTTCTCTCTCCTCTATCTTCTCTTCTTTATCTCATATGATGATGTTTATCTGGTTTCATGCAAAACCTAAAAAAATGGGTTAAACTGTTAAAGAAGCACATCTGGACAAGAATGAGACATGAGGGGGACATAAAATCATTACAGTTAGATTTGTTTTTTGAACTTTTGAGGCTGGGAGAGTTTAGCAAAATCAAGATTTACAGAAGTTCTCAGTTCTTGAGGAAGATTTATTAAGAAATAAGAACAGATAGAAAATGGAAAAGACTGAAATCTGGCACTTTTTTCTGTGTCTGTTCCTTTTCTTTTCCTAACAGATATTAATAACAATTTACTATTTAGAGAGAGAAAGGTCACATGACTGGATGATCCATGAAAGAAGGCACCATCTGTTCAAAGGAATATGCGTTTGAAAGACGTCCAAGCCCAGGAAATCAAGGGACAAATTATTGAATAAATAAACATTAAATAAACAATATCTTAATACTCATAATTATGGATGTTATGGATTACTGCATAAAACCCAGCAAATTTGAACATCTCAACCGCTTTAGGGAGTCTGAAAATCTGAAAAGGGGATAAATAAGAATGAAGTTCCTGAAGCTGCGTGCCAAAAGTATCTGTTGGCAGTGTGGTGTGGTGTCATTGTTGACAATTGAGGCATGCAATCCATTTGAAGTTGTCGTATCGGCACCTCGGTCTTGGCACCTACGATATGGCCTCGGTCTTAGTAGGCAACTTTGTGGTGTTCAACTAGGCAGCTACTTGGTGGGGTGGCACCAAATGTCGGCCTCAGTACGCAACTTTGTGGTGCTCAGCTTGGCGGCAAGTTGGTGGTGTGGCAACTCGCCTTGGCCTCAGCAATGTACTTCCGTTAAACCTCGGTAGTTCGACCTCAGCATCTCTCGAGTCGGTTAGGTGCAAAGCATTTAAGAAATGAAATGTTGAAGAAATTGCAGAGCAAAGAGATTGGCAATGCAGAATTGTATAAGCTTTGAAGGAGAGAGAAAAGGCCGGAAAAAAAGAGTGTCAATAAGTGACAGAGATGATCCAGTAGCGTGGACTTGTCTTCAATAGCCCAAGCAGTGGTTTGAAAGTGCTCTAATGTATTGGTAAGGGTGCTAATCGAATCAACTTGGTCAAACACTGAATTGACTGGGCAGTGGAAGTCTATGACGTTTCGATCAAGTTTTACATGAGTTCATTAGGATCTAAGCCAAATCAAGATGATAGATAGGGGTATAGAAATCCTCTTCCGCTTGGGTTTGGGCAGGAGATTTGACGGCCTAGATGGATGGCCGTCACTTGGCTCTCGGGTGGATCCGAGCCCTCCATCAGAGCCGACACCCCTGTCGGCTCAGTTTGTCGGCTCGGGTGTCTGCTCGGATGAAAGGCTCGGATCCACCCGCGAGTCATGTGGCGGCCATCCATCCGAGCCTCCAAGTCTCCCGCCCAAACCCAGGCGGGAGAAGATGTGGATCCTAAGTAGGGGTTTGTGCGAAAAAGACAAAAAGTAAGAGCTCCCGGGTGGTTTATATGTCTCAAGGGTTCGCGCCATAAATTGCTAAAGTCGAAGGGACTTTTGTGCAATTATCATAAGTTGAAGGGCATCATTTGGATTGTCGTTAGTTCTTTTAAAGACTGATTGAGAGTCACAGTTGAGACATCCTGCCCAAATGCAGATCTGGCGGGTTATAGCGTGTCGTTGCGAACACACTTGGATGCGCTTGCGAGCGTTTCTATTGGTCCACGCAATATAATAAAGTGTTACGCGGAGCATCGAACAGATTTGTAGATCTGATGCGTTGCACTCAAGTTACAATGGCAGTGCAGATCGTAATCCAACGGCCATGATTGAACCCAATCTTCTCTTACATGATGGAGAAGATCCATGGGCAGAGAATCAATCCCACCTTTTATGTAGAGATTGGACGGCCGAAGTAGAAGATCATGGGCTTGACCAATGAGCACTCGACAACAACTCTGACTTGTCAAAGCAGATGATGCTATGGTGTGTCGCACTCGACGGCGGCACCGATCTCAATCCAATGGTTATTTTCAATCCTTGATTGCCTCTGACACGATTTGAGAGATCCAATGGCTGAATATAGACCCCGCCTTTTCAAAGGATCCATCAGCCATAGTCAATTATTCTTGGATCGACCCATGGCAAGGCGACAACAAGTCCGACATGTAGGTGGGCGTTGATTCAGTATTGCGCAGGTGCACATAATGGTTTGGAAATATTTTGTTTGGAGAATTTTCATTGTCCGGTCTTTTTTTGATCATATTTTGCTCATCTGATGTTTAAATCAAACGGTTCAAGTTGTTGCGTTCTTGTTTTTGAAGTACATAGTGCAAATGAGTAAGGAAAAAAACATCAGAGAATAAGGCTTTGGTTTTGGGCGAAAAAATATTTTTGAAGGTGCTGCTTGGTGTGTTATTCATGTTTGAATCTTGTAACCTTGCTTCCATGGGCTTGTTGAAGTTCCATTGAGGGAACTTGAGAACTAGATGTGGTTATCTGTCATTGAAGAAAAGCTGTGAAGCTTTAATGGAGAGTTGAGAGAAGGTGTGGTGTGAGTTTAAGGTTTTTATTCTTGTCACCAACCTTTCATTGATTCAATGGGATTCCATTAAACTACAATGAAGAGCTTGAATGATTGTTTAAGAGTAATTGATGTTGTTTAAAGCTTCAAGGAAAGCTATAACGATGGTTGATGTATTCTCAATGCATTGAAGACATTGAATGATGGTCTGTCATTTAAGAAGAGTTGTATGAGCTCGAGTGAGCCTATTAAAAGTCGAAAGATGTTGTTGGGTGCTATTGAAAATTTGAATGCTTATTGGCCGTTAATGGTGATATTGGTGAGGTTGGTCGTGTAGAGGAAGAGAGAGAAAAAAAGAGGGCCTCACATTTGTGACCATTAGATCTATTCTTCATTCTTCAGATCGAATAATCTCTCAAATGGTGCAACCTATTCTCTCCACAGTAGCTACCACCTCCTTCTCTCTCTCTCTTATTGACCTTGCCATTGCAACCCCGCTCTCATCGAGTGGCAGCCTCAACCTAGAGTGACTATGGCAAATTCACATCCGTCATCATTGGAATCTCATTGTTGGGTATAAGTTATACTGACCAATCGTAGTGCAACACGTCGACATAGTGTGAATCAATTAGAACATGACACGTTGACCCGCGTACAATAGGATTGCAGTCAAGGAGAACCCTACATGTTAACTTGTGCGGACCTGGTACCTAAAGCAGTGCATTAGCCCACTCTACTGCTTGATAACATGTGGAACGTGAAACATTTAATGCACCTCTAGCCGAGCATGCCCATTAATTACACTTACCGTATATAGAGCACGTAGTGTTTAATGCATCGGATCGAGGGTAGAGCATTTAATGCCTTGACAATAACTTGAGTGGCTTGCATTAATGGCACCACCCCTACTCTTTTATTGAACCCTATAGCTTGGACCATACCACTTGCAAGGCCTCGAAACATCAACTCACGTCTCACTAGATTGCATCAAACCTTAGGGTTGGAGAAAAAGGGCGAGGGAGAAATAACCATCGCAAACCCTCAAAGTTAATGAGTTGGAGCTGGTAGGTATTGCAACAGTGACGGGCCAGCAACATAGGAGCCCTGATCTTGAGCAGTGAGGTGATGGAGACTGGAGATTCATAGGTTTTAAGTTCATTACCGAAGCCTTGGCAGATAAAAGATTCCAATACTGTCAGCGTGGGAAATTTTTTCCCTAATAAATTGTTGGAAGAAAGATTACTGCGTAGCTGTTTGGTGGAGGTAATCTTTCTTCCTTAATTATTTTAAGGATTAAAAGTTTCCCATGCTGTTGATGTACCCTACGCCTTCTAACATTGGTTTCTTTATATTGTTTTCACTATTCTAGTCATATAAGTCCGGCCATGCCAATGATACCATTTCCCACAACTCCATCAAAGTAACTTACCAAAAAAGAAAAAAACAAATATTCTATCAGAGTGTGGGAGATTCCCCCACACTGGCGGTGTAGGGAACCTCCATCCCTAATATAATTACCATTAATGAAAAAAAAAAAAAAGAACGGGATATAACGGGATCCAAATCCTCTCCTGCGGCAGGAGGGTCCTACGGTTGATCCAAGGGATTGGGGATCAGTCGGCCCACCAACCAATACATGGGGAGGTGGGCCGGCTGAAATCCCGCCCTTGACAGGCGGCAAGTCAATGGGAGACGATTTGGTTGCGACATAACGGGCCCTTATGTTTTCTGACTCATTTGAACGGCTGAACCATGATTGTGAGAGAGAAAGTAGAGGCTTTCAACCCAAGACTCATCACAATCTCACTCAGTTAAAATTCGTTTTAAATGCATACCGTACAACCATATCGTACTCAATCGTTTAGTATGCGTATTATCGTATTGATCTCAAAAATATTTTAAAATACTTCATACTCCAAGCTTTGCCATTTAAAACTCATTTAATATGCGTACTGTACCGTATCCATATTTTAATCTGCATCTTCAATGAGTAATGAGTCGATTAATCCCATATCGTTTAATATTCTTATTGCCTTTTACATGTAACCAATGTGGGATTAAAGGCTACTACTTCCTCATAATTGTTTCTAAACTCATTACTTGATTACTTATTAGGGTGGGATGTGGGCTGTGGGTTATAACAAATGTATATTATAGACCACCATAGGGTGCTCTCTTTCTCTCTATGGATCCATATCAATTAATTACTTGAATTAAGATGATAATTCTCATCATTTAAGGGCTAAACACATCATAAATATCATTTGTTCTTATTGATTTAGGTATAATTCTTCAATTTATGGGAGTATATTATCGTTTTTTTCATCATACCGTATTATATTTGATTTGTTTAAAACCTGAACGGTCCTTGCCGTTCTTAGAATGTTTGACCCTTTTTTTCACCGTATTGTTCTTGTTTTGCTCATTTTAAAACCCGTTCTGTTCCATTTTGTTTTTTTGCCGTTCCTGTTTTAACTATGGTCACGATTCATGATTCACAACTCTTACCTATCTTTATCGGGAAAAAAAATCTTACCAAAATCAGCCCGCACATGTGGTCCCACGGCCGCCACAAAAGAAGAAGAGACCATTACCATGGTTTTTGCCTTTTTGGTATCAATATTGTATCGTTATCTTTTTATGAATTGATATGAGGATCGATATCAAGTCTACTCGACTCATATTTTCTTACACATTATCAATATGAGCTGGTATTGGCCAACAAGTAATCGATACATGTCAATATTGGCACATGTGATTGATATTGATTGATACTGACTAATAATTGACTAATATTGAAAAGATATTTCACATCAACTTAGGATCAATACTTGATCGATATCAATATGATACCATTCCAATATCATGATCTAAATCCATAAACCATGTTGTCAACAACCACTGAACCACACATCCTAAAGAGCAAATCTCTTTTCTTTTATAAAAGAATCAGAGAATAGTTCATCTGCAAGTACATGTATCCTCCTTAGGATCTCATCACCGTTCATATTTCCTGAATCTCACACTCTAAAAGTGTCTCACACTACATCAACGGTGATAAGATACCATGGAAAATACATGTACATGTATATGATCTAAACTTAGAGAACCATGTGTCTATATGGCATCTACTATCTAGATGGGAATTGAAAAACGAATCCAAGAGTAACCGCTGGATCACTAACTGGGGGCTCCAATAATTGAAGACGATAATAACGCTTGAAAAACCTCAACCGAAGATAAGATAAGGGGTGGGGCCAGCATTTGATGCTTCAAAATTGTCCAATAAAAGACAAAGGGAACCGAATTCCAGTAGGGAACAAATGATCTTAAATTTAGCTTTTTTGGCTTCAAAAGTTGAGTGGGAGAGAGAACACAGTCTCCCGTTGGCTTGCCCAAATCAGTTCGAGCTTCGGTGTTGTCATTGTCTGTTTTTAGGGTGGTATGGACCGGATCCACATCGTCTCCTTTTGAAATTCTGGAGGAGGGGCGGCGGCCTCGATAGATGACCGACACCTAGTTTTGGGTGAATCCTAACCATCCATCGGAGCCGACACCCCTATCGGTTCAACTTGTCGACTGGGGTGTTGGCTCAGATGGAAAACTTGGATTCACCTGAGAGCCAGGTGTCGACCATCCATCCAAACCGCCATCCCTCCTCCCGAATCTCAGGGAGCAGACGATTTGAATCCAGTATGGACCATGGCAGAACCAATATGATAACAGAATCCAAATCCTGTTATGACCTTTGTGGGCCCCTGAGATAGATAGATGGATGGATGGATAGACAGATAGGTCCTGGATGGAGCGGCTCGTCTGTCGCGGAGAAAAGTGCGACAGAATATGCTGCAGCCGTTAGATGGATGCCACATGGACTAACATCCATCTAACGGTTAATTTTAAAATAGTGCAAGAAAGGTTCGTGTTAGGAGAAACACAGAAAAATCTCTCCAAACCTTCTACTCCCAAATATCTCTCTTCTTCCCACGAATGACGACTCCTTCATCGACCAAATCGAGCATCTTCTGATGCAATGGAGTGATGGTGGTGAAGAACCCTAACTCCCGGATTGGTGCCGGTTCTGCGGTTAAATCTCGTCGAGACAAAGTTCCTGTGGTGTTTTCATTTTCAGTGGAGGTTTCATACAGATTCTACGAGGCTACAATGATCAACGGATGTGGATGTTTCTACGAGAGGTACTTTTCAAGGATGTTAGAGAATGTATTCATCTTTGGTTTTCCAATTTTGTATCATCTGCATCCTTTCGTTGATTTCTTTCCGCCTTTAATGGTCAACACTTTAAGAAATTTCTACAATTTCTTGCGTTATTGTGCATTCTTGTCTGCAATTTCAACTTAGGTTTCTTGAAACCCTATCTCTGTTTCTTCTCGTTTCTTGGATTCTCCTCTACTTTACTTCCCCTGTAACTCTACGATCAAGATCTATGTCAACTTATTTTCCGCCTTTTCGTGATCTTCTCCGCTTTATGCGTGACTCAGTCACTCAGCCATTCTCTGCTATTGGCGTAAATCAGACATTGTTGATTAGAAAGTATCCAATTTTTGCAGGACTTTATCAGCCAACTGCCTGCTGCGGATGCACATCGTTTCCTCCCAGAATCACTGGGAGGACGCGGCAACCTATCTCGGATGGCTGCCACGTGGCTCTCGGATGAATATGAGACGTGCCACGTCTAAACCGACAACCCCTGTCGGCTCGGCTTGTCGGTTGGGTGTCGGCTCAGACGTGGGTCTCGGATTTACTGAGAGCCACGTGGCAGCCATCCAGGGAAGGTTGCCACTGTCCTCCCAGAACCACTGGGAGGACAGGATGCGGATCTAGAACAGGATCGGGCTTGTATGTCGTGGTGAAAACTGCGAGACAGGATATGTTGCATCCGTTAGATGGATGCCACATAGACTCATTGCTTAAAATAGTGCAACGAATACGGTTGGAAGGAGAAACGGTTGGGGTTGTCGGCTCAGACGTGGGTCTCGGATTCAACCGAGAGCCACGTGGCAGCCATCCGAGATAGGTTGCCGCGTCCTCCCAGAATCACTGGGAGGAGACGATGTGCATCCTCCTGTTCTTCATTGGGCATTCTTATCTTTCTTTTGTTAAGAAATTTCTCTCTCTTCCATATCATGGTTTTAGGTATGATATCTGCCATGATCAATACAGACACCTAGTTGATACGGTATCATTTTACTGAATCAGTATAAGAATCGATACATAATTGTTGTCGCTGGAACTCGGAATAGAATTACCAAGACAGACAATATGAAACTCTCAATGAAACAATGAAGCTCCTTTAGAAAATAAGGGTTCCCTGAGACACTGTTTACCAATACTATCTCCTTTCCTATTGAACTTAGATACTGAAAGAACTTGATTGAAAACGATAACAACAGAATAAGAGAGTTTTTTCTACAGAGTTCAAGTCCCTTTTATTTCATGTTCTCTTGTTACATATATAGATTCAATTGTAAACTTTTTTAAGCAAGCTTTCCCATGCCTGTCACTACTTTGATCATTAGCTACCTAGGATATAATAGGTCCGCATGCCTACGACCCCCTAGACCGTGTGATAATGTCTTGTCAATCACTTTTCGACCCCCATCGACCTTCTTCGACCCCTCTTTTGGGCCATGTTCCCTATACCCTCAGATGTCTGTTTCTGTCATTGCGCTTTTACCAAGTAAGGTTCTGACTATCCGTTGATTTGGACCAAGATCTAGTGATTCGGCGGATCAAATCAACATGCCTTGCATTTATGATTGTTGTCAGCATTTATGAGCATTAATGACAATCCATTAAAGGCCCAACAACCCCCATCAATCTGTCGCATCTTATCCGAGTCAGCATAGAGGGTCGAACATAGGTTCCTTATAATATTTTTTCGCAATATCTTCCTTCTCATACCATGTACCTTAGATGAACGCCACGTGCTCATCACCGAAAGATCATTTAAAGTTCTCTTTCTACGGTTAGATTTAATCATCAACCATTATTTTCCCTGACAATGATCATACCATAGTTAATCCATTTCAGAATCAATTTCATCGTCCAATAGCTACAACCGTTTTTTTTATCAGTACTGGTAGAGTAGAGGATGGAAAAACCTCGTGTCAACAGTTTAAATTTAGTTCCTAGCATGTGATTAATTTGTAGAATTCGAATAGATACCGATACAGGCCAGTACCTTGACTGATACTAACCAATAACTGTATCTAATATCGATACTCATTCTAGTACTATGAGCTAAATCAATGCTTTAGATATTGAGACCACATTAACAGTTGTGTGCTAATGCTACAATAAACAAGTGGTTGTTCCCATTTTTTCCCCTCCCCTCTTTTTCTTTCACCTCATGTCTTTTTGGATTGTTGACTTTGAAATGGTTTTCTAAGAAAACTAATGCATGTATTAATACATGAATTTTAAATTACTAGGCTCAGATTGGTTGCAAGGAGAATTAAAAGAAAGGAAAGGGAAAGAAGTGCAATTTTTAAACTTAAAAAAAAAACTTTTATAATCATTGCACCACGCGCTAAAACATAACTATCTAACTTTTTTTTTTTTTTTTGTGGAAAACAAATTTATTCAATAAAAATAGGGTTACAGTCCACATAGGTAGATAACCATGGAGTGGATGTAGACCACCCAACCACCCTTAAAATGGTTAGTGTCTTCCTTGCAAGGGAGTTGGTTATGCCATTGACCTCCCTAGGAATCTAGGAAAATGATACACATACAACTGGTGGAATAAGACAGAAAGTATCCCTAACCATTGCAAGAACATGAATATCACCATGGTTAGATTTCCTCGATAGCAGAGTGATAATCTCCAAACAATCAGATTCAATTTTCATCTTATTGAAATCCAACTGTAACATCTGAAACATTCCGTATTTAGTTATTAAGTTACATTTTACTTTACATCTAAATCCTCCGCATTTGAAAAATAAATTAAATTTTACTTTTAACAAGTATATTTCTAAATATGGGAAGAAATTTAGATAATTTGTATAAATCACGTTGTGTTAGAGTTATAAAAGTTTCTTTTTTAGGTTTAAAAGTTTTCATTTTCCTTCTCTTTAATTTCCCTTGCAACCAAACCAAGCCTAGAGAATAGAGAGATGTGCAAATTTATTTTTATAGGGATCATGAAGAAGTTTGGGATAAGAGAATTCACTAAATATAGAGCAGGGAAGTGAGAAATTTTTCCTTTTATTGTTGTGCCATATTTAATTTTTATCAAACTCTTCTAGGCACAAATTATTTTCTTATACCCCCCAATAAAAAAAAACCTTATACCTCTCTTTTTACCCTCATACTTTAAAATCCCTATATTACCCTTTTAGTCCCCCCAATTGCTAATAAAAGCTGATTGTAGGAAATTTGATTTTGATCTCATTTTTTATGATTCTCTAGTTGAATCTTGAATCTTAAACTCTTCGGTCAGTGTTCAACTCTCTCTCTCTCTCTCTCTCTCTCTCTCTCTCTCTCCAATGAACTTGGGATCTGCCTAATGGGACTTTAGCAACAGCAAATGGGGGAGGAAGGGAATAATAAAAGAGCTGTCTTAAGGCACTAATGTGATAAGAGACCTGAACCCATGACTTCATCACTGGCTTTCACTCAAACACCAAACCAACTGTGCTAAGTAGTTATTCACGTTTTGCAAGGTTTTAGGACAAACTAGGATTGGGATGGGATGATGGCATTCGTGGTAAATTTTAAGGGTATGATGGGAATTTATAGAAACATGATTCACTTGACCATGTTAATAGGTTGAACCAAGTGCAATATAGAGTTTTAAAACAATAGGGAAAAAAAGGAGATAAATATTTGATTTTCTTGGGAATAAGAAAAAAAAATTTCTGGATAAATTTTACCAAACCAACTGCACTAAGTAGTTATTCATATTTTGCAAGGTTCTAGGACAAACTAGAATTGGGACGGGAGGATAGCATTCATTGTAAATTTTAAGGGTATGATGGAAATATATAGAAACATGATTCACTTGACCATGTTAATAGGTTGAACCAAGAGTAATTTAGAGATTTAAAAATACTAAGGGGAAGAAAAGAAGATAAATATTTGGTTTTCTTGGGAATAAGAAAAAAAAAGTTATGGATAAATTTTTTTTTTTGAGTAAGGCAAGTATAAGAGAGAGAAAGTTTTCATTATCATTTTTGTTTGAGGGTGAGGAATTTCAAGGGTACAAAAAAGCAGCCAACAAGGGACCATATCCCATCCAAGGGAACAAGAAGAATTGAAGATTTGTAGCCCCACTTTGTCCTAGGGCCCAGGATTAACTTGATTTATGGGCTAACACGGATTTCACATTTTCACACATGTGTTTGGCCCAACTAGGACAGATTACCATGGTCACATGAAAAATAATTTTGAAATTCCTATATTTTGGGACTGGTAGCCCTAGTTATCCTCTTCACCCCAGTTTCGTATGGTGACACTTTTTGCCTCAGGGTTTTAAAAATTTTCTTTCAAAAAAAAAAAAAAAAAAAAAGCTCTTTTTTGCTTTGGAAAATGTCTAAAGGGATCCAATTGTAAGCAATCTCTATGGAATAAAAGTTCCTTTAGAAAAAGCAGACGATACCTTCTTTCTTAATACAATTAATTAGTGAATCAGCCAGATTGGGCTGGGCTGGTGCCAACCCCACACAGCCAGGCTAAGGGTGGCATTCTGATGGGTAAGCTAGGCCTATGTGACTAGTACATGTGAAAACCATTTGAGAATAAAGGGAAGAAAAGTAAATTAAATTAAAGAACAAATAATTATGAGCTAACAATGTTGGGTACTTTCTGTCACTTTTTTTTTTAAATTTTTTAATATATTCTTCAAAACACCATTGAGTTGTGACTTGTGAGAGGACCTACCCCACACTACTTTGCCCAATATCATTGTCTTGCAAAACTAAAATAAAATTTTTTGTAATTATTTTCTAACAAGATTGTGTAATTAATTTTAAATTATTTTAAATTAAGACGTTAAAATTTATTTTACTTTGTGACCATATCCATTGGATATAAAATGAAAATAAAAAAATATTTGAAAAATATAATTACCAAATATAGTAATAATATTAAGTGGATTACATAATCATGATTAAACATATTTTGTAGGACCCGCATCTCGAAATCTCATACTAATTTGGATTTCAATACGTGGCAGGTTTTCCCACCATAGATGAGAGTGGATCTACGACGGGATAGGCATCTAAACAAGGAGGGATAGCACAGTAAGCTAACCTTCCCGAGATTTAGACAAAGTAATAACCAATTAACTTTGTCCGATTGCAAGGGTCCAATCGCAGAACCCTACAGCATGTGCAGTAGGACCCTACTCCCAGATAGTACACAGTTTGAGTTATACCAAAATCCATGGTTCATTTAAAGAAGGGTTAGTGTGGGGTCCACCCCACACTATCCTCTCTCATTGAAAGAGGGAGTGAGGAGTCCATGTGCGTGTCTAACTTGACACATGTCACGTGAGACCCTCACACCCAAGGAGTTAGAGATCCAATGGGAGTGAGAGACTCTAATATCTCTAGAAATCCTCATAAACCCTAGGAACCTCTCTCATTCTTCTTCCAAAGCCTAAAAAATCCTAAAATGTTTTGACACGTTTTGGGAACGAGAGCGAAGAGCAGAAGAGAAGTCGACGAAGTGCTACTGGCGCTCGTACCACCGTCATACACCAAAACAGGTATTGACGTATAGATGCACCCTTATATGTATAAATACTTATTTATACGTATAGATGCACCCATACATGTATAAACACCCTTACACTTCTGAAGAAATACCTATTTAACTTATAAAAGTACCTATATGTATAAAGACATCCTTATACATGTAAAGGCATCTATACGAATGAAGGCAGACACTTTTACACTCAAGAAAACATGTTCATTCGGATGGACACCTGTCTTCGTATGGGACAAGTATGTCTCTATGAAGAAAATTGTTGGAGAGTCACCTGAATCTATAAATTCCCTACATGGATCAGTTCTTTATATATAATTTACAAAGGGAAATTTTCATAGACCTCCCTTGCAGTTTGGTGAAATATTAAAAAATCACCAGTAAGTTTGAAATGCATGGACCACCCCACTGACACACTTTTTTAAGTTTAGGGATAAACTGACCATTTTTCCCTTACCCAATTTACTTTGTTAGACCATTATACCCTTGGCCATTTATGCCTTAAATTAACTTGTTTTCTGTCTATTTCCCTTATTTTTTTCCTCATATGTTATTATTCATCTTCTTTCTAATCTGAAGAACTACCATTTTCTTCTCTCTTCTCAACCACGACTCCAACTTTAACTGTATGCATTTCATTTGCGACTCAGCTCCTGGTCAGAACTTCAGTTCAGTCTCCGTCGGCCACTGTTACCATCATCGGTGACTGCGACTGCGACTGCGACTCCGTTTCATACATCATTTGGGTCTCAATCATGTGCTCGTTACTGTCGAGCTCAGCTATCGGTGGAGGATTCTCAGTTGGGTTGACTCTGGACTGGAGGGCCGACATCATGTAATTCGTCAATCTCTGCTCTGGATCGCCTTTGGTGTTTGAGACCTGTTTCAGCCACGCAAGAGTCGCCATCGCTGCATCCAGCTTCCCTTCGAAAATGGCAATTACAACGTCTAGCAAAGACTATTTCGAAGAACAAGAGGTCTTAGAGGAGGAAGTCGAAGATGATGATGAGGTTGGGGAAGGGGAAAGGGGCTTCTAGTTCTAGTTCTGGTTCTGGTTGCTGGTGGTGGTGGTGATAAGTGTGTGATTTTTATATTTTTATTTCCTTTGCACTATGTTTTTTAATATATTTTATGCCTTATTGAATTGAATATGATGAATTTTATTAATTTGATATATTTTAGAGACATTGTGAATTAATTGTTAAAAGATAGGAAAATTTCAACATTCTTAATATTGACATTTTGAGTTTCATGTAGGTTTTTGACATGGAAAAAATTTCAAAATTGAAAAGTAGTCTTCAGTAAAGTTGTAGAGGAGATCTCAACCTTTTCGGAATGATATTATGGAGAAAAATCTGATTTCGTTTGGATCTCCAAATGTGACCTCAAAGTCTGACACAAAAATCTAATCTGAATCCGAATTGGAGCAACCGTAAGATCTGATTATAGCTTTCAACGGTGGATGTAAATTCCATAAAGAGTCTCCTAATCAAATTAGAAAACATAAACCTACAATAGAAGACTCCAAAGAAGATAAGAAGACTCTATAATTTCAGAATTCTAAATAAAGAAGGAAGCCTACACAAAGAAGGAATCCTACACAAAGAAGGAGTTATAAGTTACAAAGGATTGTCATATTTTATATATTGAGCACTATTGTAATAATCAATCTCTCTCTCTCTCTTTTGCTGAAAATTTTTCTATCTTTGAAAGGATTGTAATGTCTAACTAATTTTCTCATTCAGTTCAAGGGGATTTGAAGCCCAAACTCATGTCAATAGTGTAATCTCTATTCAATAATGTTGTTCTTCTTCTCTCTTTTATTGGAATTGCTTATGTTATTCTTTCTCTTTATTTATGATATTTGTCTGAATAATTCAGTAATGACCTACTGAATCAGTTAGATTAATATTGATTGCTAGATCTAGAATCTGTGATACGTAATCATCCTGATTCTAATCACAAGTAACAAACAGTGGTAGATGATTATGTCCAAGTTTTCGTCTCATCATTGTGAATACTATAACCTAAGTTAAATAATCTCCGCTTGTGTGTAATTGTTGCTTAGATTGATCTATTTTTCACCCTCTTAATGCTGCCATTGAATTAAACATTGAGAGTTTATTCAGTGTTGTTCAATGGTTATATCTCTCTAAAGAGCTTGTTTCAGTTGAGGTACTTAAGGAAAAACTCAGGTAACAAAGCTTATTGTTATCTAGGGTCTTTAATTCTGATTGGAAGGAAGAGATTAACGTTGCGACTAATTTTACTCATTGCATGTGTGGGTAGATATTAAACCAAGAATTGAATATTCTCATCTAATTATTTTCTTATTTAAATTTTGTTTACTTTTAATTTGATTCAACCAACCAAAACCCCTTTCGTTATTGTGTTTACTTAGCATTAATTATTATATTTAGTTTGAATAGAATATAAATTTTAATCAATTCATTCTCTGTGGGATCGACCTTTACTTATTCTATATACAGTTTATTAATCAGGTCAGTAAAAAAATATTTAATTAAATTGATGCATTCGACACGCTACCAGGTGGTGATCAGATTTCTGGTTTCACTCCACTCACTGTTACTATTAGTAATAACCGAACTGGCGTCTCCTTCGTCATCATCGATATCATCCAAGAGCTGTTTTTCCAACTCTTAAAGCTAGTTCCTCATCTTTTTCTCTGATTCGGGCTCTAAATCTAAAGTCACGGCTCGATTGTTGTTGTTGGGTAGTAGGCAATTAGTTGAAGGTAATCCAGGCAGAGAAGGGTTACAAGAAGGGATATTGCTTTGGATATGGTGCTTACTGCTGTTGGGGTTAATGGACTGCGGCCGAGGTTGTTGCATAAGAGGGGGTCCATACCTTCTTGATAAAGTGAACGGAGGTGGGTAGGAGCAACAGAACCAGAGTCATCCGGCGGTGAGAAATTGACCAGAGAAAACGGAGATATGGGAGACGCATGATGATAACTCCTCTGTTTGACGAACCTGAAAAAGGCAACTACTCCCAACTGCTGCTGCTACTGTTGTTGTTGCATGTGGTGTTGTGACTCTAGTTCTGCAAGCAGTCGCTTCCCAACCATGTCAGTTTTCTCCAAGGAATGGTCATCGGAGAAGATCCATTCGTGGATAATTCCTCCGATTTGAGACCGATACTGCACTTGCCCATTATTAATCGTAGCAGATCCTCTGCCGATCCCGACGGAATTGCAAAAATCAGAATTTCCTAGGAATCCAGACGATATCGTTGGAGAATAAACAGACTAGCTTGAGGAAAGAGTTTCAAGAAAAAATGAGTTTGTGGGTAGAAGAGGAATTGGCAGAGATTAAATCTAAGGGAAAACATCAAGATGATGGGTCGATGAGCAGCGAAAGAAAGCATTAGAAAACAACCATCAAACATTAAAAGGTGATCAGAAATAGAGGAGAAGTTATAACTATAAAGGGAGATGAAGGCAGACGAACGTAGACAAAGTTGAAGGAGACGAAGGCTTGTTTGCAGAGTAAAACTTGATTTTGCTATTAGGGTTAACAATTTGGGTTTCCCAATCAAAAGGGCAAAATGGGTAGTCCACATTAATTTAAGGGTAAAGTTGGGATTTAAAAAATAGAAATAGTAAAAACATGTTCGAGGGTTGTTTTATAAAATTTTAATATATTGCAGGGGAGGTTTGTTGTATTTTTTTCAAATGGAGGGAGTGCGGTAACATTTGACCAAACTGCGGGGGAGGTCTATGATCCCATTTACAAAACATAAATACTCTTTGATGTCATTCTGTTTTTAAACTTTGTGAGCATTGTTTTCCTACTACGTTTGTAATCACATTTTAGAGGTACAACCTCATGTGATTTGAGAGTTACTTCATCTTGAAAATATAAAATGTAAAATAAATTATAGGTACCTCTATTGTAGTTTGCCCTTAAATCAGGTACATTCCAAACCTTTTATACAATTTCAAAGAGACCCCCTTTAAAAAAAAAAAAAAAAAAAAAAAAAAACCACTCTGTTAGTGAATTTTCGTTAACTGACGACAAGCTAAAAGTTCAAATTTTAATACCTAAAATACCCTCTTGCATAAATTAAAGGACCATTTTACTCATATTTAAACCTCCCATTTACACAAAACCCACTCCTATAAGTTAATGAAAATTTATTAACGGAGAGGGTTTTAGGTAAATGGGAGATTTAAATGGGGTAAAATGGTCCTTTAACCTTTGCAGGAAGATATTTTAGGTATTAAAATTATAACTTTTAGCTTTTTCGTTAGTTAATAGAAATTAACTAATGGAGTGGCATTTTTGGAATTTATTTTGATTTAAGGGGGTGTCTTTGAAATTGTTTGAAATGTTTGGGAGTACTTGATTTAAGGGCAAATTACGAGGGAGATACCTATAATTTACTCTAAAATGTATGTATACCTAGATTGCACTTATAAAAGACGTTTAAAAACCTTAAAGAGAGTATTCCAAATACGATTCAACTTTACATTGTTTCCTGTTACTTTATCAACTTATTCATGTTGCTTAAATAATTAGTTCGAATTCAAATTTTTGGTTCAGTTAATATTAATTTTGACTCATTGAGTTAGCTCTTCTTCGTTGTTTACAATACAGGTTGATTTCAGAAGAAGAAGAATGAGGAGAATCGGAGGAGGAAGTGAAAAACAGCAATCCAGAGCTGTCATGATTCCACAAGATCAGCAATCGACGGTCGTTATGGTTCTGCAATCCACAGCTATGGATCTACAAGATCTGCAAGCCACGCAATCTAAAAATGATAAAGATCAAACCACGTAATATACAGATGATAAGGATCCACATAATATGCTAACCAACCTTCCATGCAAAACTCATCACATTCGATAACCTTAGTCATCTCAACCTCACTCTTAGCTGTATACTATAAATCAGGGATATGATGTAATCTGTATACTATAAATCAGGGATTGAATGTAATCTGATACACCATTGTACTCTATAAATATCGATCAATGAAACATTAGAAAGCATTGAATTACATCAATTTATATTGCATTATTCAAATATTTTCATGGTATCAGAGCTGTAGATTGTGGAACCGTAACGATTATCGATTACTGATCTTGTAGAATCATGACAGCTGTTGTCACACCCCAATTCTGCACTATTCAGAATGGTGTGCTGAACCGCTAGCAAACCAACGGTTCAACCAGGATCTCGTACAGGTGGTATCCGGCTGATCTAAACCTCATACATACACATTCATAATCAGAGTAAATACACAATAGCAGAAGTCTTATAGTAAAATGAACTGAGAATCTACTGTGATATTAATATTTAAATAGCAAATTATTCTGTATCAACTGAGACATAAATAAGTATCAAATACATGTCTTTAATAATCCAAATAAAGAAAACTAAAAATCTAGTCGAATACACATTAGTTGCACTCGCAAGAGGAGTCATGTATATCCACTTCATCTTCTACTTCCATCGCCGTCACGTGACCATACACTAGAGCATTTACATAATCTTCGACGATAGTACCTGCATCATCAACTAAAAATATTCGACGTCGAGGGGGTGAGCACACATCATGGCTCAGTGAGCAAACAAAACAATGCAACAATACATATGCATGCAGTCAATTCATATCTTTGGTCTGATTTAAAGTTTGCAATGCGCAATAGAAAGGTTTAGGTGGTCAAAGGTTAACGTTTATTGACCTCGCCTCTATACATAGGGTGTGGAAGTCCACCCAAAGATTAACGTTTATTGTCGTCCCCATCCATCCTACCATAACATTGTACAACAAAGGTTAACGTTTATTGCTGTACAGTGTCATACCAACACGTAAGCCCCTGCTGGCGAGGGCTTGCAAACTGGGCTCGCAACTAACCAATCCTAATGCCAAACAGTGTATCCAAGGCCTCACCCAACATCCCTCAGAACGTCCATAAAGATAAAGCTAAGGCCCCCCGGTAGAGTCAGAGACTATAAGGACCGAGACCACCTCCCCTGATACTCTACGACGTAATATTTCTGCTAAAGTAATGGCGATACGACGATGCTAATGCACAAGACTTGAGTTAGAGATAGAGCTAAAGTGCTGAGACCCGCCAAAGGTTAATGTTTATTGACGTTCCCATCACACCTCCCCTGATACTCGCTCGCATCAAGTACACCAATCACACACATACATTCACATGCCTATTCTTATCATCATCATCATCATCATATTATAAACAATAAAGTAAATATGCATGAACAAATAATAGAAATATTGGATGACATGTTGTATGCACATTACAAACATATTCGCATAGAATCAAGCATGTCATTGGACTCAAGAAAAGAAAACAGTTTGTTATTAACCAATTAGTTTAGAGTTCTGTTTCCTCACCTTAGCTTGCTAATAATCATCTTTCAAGTTTTAAAATCACCTTTATACTGTTATTATATTGCTAAAAGACCTAACAAAATCGATAGAATTTAATTAGAATTAATTCTGATTTTCAAAACCATGTTTTTAATTGGGGGTCGGAGGTAGGGTCGGAGTAATGATCGACCCTGGGTGCGACCACCCCTATTCTGGACTTCCCGAACACTGGGGGTCGATGCTCAGGGTCTGGTAGGGTCGATTGGCCATCGACCCCCATGCGACCCCCTGTGGATTTTGATCGATTTTCTTCCTTCAGTCCATTCTTCGTATTTGGGGTCCTATGGCTTGCTCCTATAATCCATTCTACACATGTCCTATGGTCTAGAACCATGATTCTACCACCTATATGGCTTTCATGATTTTCCCCCATGGTTTTCCATGAAAACCTAACCATGGGTTGATGGTTTGAGTTTCTCCGAGATCATACTCTCTTCATTATCTATCCTAGGGTCTTCAGGAATTCATGGAATTAGTATCCATACCTGTGTAAGCACCCCATTTTTGCCATCCCCAGCCATGAACAAGAGTCTTGATGGGCATATTCAGAAGGGTTGCGGGTCAATTCAAGGTTTGGACGATAAGTGGTGATTTCAAAGCTGATGTTGGTGGGCCCTACAGCAAGGTCTTGAAAATACCTTCGAATTGATACCAGAATCATTCAATTCCGATATCAAACGAAGAAGATGTCGCGATTTTAGTCAGATTGAAATTGGCTTATTAAATCCAAGGGCTTTTCTGTAAATTATCATAAATTAAAGATTTATTGGGCAAATTATCGTGATTTAAATCGATCGGACTTCATTCGACCATATCTTGATCGTTCGACATCCAAATCCGACGATTCAAGCGTCACTGTGCTCCCTTGCCTGTCCTCTTCAAAGTGGACGTGAAGAATTTTGGACGAAAGCTGCCAGCGGATCCCATGCAAAGTTGTCGATCGGATTATCGTCAAAACTTCAATTCTTCATATCTTGATCATCCGAAGTCCGAGTCAGGCGATTCAAGTGCCACTGTGCTCCATTGTCCGTCCTCTTCAAAGTGGACGTAAAGAATTTTGGGCAGAAGCCGCCTGCGGGTCCCATGCAAAGTTGCTAGCCGAATTATCGTCAAAGCTTCAATTCTTCATATTTTGTTCATCTCACGTCCGAATCAGACGATTCAAGCACCAGTGTGCTCCTTTGTCCGTCCTCTTCAAAGTGGACGTGGAAAATCTATGAGAGAGGCCGTCGAAATTTTCATGCGGAATTACAAGCTGAGAAGACTCATAATAGAGAGAGAAATCAACCCAGTCCATACTTACTCAGCCCAACCCAGCTCAAGCCCAATTTAGTCTAACCCGTTGAACTCAACCAGTCCAGCCTTACCCAGCCTAGACCGGTCCGCAAGTCAAGTCAATCCATGTGCATTATATATATATATATATATATATATATATATATATATATATATATATATATATATAATATATATTATTTTTAGATTTTATATTATATAAGAGATATATATTATAATATATGCTCATATATATTATATTATTTTATATATGATTTGGGTGGGATTTGAATCAATAACCAAGAGAGAGAGAGAGGAAGAGGGAGAGAGAATGGGAAGAGAGAGAGTGGAAGAGAGAGAGAGAAAGTTATATATATATATATATATATATATATATATATATATATATATATATATATATATATATATATATATATATATATATATATATATATATATATATATATATATATATATATATATATAACCGGTCAAGGAATCCGATAAAGGGAGAGGAAGAGAAAAAGAGAGAGAGAGAGAGGAAGAGAGAGAGAGGAAGAAAGAGAGAGAGAAAGAGAGAAAGAGAGAAAGAGACATGAGCAAAAAATAAAAAAAAAAAATAAAAAAAAAAACAGAACAGAAGAAGGAGGTGCAGAACCACGCTGCCACCTCCTCCTTCATGGATCCAGCGGCCATGCCCGCACACCTCACCGCCACCTCCTCCTCTCCATGCTGCCACCTCCTTCATCGAGCCACACAACCACTCACCCACTCTACCACCGGCTACACCCCCCGCCCATGTCCAGCAGTCCAGCCCCATGCTGCCACGCTGCCACAAGCCTGCCCAGCCATGCCCGAATCACTCCACCTCCCATGCTTCATTAACACCCATCCGACAACCCTCTTGCCGAGCAGCACCTACCTACCCAGCTGAATCACCGTACACTCCACCGCCACCTCTTGCTGCTAGCCTGCACAAGCCTGCACATCACCATCCCTCACTGCCACCTCCATCTTCTCCCTTACCGAGCAGCACATACCTGCCCAGCCGTCTCCCTCACCTGCTCCCATCTGATTCCCCAAATCCTCCAGCGGCTTCCTGAAATCCCTCCACCAAACCGCCGACTCTCCATGCTGCCACCATGCTGCCACCAACCCCATCGCCTTTCCTCCCATGCTACCGCCATTCCATGCTGTCAGCAGCCATACCCAACCTCACCGCCACCTCCTCCTACCCATGCTGCCGCACTCCTCCCCAGCTGCTATAAAATCCCATCTCAGCTGAATGAGAAGAGAGGGATTTTTCTGGCGGGTTTTTGAGGTAGCAGATCATTTTCGGTCTGAACTACCTCTGAAAGAAAAAAAAAAAAAAAAAAAAAAAAGAAAGGGAGAGGCGAAAATCGCAGCACCCGACCACCTCTGCTCCTCCTTCTCACCAGTTACCCACTAAGTCTCCCATCTCCTGTTCATCATCGTCACCATCTTCGATTCATCCCCGACCACCTCGCGACACCCTACGACGATCTTCGTTGGCAACCCGACGACCCGGTAACGTTTCGTCACTCTCAACCATCGAAACAGCATCAAGCCAGGTCGGTCGTTTTGTTTCTCTCTCTCCTCAGTTGGCATATCAGCATGTAATAGTATCTTGATTAATTTTTTATTTTTATTTATTTGTTTATTTTATATTTTGTTCTTTATCACCGATATTTTTTTGACATTTGAATCATCATGCCTATCTATGTTTATTGAGAACCATTTATGTTAATATTTCAACATGATGAAAATCAAACCATTGATCATGGAATTTAATGCAACGGAAATTGATCCGATGTGCTTGTAAATTTTACGTGATAAAAAAAATGATCCGACTATATGATGAGAATTTCATGAAATTGGTCCGACCATAGGTTTGAAATTATAATGTGGGTGATCCAACCACATGATTTGATTTTTACGAGAGTTGATCGTGACCATATGATTAGAATTTTAATGATTTGATCATAGCCATTGATCTAAAATTTTGATGTGATTATAATTAATTTGAACCGTCAGATGATCTTTGGAAGTGATGTTAATCAATCTGAACGGCTGGATTGTGATCTTGACAATCTGAACCGTTAGATGGTCTTTGGAAGTGCTTTTAATCAATCTGAGCGGTTAGATTATCATGATGAACGATCTGGGCCATTAGATTATCTTTGGAAATGATTTAAATGAATCTGAATGGTTGGATTATGATCTTAAGCAATTTGAACCGTTGGATTGTCATCGTTGGTGATTTTGATGAATCTAAATCGTTAAATCTTGATCATGAGTATTTTGATGAATCTGAACGGTTGGATTATGATCTTGAGTGATTTAAACCATTGGATTATCATCGTAAAAATTTTGAGTGATGTAAATTATTGAATCTGGACCATAATTGATTTAGACGAATCTGAGCCATTGATTTCTTAGTCTGATCATGATAGGAGATCTAAGCCATAGATCATAGCTATTTTGATGAGATATGAGCCATTGATCATGATTATAGCTATTTGATGAGATCTGAGCCGTTGATCTTGGCTGTTTTGATGAAATCTAAGAGTTGATCATGATCATCATTTTTTTTGAAGAGATATAACGGTTAGATTGAGGATTTGATATGGTCTATGTTGTTATATCTATGCATCTATCATTTTCCCTTGATTATGCTGTCATATTATGCACTACCATGTTTGGAATGCTTACAATGTTAGCTTTGTGCACACTGCCATGCTGATCTGCTGCTGTATGCTATGCTTGAATGATGTTTATGTCGGCAAGAACTTACTTTTCGCTACACCCTAGTCGAACTGCCGTGCATGTACACTGATAGAAGACATTCTTAGGTGTGGGGACGTGCATATAGGCACCCACATTCATGGAAAGGGTAATAATGGAAAATGATAAAAGTCTTAATCAAGAATCATGAAGCTTAGCCCAACAATTCCAAATCAGGGTTGTAAGTGACAAGGGTAGTTTAGGACGATCCCTACCCCTTAGTTCATTTCCCCTAGGATGCAGAATCTAGATAGGTTAATGTGAATCCAACCGCAGATCATCTAGGATTATCTTTCGGTCCGACCGGACCGCCCATATTCTGACCCAAGTGGGTCACCCAATGAACAGTGCCATTTCGAACTACGCGGATCCTGATTCTCAGGTCAATACCCTGAGATACGTAGGTAGTCTGGGAAACTCCCAGATACGGTTCCACACATCAATCAATGTGCCCACAAACAACCCTACTCCCTGAGAGTACAAACCCTACTCCCTGAGAGTACAAACCCTACTCCCTGAGAGTACAAACCCTACTCCCTGAGAGTACAAACCCTACTCCCTGAGAGTACAAGCCCTACTCCCTGAGAGTACAACCATTACTCCCTGAGAGTACAAATCCAACTCCCTGAGAGAACAACCCTACTCCCTGAGAGTACAAACCCTACTCCCTGAGAGTACAAACCCTACTCCCTGAGAGTACAAGCCCTACTCCCTGAGAGAACAACCCTACTCCCTGAGAGTACAATCCTTACTCCCTGAGAGTACAAACCCTACTCCCTGAGAGTACAAACCCTACTCCCTGAGAGTACAAACCCTACTCCCTGAGAGTACAAGCCCTACTCCCTGAGAGTACAAACCCTACTCCCTGAGAGTACAACCCTAACTCCCTGAGAGTACAACCCTTACTCCCTGAGAGTACACACCCTACTCCCTGAGAGCCACACTCTACTCCCTGAGAGCCACACCCTACTCCCTGAGAGTACAAACCTTACTCCCTGAGAGTACAAATCCAACTCCCTCTATCATGAAGTCGTACTTGCGAGTACGCACCCTTAGCCTTGCGAGGCTCTATCTTGAAGTCGTGCGTTTGCGAGCACGCCCCCCCTTAGCCTTGCGAGGCTCTATCTTGAAGTCGTGCTTGCGAGTACGCACCTTAGTCTTGCGAGACTATCTTACACTCTACTCCCCGAGAGCCACACCCTACTCCCGAGAGCCACACCCTACTCCCCGAGAGCCACACTCTACTCCCCGAGAGCCACACTCTACTCCCCGAGAGCCACACCCTACCCCCGACCCGAGCCACACCCTACTCCACGAGAGCCACACTCTCTCCCGAGCCAGCCACATCCTACTCCTTGAGAGTACAAAACCTTACTCCCGAGAGCCACACCCTACTCCCGAGAGCCACACTCTACTCCCGAGAATACAAACCTTACTCCCCGAGAGTACAAACCTTACTCCCGAGAGTACAAACCTTACTCCCCGAGAGTACAAACCTCACTCCCCGAGAGTACAAACCCTACTCCCGAGAGTACAAGCACCCCTACTCCCCCGAGAGTACAACCTTACTCCCCGAGAGTACAAACCTTACTCCCTGAGAGTACAAACCTTACTCCCTGAGAGTACAAACCCTACTCCCTGAGAGTACAAACCCTACTCCCTGAGAGTACAAACCTTACTCCCTGAGAGTACAAACATCACTCCCTGAGAGTACAAACCCTACTCCCTGAGAGTACAAACCTTACTCCCTGAGAGTACAACCCTACTCCCTGAGAGTACAAATCTAACTCCCTGAGAGCCATATTCTACTCCCTGAGAGTACGCATGCTCAATCCTGGAAGTCGTACTTGCGAGTACGCACCCTTAGCCTTGCGAGGCTCTATCTTGAAGTCGTGCTTGCGAGCACGCACCCCCCTTAGCCTTGCGAGGCTCTATCTTGAAGTCGTGCTTGCGAGTACGCACCTTAGTCTTGCGAGACTATCTTACACTCTACTCCCTGAGAGCCACTCCCTACTCCCTGAGAGCCACACTGTACTCCCTGAGAGCCACACCCTACTCCCTGAGAGCCACACTCTACTCCATGAGAGCCACACTCTACTCCCTGAGAGCCACACCCTACTCCCTGAGAGTACAACCCTACTCCCTGAGAGTACAAATCTAACTCCCTGAGAGCCATATTCTACTCCCTGAGAGTACGCATGCTCAATCCTGAAGTCGTACTTGCGAGTACGCACCCTTAGCCTTGCGAGGCTCTATCTTGAAGTCGTGCTTGCGAGCACGCACCCCCCTTAGCCTTGCGAGGCTCTATCTTGAAGTCGTGCTTGCGAGTACGCACCTTAGTCTTGCGAGACTATCTTACACTCTACTCCCTGAGAGCCACTCCCTACTCCCTGAGAGCCACACTGTACTCCCTGAGAGCCACACCCTACTCCCTGAGAGCCACACTCTACTCCATGAGAGCCACACTCTACTCCCTGAGAGCCACACCCTACTCCCTGAGAGTACAACCCTACTCCCCGGAGAGTACAAATCTAACTCCCCGAGAGCCATATTCTACTCCCCGAGAGTACGCATGCTCAATCCCCGAAGTCGTACTTGCGAGTACGCACCCTTAGCCTTGCGAGGCTCTATCTTGAAGTCGGTGCTTGCGAGCACGCACCCCCTTAGCCTTGCGAGGCTCTATCTTGAAGTCGTTGCTTGCAGTACGCACCTTAGTCTTGCGAGACTATCTTACACTCTACTCCCCGAGAGCCACTCCCTACTCCCCCGACGCCCCCCCCCCGAGAGCCACACCCTACTCCCCGAGAGCCACACTCTACTCCATGAGAGCCACACTCTACCCCCCGAGAGCCACACCCTACTCCCTGAGAACCACACTCTACTCCCTGAGAACCACACTTCTACTCCCGGAGACCCCCCCTCTCCTCCCGAGAGCCACACCCTACTCCCTGAGAGCCACACTCTACTCCCTGAGAGCCACACTCTACTCCCCCGAGAGCCACACCCTACTCCCCGAGAGCCACACTCTACTCCCCAGAGCCACACTCTACTCCCTGAGAGCCACACTCTACTCCCTGAGAGACACACCTTACTCCCTGAGAGTACAACCCATGAAACGAACTACGTTGTACCTGATTTCCAGGACCTCTGGAATACGTAGGCAACTTGGAGGACTCTCCAAGTACGGTACCTCATCTTAGTATCCTTAGGTTCCCCATATCCATATCCATATCCGTATCCATTTCCTCGTTCACTTCGATCCATTTAGACTATTTCTAGATTCAATCTCAATCATCATCAAGCATAAACTTCAACTTGAATAAATTGAATCTAAGAAAGCTTAATCATAATCCACATCCATAAACCTTAACCACTTTCTATTTCGAACTACGTTTTTGGACTTGATTTCCAGGATTGGAATACGTAGGCAATTTGAGACGTTTTGGACATCTCAGATTCAGTCCATCACCGAACCATCTTTGGTTCGGTTCATTGTATATTATTTTATTTATTTTCTTACTTTAAGAACATGTTTGGCTGAACTTAAGCTAGAAGAACTCAGCAACTTGGCATAGGATCCCCCATGAGCCCTAGTCATCATCCATTGACCATGAACAGTCAGAATCATAGAGTCTAAGGAAAGTAGAATCACATAGGAGGCCGATTTTCGAATCGGGCAGTTTTGGGTGCCTAACACCTTCCCAAACTGTACTTTGAACGCTTACCCGTTCTCTGTTGGACCAAAGCTGATACATTGGGTCGTGAGTCAATAGAAGTCTTATCTCAGGATGAGGCTACATTTTAGGTCCTAGACCTTAATCTAGGTGGCGACTCCAAATCATTTCACCGTCCATTCAGCGTGGGTGGACATCACTATCCTCACAGTGGCGACTCCGCTGGGGATTCCACGTTCAGACTCCTGATTCACTTTTCTTACATTGATTGACTGACATTGGATGCTAGATCTAGGGCTACTATATTTATGATTGTACATATTGTTTTGGGGGGTTTGGGTTCAGTCACACATCGTGCTATTAGCCGACCCGGGTCCTCATGAATATGGGATCGCCCGCTAGGTGAAAAGCACAACCTTGACACGTACCTTGTAAAAGTCTCGACTGTGGAGAGCCTCTGACGTTTATTTCTCGGGTCCGCCCGGGGAGGCGTTATACTTCTCTAGGTCGTTTGATATTTTGCAAAATGGTATATCAAAAGGAATCGAGGGGCCCATGATTCACCGTGTAGACGGGAATAGGTCCACTCCTCCTCGTCAAGGTAGCCTTTGCCGGTCCTAACCCAGAATGAGCCACATGCGTGTTATTTTTGGTCCATCCCTGAACCGACTATGTAAATTCCAACTCGATTACGACATCTGTGCCTATGACGTCGAAGTTCTGCCCGTTTTGATTCTCGATTTATCAACATGTTTGGATTCACACTTGAGGATTCAATGTGTCGAACCTTTCATTGTTGATACATCAAGTCTTAAAAACGATCGGAAAATCTCTATCGTGGCATGGATATTACGATCGAATGGGAGTTTACCAGTTTGTTCAGTCATGAACCGCCTTTGCTAACTTATCCCTTATGAAAGTTTAAGGACGAGCATATTTGTTTCAATTTCTTTGTTTTTGATAAACCAAGTGGTTGGGCCTTGTCACCCCAATGACCCGTTTTGGGTCAAGAGGCTCAAATCCGATCACATGGTCATTCAAAGCAACTAAATTGGTACAGATAATGTTTGTTTAAGGGGTTTCATAAGAGAGCTAACATTTGTATGGTTGAGTCAGCTCTGTTTGTGTATGTTAATTCCTTTCTGTCCTATCTCCATTCCAAGAGTCTTAACACTTGTCAGCTTTGGCCTGTCCCCGATATCTACTTAAAGGTTAACCTAAACCATAACCATTTCTACTCTGTAGGACTGGGATTCCATCATTGTGAAATTGTTTAGAGTGTTTGCACCTGAACCTATTGGCCCTACCTTGTCCATACCAGTTGAAGCAATGGGTGATGGACCAAATCAGGTTCCAAGAGCTACAAATGCCAGAATTGAGAGGGTAGTAGATATCATAGAAGTGATGGTTACCATGATTCAAAACCTACAGATGCAATTGCAAGTCCAAGCGTCAACCATTGAGAGCATGAATTTGGTACACCCACAAGGATTGAGTACCTCTAAGCAAGTTGTGCCACAGTGTTTCTCAGAACCTGTATTAGAAGACACAGAGGAGATTGTGTATCGAAACCTTTGGTCATTCAAAAGGCTCCCACATTCCGAAAGCTGAATGAGGAAGATGTCCCTTCCAGGGATAGACTGAACAGATCAGAGGAATTGCTAAGAGCTATGAAGGCATGGGATGATCAGATAATCTGCCAAAGAGCTTTCCCTCCTAATCAGTCAGTGGCACAGACTGCCAACATTAATGCTAATCCATCAATCTCAAGGAATCGAACCACACTCCCGCTCCGCAAAGGTTGGAAAATAGAAGGCGCTTTCGGATTTGGGCATGACCAAAAATAGGGCTCGAAAGTGTTGGTACAGCTGGAAAATTGAAGGTACTCACACCTCATCCTCTGCCATGTCCACTTCCACTGAAGTTTCAAATGGATCTATTCTGCAAATATCATAACCAACATGGTCACCACACTGAAAATTGTAACGCTCTGAGGCATGCTATACAAGACCTGATAGATGCAGGAGAAATTGAGATCCGAGCTAGACAGAAATCAATGGAAAATGGTCCTCCCCTTCCCCAACACACAGTCAATGGGGGGAGGCATGGGTTCCAATTGAGACAGTCCAAGCTGATATCGAGGGGAGCGTCACATCTGGTGACCAAATGAACAGGGTCTCAATCCAAGAAGTGCGGCATGGGCATGGGGTATACTTTTCAGAAATCTCTCGGGACAAGGTGACGATGGGGCGAATGATAAGGGATCAGAAGGGAATGCAGCCCAAGATATCAATCTCAGAGGATTCCAAGTCAACAACAACATCATGGCAATCATAGAATCAAATTCCTCAGGTTTGGACTGGGGTATGTCCCTACCAACCAAGATCTGAAACTGATAGAGGAGAAGCAGAGGAGAGAAAATCATGCATTTTGAAAGCTCGAGAGGAAAGGTCCAACAAAGGCAGCAGACAAGAGTCACAGAAGATGGCAACCATATGAGGACGGATGAACCGGTCTATCAAGCACAGTCGGCAGCATAGATGAGGATGAGCAGATCACTCCATACTTGAATACACTCAATGGGAACTTCGTCAAAGAATGAGAGGACATTGCGTTTATGTGGTTTCTCTGAACCATGGCTGGATAGAAACCTCCAAAGACAAGAACCTGATTTTTGAGTTTTTCTTCGACTGCACCATTGGCTAGATAGAGATGAAAAATATCAAGATTCGAAGGCTGAGCAAGGAACAAAAGTCATAAACAAAGGCGATCGACATCGACAATCTGTTTGACGATGACAAGTTCTAATGCTCACTGGGAAAGACCAAGATGGAGATCCTGATCCACAACAATTCATACCCCCTATCAATGGCATGATCCCCAAACTGAAGTTTTTTATGTTTTGTTTACCCGAAGAGTTTGTCATGTAATCACTATAGTATGGCCATGTCTGGGCCCAAAGTCTACGAGTCCTCAAATAGGTTGAATCTTTTGATAGTGTTGACTCCGTTCCATTTGGAACCTCCTCTTATGTACCTCTGTTTCCAAGCGTTAATAAAGAAATTTTTTTCAATTTTGTTGTGTCTACTTCTCCCAATCTCTCATTTTCTAACTCTAACTTTAATGATGATAAGAATAATGAACCATATCCTAAAATTTTGCAATCCATCAAAGCCTCGGAAGAAAGAAAGCCCAACCTGCCGGTGAGGATTTCAAGATGATCAATCTCGGCACGGAGGAGCAATTACAAGAGATCAAGATTGGTATAACCTTGACAGAAGAGGAGATAGCCCATTTGATAGAATTATTGAAGGGATTCCAAGAGGAATTTGCATAGTCTTATGAAGATATGACAAGCATAAACCCAGAAGTGGTATAGCACAAGATACCCTTGATCCCTAAGGTAAAGCTGCATAAATAGAAGTTGAGTTGGTTGAAACCCGAGTAGACTTTAAAGACTGAGTAAGATGTCATGAAGCAGTTCAATGTCAGATTCTTGGAAGTATCAAAATACCCAGAATGGTTGACCAATGAAGTTACTGTGCATAAGAAGGATGGCTGATTGAGAGTATGTGTTGATTACAAGAATTTGAATAAGGCTAGTCCTAATGATGATTTTTTCATTGCCAAAGATAGATATAGTCGATGACACAATCAACCATAGAAGGCGTGGAGCTGGGGTATGACTAATAGATCCAAAATGGGAGTTCACGCCATTCTCGCTTTGATTATAATTCAAGTATACAAGCAATATTGCGGAGTACGGAGCTTGCATCACGAGACTTAGAGCAGCCCTTACGATCAACATCAAGAAGTCGAAGGTTTGTGAGAACTTGTCCATCATTGTCTACCAAGTCAGAAGGGATTGAAAAAAAAAAAAAAAAAAAAAAAAAAAAACAGAGATGAAAAAATTGATACCATATCAGCAATATACAATCAATTTGGCTCAAGAGTTTAAAAAGATCAAGTTCGACTATTCTCCAAGGGACACAAAAAAAAAAAAAAAATACGCCGATGCATTGGCCACTTTGGCTTCAATGATTGGTGATGATCTTGTCGAATGCACAAGGCCCTTGGTGATCGAAAGAAGAAGACAACCAACATATGTTGAATTCAATGCACTGATAGTGGATGGTAGACCTTGGCTTGCACTCATAGTAGACTTCATTGGAGAAGGCATATACCCTGCAGAAGCAACAACAAGAGAAAAGAAGTCATTAAAATGATATGCTATGTAGCTTATCCTTTGTGAAGATATCCTTCATAAGAGATCCAATGATGGGGTATAATTGGACTTTGTCGACGAAGAGCAAGCATAAACCCTCATTGAGCAGATACATCAAGGAGTCTGTGGGCCTCATACTGGATGCCTGGATGCTTGCAAAGAAGATTCTGAGAATGGGGTATTATTGGAATACAAAGGAAGCAGATTGCGCGGAGTTTGTGAAGAGGTGTCATAAATGCCAAATCTTTGCCAATCTAATACATGTACAGAATTACACACTCTCAGTTTGCCCTGTCCATTTTCAACTTGGGGTATAGATGTGATCACCCAAAGGCGTCAACTGGGCATGAGTTCATTTTAGTAGCCATCGACTACTTTACCAAGTGGGTGGAGGCTCAATCATATGCCAAGCTCACCGCCAATAAGGTAGCCAAATTCCTTCAAGAGCATATCATCTGTCGGCACGGGATGCCTCACGCTCTAATCTCAAATCAGGGTCAACATTTCAGAGGAAAGGTACAAGAATTGGGCGAGAATTTCAGTATCCAAAGGCACCGTTCTTCCCCTTACCGGCCACAAACTAATGGAGCAGTAGAGGCCACTAATAAGAACATCAAGATCATCCTCCAGAAAATGGCAGAGACACACACTGACTGGGCGGATAAGTCACCATATGCCCTATGGGCCTACAGAACTTCTATCAGGACTTCTACTAGAGCCACACCATATTCTCTGGCATATGATATGGAGGCAGTACTCTCGGTAGAAATGGAAGTACCATCCTTGAGGATCCCAATGGATTCTCTAATCCCTGAGGCTGAAGGGCTTCGATCCCGTTATGAAGAGTTGAGTCTGATTGACGAAAGGAGGATGAAAGCAGCTGATAATGCAAAGAAATACCAACAGAGAATGACCGCCACTTTCAACAAGAAGGTCAGATTTCATCACCTGACGGTAGGAGATCTTGTATTAAAGGAACAAAGAGCGTCTATCCATGACCCTAGGGGTAAGATTCGTCCGAACTAGAGCGAGCCATTCATAGTGAATGAAAATTTACCAGGAAAGGCAGTTCAACTGATAGATCTGGACGGTGAAGAGCTACAATATCTGACCAACCTCGATCAGTTGAAGTGGTATCATGTTTGACCTCTTCACCCTTAAAAAAAAAAAAAAAGAAAAAAAAAAGAGGAGGGTGCAGTTGGTTACGAAAGTCGGGTGCAGTTGGTCACAAAAGTCGATCGTTTTGGATGAACTTCACGACAGGTTTGGGCTGGATTCTCTAAAGAGGTTATTACACCCCACCACTCAGGATTGGTTCCATCATCTTGTCATTATTAAAGGAAGAACTTCCCGCTTTCTGGCTGAACTCTTTCATCCGTTCATCTATCCAACGGATTTCCCAAGAGTCACATATTGAGCCCATCTTTCATATATCTTGATATCAACCCTAGTGGGCGTGTCATTCCGAAAAAATTATAATCTGGCTGGAACTCTTATTTGTCGTTCATTACATTCAACGGCGTCCAAAGGTTCCAAAGAGCCCTTCATTCTATAAGCCCATAAAGTGGTATCTCCTCGGAGAGATCGACCATTCCACATAAACAACCAAAAGATCCTCCTGATGGGAAATCCATCTGGGTAGCTTCATATCAGCCACTTTAGGCCTTTGTCTTCTGTCACTTATCTTTGGATTTAGAGACTTAGGCTCAGACAAGGTCATACATACACACATTTCATGCACAACTCACTAAGGTTTTCAATGTGTCTATAAGATAATAAATAATAAAAAATAAAAAATAAAAAAAAGAAGTTCCAATGATTCCCCTACCAATTCTGTTGTGAATCGAGATTTTTTCTAAGTCGTTCTAGTGAGTGTTTAAGAACTTCTACTCGTCAGATAGAATGGCCATGGTGGATAAGGCATCGAGGGAGTGGAGTTGGCATAAAGAACTTGCTGAAGATAATTTTTGTTCTAAGGGAGGTCCACTAGTATGCTTTCTCCAAATGGTGATAATAAAGCATGTGCCCAAGTTTGTCAAAAGTGGCTATTCGGTGCAGAGGTACAGATGGCCCACATGTTCAAGAAGGTTTCGTCTGTCTCCATTATGAGTGGCAAAAATGTGCTTCTTTTATCTTTACCCTCAATTGATACAATCTCGGATAAAGAGGGGTATCTGTAAGCACCCCATTTTTGCCATCCCCAGCCATGAACAAGAGTCTTGATGGGCATATTCAGAAGGGTTGCGGGTCAATTCAAGGTTTGGACGATAAGTGGTGATTTCAAAGCTGATGTTGGTGGGCCCTACAGCAAGGTCTTGAAAATACCTTCGAATTGATACCAGAATCATTCAATTCCGATATCAAACGAAGAAGATGTCGCGATTTTAGTCGGATTGAAATTGGCTTATTAAATCCAAGGGCTTTTCTGTAAATTATCATAAATTAAAGATTTATTGGGCAAATTATCGTGATTTAAATCGATCGGACTTCATTCGACCATATCTTGATCGTTCGACATCCAAATCCGACGATTCAAGCGTCACTGTGCTCCCTTGCCTGTCCTCTTCAAAGTGGACGTGAAGAATTTTGGACGAAAGCTGCCAGCGGATCCCATGCAAAGTTGTCGATCGGATTATCGTCAAAACTCCAATTCTTCATATCTTGATCATCCAAGTCCGAGTCAGGCGATTCAAGTGCCACTGTGCTCCATTGTCCGTCCTCTTCAAAGTGGACGTAAAGAATTTTGGGCAGAAGCCGCCTGCGGGTCCCATGCAAAGTTGCTAGCCGAATTATCGTCAAAGCTTCAATTCTTCATATTTTGTTCATCTCACGTCCGAATCAGACGATTCAAGCACCAGTGTGCTCCTTTGTCCGTCCTCTTCAAAGTGGACGTGGAAAATCTATGAGAGAGGCCGTCGAAATTTTCATGCGGAATTACAAGCTGAGAAGACTCATAATAGAGAGAGAAATCAACCCAGTCCATACTTACTCAGCCCAACCCAGCTCAAGCCCAATTTAGTCTAACCCGTTGAACTCAACCAGTCCGACCTTACCCAAACTTAGACCGGTCCAGGACCGAGTCAAGTCAATCCATGTGCATTATATATATATATATATATATATATATATATATATATATATATATATATATATATATATATATATATATATATATATATATATATATATATATATATATGATTTTATATTATATAAGAGATATATATTATAATATATGCTCATATATATTATATTATTTTATATATGATTTGGGTGGGATTTGAATCAATAACCAAGAGAGAGAGAGAGGAAGAGGGAGAGAGAATGGGAAGAGAGAGAGTGGAAGAGAGAGAGAGGAAGTTATATATATATATATATATATATATATATATATATATATATATATATATATATATATATATATATATATATAACCGGTCAAGGAATCCGATAAAGGGAGAGGAAGAGAAAAAGAGAGAGAGAGAGAGAGGAAGAGAGAGAGAGGAAGAAAGAGAGAGAGAAAGAGAGAAAGAGAGAAAGAGACATGAGCAAAAAATAAAAAATAAAAATATAAAAAAAAAAAACAAAAAAAAGAAGAAGGAGGTGCGAACCACGCTGCCACCTCCTCCTTCATGGATCCAGCCGGCCATGCCCGCACACCTCACCGCCACCTCCTCCTCTCCCATGCCGCCACCTCCTTCATCGAGCCACACAACCACTCACCCACTCTACCACCGGCTACACCCCCCGCCCATGTCCAGCAGTCCAGCCCCATGCTGCCACGCTGCCACAAGCCTGCCCAGCCATGCCCGAATCACTCCACCTCCCATGCTTCATTAACACCCATCCGACAACCCTCTTGCCGAGCAGCACCTACCTACCCAGCTGAATCACCGTACACTCCACCGCCACCTCTTGCTGCTAGCCTGCACAAGCCTGCACATCACCATCCCTCACTGCCACCTCCATCTTCTCCCTTACCGAGCAGCACATACCTGCCCAGCCGCCTCCCCACCCGCCCCCATCCGATTCCCCAAATCCTCCAAGCTTCCCGAAATCCCCTCCACCAAACCGCGACTCTCCATGCTGCCACCATGCTGCCACCAACCCCATCGCCTTTCCTCCCATGCTACCGCCATTCCATGCCGGCCAGCCATACCCAACCTCACCGCCACCTCCTCTTACCCATGCC